>CM021104.1:75335326-75422520 GCA_007115665.2 Sequoiadendron giganteum | reverse complement strand
TGAACCCTCAACCCTCAACCCTTAAACCCTAATCCCTCAACCCCTATACCCTCTTAATCCCTCAACCCTCAACCCTCAACCCTCAAACCTTAAACCCTAATCCCTCAATCCCTATACCCTCTTAAATCCCTCAACCCTCAACCCTTAAACCCTAATCCCTCAACCCCTATACCCTCTTAATCCCTCACAACCCTAAATCCTAATCCCCTGAACCCTCTAGTCCCTCAAACCCTAATCCCCCTCAACCCCCATGTACCCTCTTAAATCCCTCAACCCCTCAACCCTCATCCCTAAACCCCAATCCCCTCAAACTCCCTGCTACCCTCCCAATCCCTCAACCCCAAAACCCCACCCTCAACCCCAAACCCTAATTCCTCTCAAACCCCATACCTTCTTAATCCCTCAACCCTTAAACCCTAATCTCTCAACCCTTAAACCCTAATCCCTCAACCCCTATACCTTCTTAATCCTTGAACCCTAATCCCTCAACCCTTATACCTTCTTAATCCTTGAACCCTCAATCCTCAACCGTTAAATCCTAATCCCTATACCCTCTTAATCTGTCAACCCTCAACCCTTAAACCCTAATCCCTCAACCCCTATACCCTCTTAATCCCTCAACCCTTAAACCCTAATCCCTCAACCCTTAAACCCTAATCCCTCAACCCTTAAACCCTAATCCCTCAACCCGTATACCTTCTTAATCCCTCAACCTTCAATCCTCAACCCTTAAACCCTAATCCCTCAACCCCTATACCCTCTTAATCCTTGAACCCTCAATCCTCAACCCTTAAATCCTAATCCCTCAAACCCTATACCCTCTTAATTTGTCAACCCTTAAACCCTAATCCCTCAACCCTCAACCCTCAACCCTCAACCCTCAACCCTTAAACCCTAATCCCTCAATCCGTATACCCTCCTAATCCCTCAACCCTCAACCCTTAAAACCCTAATCCCTTCAACCCCTATACCCTCTTGCATACCCTCAAGCCTCAACCCTTAGAACCTAATCCTCAATCCCTATACCTCATAATCTCACAACCTCAACCCTCAACCCTCAAACTCCTTAAACCCCAATCCTCAACCCCCTATATCCTCTTAATCCCTCAACCCTCAAACCCTAATCCCTCAACCCTTAAACCCTAATCCCTCAATCCCTATACCCTCTTAATCCTTGAACCCTCAACTCTCAACCCTTAAACCCTAATCCCTCAACCACTATACCCTCTTAATCCCTCAACCCTCAACCCATAAACCCTAATCCCTCAACCCCTATACCATCTTAATCCCTCAACTCTCAACCCTCGACCCTCAATCTTCAACCCTTAAACCCTAATCCCTCAACCCCTATACCTTGTTAATCCCTCAACCCTCAACCCTCAACCCTTAAACCATAATCCCTCAACCCCTATACCCTCTTAATCCTTGAACCCTCAACCCTCAGCCATTAAAGCCTAATCCCCCAACCCCTATACCCTCTTATTCCCTCAACCCTCAACCCCTATACCTTCTGAATCCCTCAACCCTCAACCCTTAAACCCTAATCCCTCAACTCCTATAACCTCTACCCTATAACCTATTAATCCCTCATCCCTAAACCCTAAACCCTTAAACCCTAACCCATAAACCCTCTACCACCAATCCTCTACCCTCTACCCTCAACCCTAATCCCCCAACCCTTAAACCCACTTAGTAAACTCTCTACCCTAATCCCTCAACCCTCTTGACCCTTAAACCCTCAACCCTTAAACCCTTAAACACTCAACCCTAAACCCTCAACCCTCAACCCTAACCCCTTAAACCCTAAACTGTTAAACCCTTTACCATCTACCCTCTACCCTCTAACCTCTACCATCAACCCAATACTCTCTACCCTAAACCCTAATCCCTCAACCTTTAATCTCTCAACCCCTATAACCTCTACCCTATATATTGGACCCTCAACCCTAATCCCTCGACCCTATACCTTAAACCCTCAATCTTCAACCCTCAACCCTTAAACCATCTACCCTTTACCCTATACATTAAACACTCAACCCTCAATTCTCAACCCTCAATCCTTAATCCCTCAACCCTCAATCCTTAAACCCTAAACCCTCTACCCCTTACATTGGACCCTGAACCTAATCCTTCAACCATATACCCTCAAAACTATACCCTACCCTCAACCAAGTAAACCCTTAACCCTAAACCCTTAACCCCAAACCCTTCAACCCTAAATGCTTAAACCTTAAACCTTCTACCCTATACCCTCAACCAAATACCCTCTACCATCAAACCTATTCCATCAACCCTCAAACCTTAAACCCTAATACCCTAGAAACCATCAACCCTATAGGTCCTCCACCCTAATCCCTCAACCTTATACCTTCAACCCCTATCACTTTCTCTCTATCTATACATCTCACCTCTCCCTGCTTTCCTCCCTCCCACCCTCTCTAATTGTCTCTATCTACCATCTCCCTCTTTGTGCATATCTCTCATTCAATCAATCCCTACCATCCTCTCTCACTCCCTCTATCCATCTCTCTTTATGTCCCTCCCACTCCATCCCACTCTCTCCCACTACCTCTCTCTCCCTCTCTCTCATGTCTCTTCCTCCCACCCCCTCTCTCTCTAGGGTCTCTCCCTCTAGCAACCTACATAGGTAACTCTCTCTTTGTCTCTCCCCTCTCTCTATCTATCCCTCCAACCCTACCTAGATAAGTCCCTCTCACTCCACCCCCCTCTTTCTCTACCTCTATTAGGTCACTCCCTCTCACACCCTCTCCCTCTCTCAGGTCTCACTCACACTCCCTCTCTCTCCCACTCCCTCTCTCTCACACTCCATCTCTCTCACACTCCCTCTCTCTCACACTCCCTCTCACTACCTATCTCTCAAGTCTCTCCCTCTCACCCCCCTCACACTCTCAAGTCTCTCCCTCTCACACTCTCAAGTCTCTCCCTTTCCACCCTACCTACATAACCCTCTCTTTCTCTTTGTCTCTCTCTCTCTCCTCTCTCCTCTCAATTCTCTCTCTCCCTCCCTCTATCCCTCCCACCCTACCTAGCTAAGTCCCCCTCAATCCAACCCCTTCTCTCCCACTCCCTCTCTTAAACTCTCACTTCGACCCCCTCTCCATCTCTCTAGACTCTCTCTAAATTCTCCCTTCATCTAAAGACATACATAAATGCATACATACAAGGATAATACATATGTACATATAATCTTACATCCATACAAGCATACATACATACATGTACATAAAAATATATCAACATACATTAATATATTATCATTTAACATAAAGTAAGACATAATGCGAGTACGTTAGTGCTCGTGTTATGTGCTAGTAGACATGTTCCCCGCAGAAGCAAAAACGATGTCAAAAGTGAGATATAACGTGAGCGCGTTATAATGTGCTCGTGTTATATCTTGCTTTGGGAATTACCAATATTTAAGCTTGGTGTTTGCCTTGGAATTCCAACCCAAAGGCTTGGAGGGCATTCCCAATGACCAGAGATGTGTTTTTAAAAAATCCACCATATTTCTCATAATCGAGTTCATGCTCACCGTCAGGATTGCACGTGGTTCCATATCGAAAAAATCGAGCACATGGGTAATGTTGGGTTATCTCTTAGCTATCCAACGATGTATTTTTTTTTAACTTTCTGAAAATGTTAAGTCTTTCATCCATAATTTATTTTATCTGTATGTCTTTTTTTTGCCAAAAAGCAGTGTTTGGTATTTTTTTTGTTATAAATTAACCATTCATCAATTTCTCAAATAAATTACATTTTTAGAAACAAGACTCCATTCTACAAAATTAAAAAATTAAAAAAAAAAAAACAAATCAATTAGTTTCCAAAATTTGTAGGGGTAGCACGGCCAAAATTCTATTTTCAAGATATGTCCACTTTGCAAATTAGTAAAAAATCAAATATTCATTAAAAAATTATTAGAAAAATCATGCATCAACTACATACTGTTAGCTAACTTCTGACCATCGCGATTTTAAAAATACTAAAAAAAAGTTCACCGTATGAGGGTCATGCAAGAGTTGCTATGTTATGTTTTTCTGAAAAAAACAACACCAATTTGTGTACATCCCTCATTTGAACCCCTTAATCTCAATCATTTTCAAAATAAATTAGTAGTTTAGAAAGTAGACTCAGAGCAATTGAATCTTTCTTTTTACTCCATCTCAAAATTTTGAGTCTAAGTATCCTCAATTTCACGTCCAAGGTCAGTATTTCCTGATTTCAGAAAAAATTTGTTCACTTAAGTCCCCTTTTTGGGAACCATCTTGGTGCACTTACCCTTATAGGGGTGGAAATGTGATTAAATGAGCTACAATAAATTTTCATAACTATTGTTATATTTTTATAAATGTTTTGGTGAAAGAACTAATCCTAGTTCACACAAATGATAGCTTGATGGCAAGGTATCTATTGGATTGAATGTTTCATATAAAGGTGGAAATTTCTATCATGTTGCTTTTGTGAAAATTTGTGGTGTTGGATCTCCATGGATTTTAACTCTTTATTTATTAGATATATTCTATCCTTTTTAGAAATGATTTGTAAACCATGATCACAATGTGTCCCCCAATCAAAATGTATGTTGTTAGCTTCATTCAAATGAGATGGTTGAAGGTTTTTGGAAGGGGAAGTTTCATTATTAATATGGGAAGGTGAATCAACAAATGATAAAATATGAGGTTGAGGGAATAAGTTTTATGTATACACAATGGTTGGGGAATGAATTGTAAAGGATTATTCTTATGAGAGGAAGAAATCCTATCAAGTGTTGGTATGATAAGATTTGTGGTTTCTTGGCGATGATGGGAAATGGAATCATATGAGGTAGATTGTGGCTTATAGGTAAGTTTATAAATGGATTCTTTATGCATATTTGTCATATTGTCAAGAGGAATATTTTAATGAAGGGTAGGTAAAGTAGTATAAAGGAAACTATCAGTGATCTCATCCTCTTGATCTAAGATATCTTCTCTAGGAAGAGATAGATTGGGAGAGGAATAAACATGAGCTTCAATCTTATTTGGGGGAGTGTTAGCAATGGAACAAAATGAAACATAGACTAATGAGCTTAGAGAAGATATTATTTTTCCAAAACAATCAGATAATTTAAAAGTGCCTTTCCAAAAATACAACAATTAGAATTATCTGCAATACCTAATGTTATATGAATAATGTTTCAAAATGATAGAATATGGTAAATCTATAAAATAGTTCAACAAATATGTAGAGCATATTTTGATAGGAATCTCAAATATTGTATTGTCATTGCAATCTAGAGAGAAAGTCTTAGGATAAGGGCAAGGATGCCCTAGTCCAAAAATGTAGGTTTTTGAATTTGGAATTTTTGGATAGGTACAACAACCTCTACATAACTCAAAGTGTGATAGTCTAGATTTGAGGTTGAACAGAACTTAAAAATATTCAAGATACCCTAAATTGTTTAAATTAAGCTCATGCATGCCTGAATTTTGATATTTTGAAGTAATTAATTAAGTGCAATAATTTCAAATCACTTGATAAATGACAATATCCAAAATGCGAGATGTTACAACTCATTGTTCATTTATCTATAAAATATTGAACAGAATATTTTTTTAGTTTATGAAAAGAATAATGAGATGCAAATACTTACCTTTTCAATGTGTAACATAACATGTAATGCACTTTTTTAATAATCACACTTTCAAAAAATATATTATTCACTCAAATATTGGAACAATAGACATGTAAATTAGAATTTTGCAACTATAAGATACATCAAGTTCACAAAAATATACTACAATAAAATGGATCTAGGGCCTAATATTAATCTAAATCAAAATTTTCAATACCTCAAAATTTAAGGAACACAAAAATAATCATAAAAGGACACTTGGCTATTATCCTTAAGGAATAGCCAAAATGGTTGATCAAGGTTTTGATCCCCTTAGGTTTTTTGATTGATTAGGGTTTTGAATTGATGTGATGTGTGTGACTTTATTATTATAAACTGTGAACACTTGAAATACTAAGAGGGGGCTGATCAAGTATTCATTAAACCATTCAGCTATAAACATCCAATTATTAAAGCATATTTGACTACAAGAAAGAATGATTACAATGGAAAGAGCATAACACCATAAGACACATCAACACCAAATTTTTACGTGGAAAACCCAAAATGGAAAAAACCATGGTGAGTATTAATTCAAAATATAATATATTTGGACACAGTGTCCTTAAAGGCTCACAACCTAAAAAATAGTTTACAAAAGAGAGTATGGATTACTACCAAGAGATGAACTAAGATAAAATGCACCTTCCTTGTGTTGGAGTTCAATTCCGGTGAAGCACAGTATATGAAATACTTCTCTACAAGTGTATACAACACACTTATACAAGTGTATACAACACATCTATCTGCTTATTCATAAATCTCCACACATCAACATCCATTGATCCTCCTCTATCTTTGCCTTCTTTTGATCTTACAAGAGTTCACATATATACTGAATATAATCAAGTACATCAATTAGGTCAGCCTAATTGGAGTATCCTCCCTTTATTAGCTCCCTCCCTCCTTGGTAGTCATGTTCTCCTCCTCTGTAGGCTGACCTAAGGTGGCCCTTTGGAGGGGTGGTGGGGAGTGGGAATGGCACCTTTAGGTGACCCTCTGATACTACTCCTGGTAGCGGCTCTAGTTGGTCAAGCACTACAAAGTGGCTCCCACATTTGGACCTAGCAATCTCACCCAAGCACGAGGATAAAGAGAAGTAAAAAGATAAAGAATATGGTGATGGTTGGGGCCCTCCTAACATCACTTCAAACCTCATTGATGTATGGGGAAATAAATCAGATGACAAAGACCCTCTTAGCACTGTTGGCACTTCTCTGACTACATAAAGGACTTTTTATTTTCATGTTTGTAATGTTTATTGCTTTCTGGGCTTGGCCCATGTGACTCTAACTTTTTGGGCTTGGCCCATGTGACTCTTGGGGTGTGCCTTTTAACCACCCACCTTTTTTGTGAATATGTATGATTATCTTTATTATGAATATAGATAACTGCCTATTCATAAATAAAAATCAACTCTAGTGGTCTTAACCTCAAAAACACATTAATCTTTGAATGATATTAGCTGGCATAGACGTATGATAGATCTGTTTAACATTCATAGCACAAACTTAAACTCATTAACCCTAATTCACAATTAGGTCATGTCTAGAGTTAGACCTAAAACATCAAAACTCAAAAACGTATAGCATTTCATTGAATGCATAACACAAAAAAAAATTAACACATTGAATTCTTCTTTAGACGACATCAAGCAACATATCTTCGACATTGCAAAACAAAATAATTAATGCTAGAAGAAAATGTGGAATCTCCCACATCAATGCATTGTGCAAAAACTCACTGCAGACTTCAGAGTAAAACATTGTCATTCATATCTTCTGAATGCATTCACGCAACATCACAAAACTTCAGTGTGAGATGCATCTTGTAGTCACAAGCCTATGTACAAATTCCTGTAGAGATATCTTTCTTTGAGCTAAAATCTGAACCAAAACATGGGCATACTAAACCAGTATATAAACAGATTGATCATTATTTTCCAAACTATTGGTGACAACATCTTTCCAACTATAAATCCTGGTCAACTGAATTCTTGTTAGGGTGATCCCACAATACTGGTTTACAATTTTTGGGCAAATTAGACATTGAACTGATTTTTTTAACTAAATCTTCACTTTCGAGCTCCTATACTGGCTAAACTGTGAGGAATTTGAAGATGATGAAAACTAGTGATTTGTGACATTTTGTTTATAGATTCTAAATATAATTTTTTCATAAATTTTGGAATCAGATTGCACTTATTTTTCCATCTCCTTTGAAAACTAGCTCTTTTTAAAAAACAACATTTTTAAGGAGTGACGCTCACCGTATACAACATAAAAAAATTTGTATGAAGGATAAAATTCTAATTTTTTCGAATTTAGATTTTTAACTACGATATCTAGCAATTTCATTTGGTTTTATAGTGTTTTATTAAATATTTTTTCCTTAATCAAGTTTCGAAGTTAAACCAATTACAATTGAAACATAGGTGAACTGTATACAACATAACTTTTTCTGTATGTATCGAAATTAAATTTTTTTTTTTTTAATGGATCAAGGACATCAATACCTACCCTGAACATATTTTAAAAAAAATATATTTTGATAATCTACTATTTTTCCACATGTGTAGAACAGAGAGCTTGATTTTCGGTGAAAAACCTATGTTTAATAAAACTAAAAAAACATATACATAATCAAACCAAAACATATTAAAATTATATTCATTGGATAAATTATTCCAAAGAATACCATGATCATTTAAAATAAATTTTAAATGAATTCATTTGATCCCCCAAAAGGTAAATCAAAAGTGATTTTTTATCAGCATTTTGATAGGTGTAAAGGAGACTCCGTTGTAGGTATGGTTTAAAACTAGTGGGGTTCTATCCAAGGGGGTTTGATCTAAGGTGGTTTGATCAAAACTTCTTCAATTGGAATCCTTAAAATGGAACTTTTAAGGCTTAAATCATTATATTTTCTAGAAAAAAAGTGATTTCAGCAAAAATCAGAATCTCCCAAAAATTGTAAACTAGCTTTGTGGGTTCACCCATTAGTGGATGTAAAATATGTCGAGATAGACCATAATGTCAACTTTTGAAATAATCATACAAATTAAGATAATCCAAACCAAAAGACCGGATCAATAGTCTTCCATTATCGGAGCAAGTAATGAACTACACAAGTAATGTATAACACTAACAAACATCCAAATTCTATTGTGGCAATTAACCAAACTCCGTTGCTAACATAGTGTCACTAATTTAGAAAAATGCATACTAATAAATAGAAATTGAGGAACCTAATGTTCAAATTTGTGATCAAACTAGTCGGTCAAGGGTGTTGGAGCCCTAGACTAAAAGTAGGGTTTCTAGAATCTTAGAACATGTACAAATGTGTTGCATTTTGTAGGTGTTTGTCTATTGGAATCAACTTCAGAACTTTTTCTATCAGTGAATAATTGATCTTTCCCTAATTTGATAAATGAATGATATTGTAGGCCTGATCTTGATGTTATGCCTTCAATCTCCTTCAGATCCACTTAATATCTCTAACCTACAAGAAAGAGAGGAGAGAAAGGGTTGTTCCATATAGGGGCTTGCCTAATTCAAACCTTGTTTTGGTGTTTACACCTCTACAATGGCTATGACGATGTTGGATAAAGAGTGCTTACCCTAGGTTGGGAAGAGGAAAATGAATACAAATAAATGATAAATCATAATTTTGTAACGTACCATTCAAATATGTATTCCTTGATGGATTTAAGTCATTATTCACATCTCATACAAGGAAGGATTGATAGTTTATTGAAGATCCTACAAGTGTTAGTATTCAAAAGATAATGGACATAAAACATGAAATAATCTTTCTTATGATTTGGCATGAAATCGGTGATACATTCCAAACATAATCTTGATTGATGAAAGTGTTGTAAAAATGTTGCTAACTCTACCCTTAAATCACCTTTTAGGATGCGCAATTAATATTCAAATTGCTCAAATTGCCTAGATTGCTTAGATGTTCAAATGAAGAAAAACACCTTGTATAAATATTTGCATTTCTTCATTTCCTAAAATAATTATTTTGAAAGGATGACAATTAAATTTTCATTTTCATTTTTTAATTATGAGAATTAAATCTAAAGTAATTTTCTAAAGGAATCTCCATCTCAAAAAATACTTCGAAAAGAAACAATACATGTGGTTGTTTATTAAGAACTATATATAAAGGTTTAGATTGTGTATCAATGGAGAGGAAGATTTGATATTTATTTGTCAAGACTTTTGATGTGGTTGTTTAATGATAGACATGGGATTTGTACAACATGTGTTGTCAAGCTCTAAAAATCATGGATCTTTTTGATTAAATGTTCAAATATTTGAATATGAAAGTGAATTGAGAGGTTTTCTTCTTGGATGAATAGTGGAGATTGATAGAAAGTAAGCTAGGAATCTTTATAGACTAAAACAAATAAGAAGAGTAATTTTTAAGTTTTATTTTGAGTAATTAGTTGTATGAACTAAAAATAGGAGGGAATCACATTATTATAATGAAATATGAGTACATAGTTACATTTTTATTTTTTGTAGAGAAATAAGTGAAAATAAGTTTATTTATTATTTTGGAATAAAGGAATGAACATGAATCTAAATAAAAACATAATATAAATTATTCAATTAATTAAGATACTAAATGAAAAGAAAAATTAATACAATGATAATGATTTTAATTTATAAAAATAAATAGAACATTTATTGCTACAATGATTCCTAGATTCAATTACATAAGACTTTTTTAATCAACGTTTGATCCATCATCAAGATGAATGTCAAGAGCTCAAGGAGAAAAAGTGGATAGTTCGAGACCAAGACCAATCTAAAGAAATAGGAGGGAGGGAGAGGGGAGATAAGGCTACACGTAGACCAAGGAAGACAAGACAACTAAAAATTTAAAAATTTAAAAATAAAAAATAAAAGAATAAACTAAAATTAGAAAATGATGCAACATTTTTTAAATTTTGGTTTATTCTTTTAATTTTATTTTTTTTATTTTTAATTGTCTTGTCTTCCTTGGTCTACATTTAGCTGTCTCTCCCTCTTCCCTTCCCCGTCTCTTTAGGTTGGTCTTGATTTACAACTATCCATTCATTCTCCTTGAGCTATCTTCATCCTCATGGTCAGGAGTGTGATCTGAAATGTTGATGCAAAAATTCTTACGCAATCGAATTCAAATATCGTTACAACAATAAACAATATGAATTGTAAAAAGTTGATATCATTAAATAAAACTATTATTCATCAATAAAAAAATAATAATAATTGAATGGAACTTGAAAACACCATTAAAATTTCAATAGGGTCTACCTTCAACATGTTATACCTCTGAATCATTATTTGATTAGAAACGCACTTATCCAGAATCTATCCACAGTATTTTAAGGTTCTTACAAAAGTAGGTAAAGGGCAAAAATTCCACTTTTGGGAAAAGCAAAAAGCAAAAGACGTGGTCTCAGATGTTACAGAGCATGGCGAGTCATCGTGTTCTAATTGCTGATTGAAGACAACCTCAATAATTCAATACCATCAGAGACTCTTATGAACTGACCACTCAATCATTCTTTGGAAAAGAAAGAATTGCAGACAAAGGACAATTATTCAGATTCCATTAAACGTACACTATATAATTTCTTATTATAACGGTGTGCTTTATAGTTCAGGCCGTCCAAAACTAAGGCCAACTGGTACAGACTTTTTCCTGTGTACTCTTACATTATAATTGATTACTTGGTATATCACTCAGTCTGAACGTATACTAGAGTACTGTACTACACTCACACAATGGGATGAAATAATTCAACCCAGTAGAATATTAGTCTTGTAAGTTTGTACAACACTGCTATTTCCCAAGAACAAGCTATCGGAGGCTATTTAATAAGCTTGTTCAGACATTTCTCTCATAGCTTGGAATCATGGCTCTTTTGCATTATGTTCACTTGACTGTATAACATTCATATAATCGCAGAAAGAGAGCTTTGGAAAAGATGCAAAAATTTGATCTCCTCCTTTATCTTCAACCATGGGTTGAGATTTCCTTTCATGTGAGAGGAGCGGCAGGGTTGAACATTACATTGAAAGGACTGTAGAATGATGCAAGTGATAACCAGTTTCCATCTTTAGACCCTCATTAACAAGTGGGCGACTGCAAGATAATCATGAGTCAAACAATAAAACTCTAAAAAGTAGATTTAAGTAATTTTATAAATCAAATTCAAGTAAACTGTTTATTTATGAAATATGAAAAAAGTATGTGTTGTTTTTGGATTCTATTGTGTGTAAATTTCAATACATCAATATTTTGAATCACACTTTGTGATCCATCATCAGGATGTAGAGAAAGCATGAGGAGTAAAAATGTTGCAGACCCAATAATAGATCACGAAGTGTGATGCGAAACGTTGATGTATAAAAAATTGCACACAATCGAATCCAAAAGCAACAAATACATTCAAGATGAATTGTGCAAATCTCATATCACTTAATGAAAAAAGTAGTTAAAAAAATTGTAAAAATTGAATTAGCTAATAATCAAAGAAATTGGAAAAAATGAAAATAATTAGTGGGTTATTAGAAAAAAAAACTATATACTTTCAAATTATTTTGACATGAATAACATATTTCAAAGAGGCACTTTCAAATTTATTTTTAGAAATAAGTTGTTATATGCAACATTTTTTCATTAGAGCTTAAATATAAGTAAAGGGCACATGGATAGACATGATGCACATTTCATTATTATTTTTTAACAAATAATTACTTATTAATTTTTAAATGTGTTTTCTCAAAAATATATAAGAAATTTTATTTTGGCAAATTTGATGTCATAGAAGAAATATCAAACTTTAAAATTGGGACATATTTAATAGATTTGAAAAAAGAAAACACATCATTTGATAGTTATGAGTGGTTTTAATATATAATTAATAAAAACAATTAGACATGTTATAATAGAAAATGAATATTAGTTAAGTATTAAAGTTGTAATGAGGAATAAATTAGATTTATAGAATCTATAGAGCTTCCTCTGTAATCTTTTCTGTTTTATTAAGTTTAGCTTTAAGAAAACTAGTTTTAAGAGAAAAATCATTAAAAAAATTAGGATGACACTAAGTACATGATTTAGAAAATTTTGGCCAATTCTAGGACTTCCACTCACTTAAATCCAAGACAATCCAAAGTTATTATTAGATGGGAATGTTAGCACTTTTTCATTGAAATCTAAATCTAAATCCAAATGTTAGCACCTTTCTATTTAGCATTTTTTTTCCATTGCAACTATTTGACTAATAATTATCTTGGACTCACCTTGATGAGTGGTTATTTCAAATAATGTTTTCTTTATTATGATTTAACTTTTAAAAAATTACAAATCACTTTTAAAGGTATAAAGAGTCAATGTAAATGTCTCATTTGAAGTCACTACTAATGAATATATTTATAGGTTGTAGACAATAACTTGACAAAATGATCTCAAGTTGAATAACTATAACTTAATCAACATGGAAGGTAGTCAATAATAAATATTATGGTTGATTATATGTCAAGTAAATTTTGATCTCTATTTGTATCGAAAAAATTATCATTCATGTTTAACTATCTTATGATATCATAAGGGAACACCCACCAAGATAAGTATGATTTAAAGAGTAGAGGATTCACACCTATTCCTGTTAATAGGCCTAAACTACTCATTCTTTGATTAATGAAATTAATTGATCATTTAAATTAACTTGTTACTTGAGATTAATATTTTAGATTGCATATTTTAGAATCATAATATGCAACAACACTATGATAAGGGTAGCATCTATGGAAAATTCTAGCTTAATATTACAAACTATTGAATTGATCCAAGTTATATAACATCAAATGCTAGGGTTGGATATATAAACTTAAGAAATGGGAAGTTAAGTTTAGCTCAAGAAAAATGTTAATTATTGCATATAAATATATCATTTACAGGCTAGATAACTACAATAGAAATAAAGGGTCAAAGTAAAATCCAAAATAAAATAATGTTGCATAGTGACTAGTCCCTACCATTATAACATGACTAAAAGTAGAGTTAATATGCTAATAATTATTCTTTGTCCCAACAACCTATTTTAAAATTAGTTTGTATATACTATACATTATGAACTCTATAAAACTTGCATAATAGTATTTAAATAACTAAAATTGACATTTTTGTGAACCAATAGTGAGTTCTTGTCATTCAAAAGAATTAAGAAAATGACTTTTTCTAGTATTATAAACCCCATAGAGCTGACAAAATGTTAAAAGTAATTATTAGAGTGAAATAGTTGTTAGTAGAAAAATTGATTTAGTTGAGCATCAAAAGGATTCTTTCACATTTCCATTTATCTTGAATGTCATCTTTAGCATCCATTTTTGTAACAAAAGTGCACCACTAATCTTGTAATCTTATTTTATTGGTTGTCACGAATGGCTTATTCAAATGTCAACTCATAGAAAAAGCACTATTATAGATGCAGGTTAATTCAACGTTACACCAAAGTATGAAAGGTTACTATTGTCACATGAAATTGCACCCTATTGAACACGATGCTCAACATTCTACAAACACAATGGAAATGACCTCAATGTGTGGGACCTTACACGAAAGAGGTTGAATCTCCGGAGAAGGTCACATTCCTCTTTCGATCCAAGTGCAATGTGTTGGTCCAACCCAACATATGACAACCTACCACTATCCTACTCTATTAGCTCATGGGGAAAAGGGGAGAAGGAATGCATGAAATTGAAATGGAGGTGATATACCAAGATGGAAAATTTATTTTTTCTTGACTTAGGCTGGTCAACAACATCAATGAAGAGGAACTATGGGGCTCACATAGCTCTTTGTTTTGTCAATTCCCAAAGGCATACAAGAAGGTTAGGGTTTGACAAGTTGCTAGAAGGAAAGGAAGGTTTTCCAAAATAGCAACTATAAATAATTTAAAGGAAGAATGGGGAGCTTCCTAGGGTTGTTGATAGGAATGTGTAGACATCCAAGAAGCTTGATTAGGGTAGGGTGGGTGGTTACAATTTTGAAAATATTAAAAACCAATAACAACAGGGTTATGTGGAATGAATGGGGAGGCATAGCCACCCTAATATGGCTGATGGGAGGTGCAAATTTGGAATTATCCTAAAATAGGGGAGTATATATGTGGTTTCCATTATATATTGACATATTTATGGATGGGAAGAATAGGAAAAACTTTGAAAACTTAAAAATAAAGCAGAGGATTCCCCAACCACATATTTTGGGTACATACCAATAGAGTCACCCAAATGATGTTGTAGAGTCACTAGGTGCTTGAAGAATGCCTTTAAAGGATAAAATTTTGAAAAGGCATCATTCCCTCCACAAAATGAAGTTAAATTGGGCTACTTGAACTAGAAAATTTATCTTAGTCACCATGGTGTTTGAAGATATGCCTCAAAAGGCAAGGTGCATTGAAGAAAACACCAAATTCTTCAATGGAGAGAAAGTAGTCTCACCGAGCATGCCAAAAATTGTTGTCACATGAAATTGCACCCTATTGAACATGAGGCTCAACATTCCAATGACACAATGAAAATGACCTCAAGGTGTGGGACCTTGCACGAATGAGGTTGAATCTCCAAAGAAGGATGACTTCCTCTCTCTATCCAAGTGCCATGTGTTGGTCCAACCAAACACATGAAAACTTACCACTATCCTACTCTAACAACTTGTAGACATTGAAAATTGACCGACACACTTGATCCTGATTACTAACATCGTTTTGTCCTGAATCACCTTCTCAACATATCATCATTTCTCATATCTTAATTAAATAAATCATTATTTACCTTATTAAGTCGTTCTTCCTTGTTGATTAAATTAATCAATTTAATTTAGTTAACCCTAAATCTTTATTTGTTTAAATAATTCATTTTATTTAAATTAAAACTCTAAAGTCCTCTTATTAAATTAAATAAATTAAACCTTATTTGATTTAATCTAACATTGTCCCCTTTAGTTAAATAAATCAAAACATTTATTTAATTAAACCCTTCCTCTCAAATTTTATTTAAATCAATTCATAAATTTAAGTCTAAATTGTCACATCTTCTAATTCCTCATTACATTAATTAATCTTTGATTAGTTTAATCTTAAATCATGTTCCATCCTCTAGCTTTTATCACTTGCACATGAAAATAGATTTACTTCATTTATTAAATCTTTATTTTCTCTCAACATGGCATAAAAGGGGAATATTCTGTCAAATTTGAATTCAAATCCAAGTGGACTTAGTCCTTCCAAAAATTCATTTATTTCACCTTACAAGTCCTTTTGCCTTGAGCCAAGTGGCCATAACTCCATTTTCTTCCCTCTCCAACAAGTCATTTCACTAATTTCAAATTTCACCTAATATTATTTATTGGCACTTTTATCAAAATGTGCTCAACCTTCAACCATTCACATCTTGACAAGGGGCACTTGTCCATTGGATGTTGAATAATCCCACATTGCTCAAATCTTGCTCATTCTTCCAATTTTAAATCTATAAATGAGAGACTCTTCCTCTCATTCAACATCCATAATTTGATTGCAAAGTTATTATCTCCACATTAGAGCAATTTTATACATTTCTTGAGCATTTGCCATCACTATAGCTAGGTTATTGCAAGTTTTCTCAAGGAATCACATTTCTTCACCATCAAGTGGATCAAATCATCAAAGCTTACAAATGAGTTGGGAAAGGGTCAATTTCTACACATAATTGGTACCAATTCCCCCATGGGATCAAGCGTTTGTATTGTTTAAATTAGGATTTAACTTGGTTTCTTGTTTTACTCTTCTTTTCATTTCCTATTTTGAATATTGTAGATGGATTTCATGGGGAATCCTTGTTCTTAGTTTCATTTCAATCTAATGATGTTTGCCATGTTTTAGAACCCTTCAAGGAGAATTCATGCAAGATGGTCCATGTAGGATCTCTCAAATTGATTATCAATGATGGGTCATCAAAGGGTGGCATGAAATGTCAACATTTATGGCAATTTTTGTGGGATGATTTCTTGGGATGATTTCTTGCTAATCATGGAATTTGAAGGCCTTATTAATCCATTGGGAACAGAGTCATAAGGGTAAAGCTTCAACAACTAGGCCTCAGAGCAAAAAAAAATATGTGCTAGTCTAAACTTGAATAAAAGCATGGAAACTAGGAACATGCATGTTCCCTTTACGAGAATGTAGGGTGTGCAAGAGCACTTCATGGAAAGCAAGATATTTACAATATGTACATTAAACTAACAAAAAGGAAAAGATAGAAATTTACCTTTCTCAAAGATGAACCTTTTGAAGGAGTTGATCTCCCTCAAACCATAGTTACAGACTTCACCTAGTTGCAACCACTTAAAGCTATTGCTAACATGCATGTAACTACACAAGATGCCCACAATGTGAAGGATCACTTCACTATAGGCTTTGTCATTGCATGGGAACCATATGATGCAAGTGTCAAATTTATCTGACACTTGTGCTTCAAGTGAGCATATAGTAGTAGGGGTAAAATTTTCTAAAGATAGGTCAACATCTAATAAAAAACCTTTTGTAGATGGAAGAGAACTCACCTTCCAAAAGGATAGGCCACTACCATCACTGATGAACTCCTCATTGCATGAACTAAAACAAAAAGAGAAATTTTTTAGTTCACATGGTGATGAAAAATATGCTAAACCTATTTTTTGATCTACACTAGGATGACCTTCCTCTTCTACCTCAAATGAAAATCTTTGAAGCTCAAGCATACTAACAAATTGAGCAATAGAAGCTTCACTCTCTAGGAAAATGTGTGGCAGCTCAATGGCAGATTTTTCAACATTTTGGTCTTGCATTAAGCATTACAACTCAATCACATTATCCCTAATGTCAAAGGTCACATCTTCATCTTGAATGAAGACCTCGTATTCAACATTGCTACATTCAAGGACAACAAAAAAGCAACATACATCATAATTACATTCATTAATGCACACTTCATCAACACATATCTCAGATTTGTGACACTTTAGGTGAAGAACTAAACTCTTTAGATTGTCTCTCTATTTTGATCTCTTCTTAGCAACTAACTACAATAAAATCAGACTCTTGGCACGTAATGGTTGTCACATCCTCTCTTTTTTTCCTCGCTCTTAAGCTACTTCCCACACAACTCCTCTTTTGGGTGTGATGATTTAATGTTTAAACCTAAAAAAAAGGTTTCTATAACATCCCAAAAGAGGTCCTCCACCTCAGAAATGTAGACCTCAACAGCTTAGGAATCTTCATCCACCATAGCAAGGGATAAACGTGTCTACTACTTCTGCTCCAAAACCATGGAGTTTTTTTCATCCATCAATCCAAGCTTAGGTTGTTTAGAGGCTTCTTCTAATGTAGGTATATGTGATATTTCCTCCTTATCTTCAACAAAACAAGGGAGGATATCAAATGAGAGGATTGATTCCTCTATCATATTAATTTTTGTACTTGTTTAGTATTTTTTTGTTGCAATTGGTCATATTCAATTTTTTCTTGCAACAAACCTAGACACTCATTTTTGGGGGCACATGAAGGCTCTTTAAAACTAGCCTCTTCACTCCTAGCTCAAAACTACTCCTTCCTCTATTCTTCTAACCAACTTGGATCCCATACAACTAGTCCACCTTTAAAGAGTGAAACAGATATAGGGAGAGAAAAATGGTCAAAGGGAAATGAAACTCTTGTTGAAGATCTAGAAGGGGCTTCTCAATAGGAGTAAAAATTTGAGCCTCTTTAAGGATGGGTTCTTCTATGGAATGGAGGCTCTTATAAATTGGGATCTCCAACATAGGAGATCTAATTGATGGCATAGGAGGTTGAAAATGAGTTTCAAGAGGCTAATTAGGATTATTGAAACTAAAAATTATGTGCTTGCATACCTTCTACACAATAGGTTGTTTTGGAATGACTAGAGAGATAATGGAAGCTTCAAGAGGTTTGTTAGGGCTCTTGAATCTTACAAACTTATGTTTTCTTACCTCCTCTTTAGCAGGTTGATCTGGAACTACTAGAGGTGTTTGTTTTTCAACTAGGAACACAAGGGGCTGCCTAAGACTCAAGAATTTGTGCTAGAGAAAGGGTAAGTTTGAGTTGCTCTTGCCTAGTAGCAGCATCCTTTGTTGTATACTCCTCTTTTTGTTGTCTTATTTGTGCCTCCAACTACTTCTTATACCTCCACTAAGCTTCTATATTTTTTGTTGTGGATAGTGAGCTTAATGGACAAACCAATTTTTTTGTGGGAAATAATCATGATGCCCTTTATAGGCTTGATTACCCTACTCTTCTTACCATAGTTCAAATTCTATCTATTCCTTAATCTCAACCAGCTATCTATGGAGATCCCTCATCATGGACATGATTTTACTCGCATTTTGGGGTTGAAAGGAAGAACAAGGAGCTTCCTATGGTTGTTGATAGGAATGTGTAGGCATCCAAGAAGCTTAAGTAGTATAGGGTGGGTGTTTAGCATTTTGAAAATATTGAAAACCCATAACAATAGGGTTTTATGGAATGAATGGGGAGGTATAACCACCCTAATATGGCTGATGGGAGGTGCAAAGTTGGAATTATCCTAAAATAGGGGAGTATACATGTGGTTCCCATTATAGATTGACATATTTATGTATGGGAAGAATAGGAAACACTTTGAAAACTTAAAAATAAAGAAGAGGACTTCCCAACCAAATATTTTTGGTACATACCAATAGAGTCACCCAAATGGTGTTGCAGAGTCGCTAGGTGCTTGAAGAATGCCTCCAAAGGATAAAATTTTGAAAAAGGCACCACTCCCTTCATAGAATAAAGTAAAATTGGGCTACTTGAACTAGAAATTTTATCTTAGTCACCATGGTGTTTGAAGATATGCCTCAAAAAGCAAGGTGCATTGAACAAAACACCAAATTCTTCAACGAAGAGAAAGTGGTCTCACCGGGTGTGCCAAAAATTGTTGTTAGATGAAATTGCACCATATTGAACATGAGGCTCAGCATTCCAATGACACAATGGAAATGACCTCAAGGTGTGGGACCTTGCACGAATGAGGTCAGATCTCTAGAGAAGGTTGACTTCCTCTCTCTATCCAAGAGCAATGTGTTGTTCCAACCAAACACATGAGAACTTACCACTATCCTACTCTAACAGATCCCAAGGAAAAGGGTAGAAGGAATGCATGAAAGGGAAATGGAGGTGATATGCCAAGATGGAAAATTTGTTTCTTCCTAACTTAGACTACTCAACAACATCAATGAAGAGGGACTAGAGGACTCACACAACTCTCTATTTGGTCGATTCCCAAAGGCATAAAAGAAGGTTAGGGTTTGAAAAGTAGTTGAAAGGAAAGGAAGGTTTCTTAAAATATAAACTCTAAACAATTTAACTCAATAATGTATGCATCAAAAGACAAACAATCACTTAGATATGAAGGAAATGAACTTACACAAACATAAAAAATTTGAGAAGATGAAATCTTACTTGATTTCATTAATGTAGAGGAAAAAGCCAATATTTCCAATTGCAGAGATGAAAAAGTGTATGTCTGTCAAAGAAAAACCTCAGAGGAGCTAGAGGAAGAAGCCTTAAAATGAATACATTTTTTTCCTTTACAAATCAATCATAACTTGGAACCATAAGACGAACCTCAACCCTAACCATGGTTATCAATGAAGGCTATTAGTGCTTTTATTTGAAAGGATGAATGAATTCCTTGAAAATCATGATTAGGGCATGGATCTATCAAGAAAGTCAACAAAATAGTAATAAATAAGCATGGGAACCCATAAAATCCACTTGTAGAAGTCATAGAATGTATTGAATGTTGTCCTTAAAGCCCAAAAGTCAAAATAGGTAGTTGAGGAAGTGGTTCAAGCATTAGTGGTTTCGCCCAAAAAAACACATCAAAATTCAAAGGAAAGGTCAGAGCATTGGACCCGAAAAGGAACCTTTGCATCATTAAATGGTCCATATGATCAAAGAGAAGCACCCTTTCAAACATCAGACCTGGGGCATCCTTCATACCTCATACTTCACACTATATTAGCACCGAGATTGGGCTTTAGAGATCGTACATGAGGCTTACCACTTACCACTAAAACAAGAAAAGTATAGGAGGGAAGGGAAAACATTGAAGCCTAAAAGGATTCATTAACCATCAGATATTAGGGGTCAAGTTTATCGCTTATTGAAGACGATGAAAAATACTAAAAGACAAGTCAAAAGTCCGACATCTAAAAGTTGAAAAAAAGGAATTAGATGGATTTGGAAGAAAGGGGGCCCTAAGAGAGAAGGTTAAAACCTTTGAAAATAAAATGGGGCTTAAAGAGGAACGCAGAAGGGAAGAGATATTTTCAGGAGTCGAGCATCGAGTGGATGCCTTACGGCTTATTGCTTACCATGAAATGGTAAATAGTAAAGGGGATGAGTGAACCTCGACACCCAAAAGTAAGTCATCGGGAGTTGAGGTTCAGGTGGAGGGTTTACCGCTTGCAAAGAAAGGAAGAAAGGAGGAAAGGGGAATCTCGATTCTCAATGCCTAAAAATCAAAGAATTGGTTGATTTTCCAAAAGCATACTGAGAATTGGGGGATAGAGGGTAGGCTTACCTCTTACCTTAACAAAGGTAAGAGGTAAAGGGAAAGGCCGAAGTCCAACCCTCAAAAGATAAACATAGTCAATTTTTCAGAAGGAAGGATAGGGGGTAGAGGGAAAGGGTTAAGCCCAATGGGAGAAACTCAAAATTCCAAAGGGAGAAATGGAAGGAAAGGGAGAAGAGGAAGGAGATAAAAGGAGAAAAGAGGCATGAGAGTAGAGAGGTAAGCAAAAATCCAAAAGCCCGAAACATAGGACACCCAATTTTAGGATCCTTCAAGGAGAAGCCATGTAGGATCTCTCAGATCGGTTATCAATGATGGTTCATCAAAGTGTTTAATGAAATGTCAACAGTTACCTAATAGAAGAGATCCTTGTGTGATCAATTATATGAATTACCTACCTTTTTGTACATAAGATTTTTTGGCATACTAGGCTCCATGTTCCTTGTTCCATAGAACCTATTTTTTATATATACTTATAAGCCACATATAGAAAATTATCAACATAAAAGAGTTATAGTGATGGTAAATCAATTGTTTAGGAATTATTTTTAATTTATTTTTTATAGGAATTATTTAATTTAAGATATTTATAAGAAAACCATTTTTATTTTCAAATAGTGGAACAAGTCCAATGGGTTGAAACTAATTTATCAAAGGATTGGTTTATCATTATGGTGAAACAACTGCAAATTCATTTAGGGGCATGTTATGTAGAATTCTAAATGGTGAGTTTTTTATTAGAGGCAAAAAATAGGTTTTGATGGGGCCCAAAACCCAGTACAAAGGAAAGCAAGCTACACTTATGATATACCATAAACTAGCAGCAGCAGTACAACAACCTCTACAAGATAAACAAGACTATACATTGCAAATAACAAACAAGCAAGGGTCTGAAACCCTTACACAACCCGATATTAACTAAGATCAGAAACCCTATTATCCAAGACTAGAAAATCCATAAACATACAAATAACCCACCTACATCTTCCAGGCATTAGTACACCAGCCGCTCATGGAATTCATCCCAGAGCCAAAGGAAATAGCCACCTTAATGGTGTAAAACACCATTAACCCCATAATCAAAAACACCAACACCTCCAACAAACCCTCCACAAAAGTGGGGTAAGAGAGCTCAACAAACCATAGGAACCCAAAAAATAAATCAGCAACCCTGCAACACAAAAACATCTGGTACCAGGAAATCAACTTAGCCTCCACCTCTAAAGGAGGGAGATCCCCTCTACTGGACATGAAACCCTACTCAACAAACCCACCAAGCCTATAAACTCCAACCCCCTCACCCTCCACCTCCATAGGAGAAGCGTCCACCTCCATAGGAACTACATCTGAGGAACCCATAAACCATCTTCTTCCAAATCCACCTCAAAAGGAAAGTAACCCACCTCCATAGGGTATGAGGAGATAGCCAACACAGCAACAGGGCGCATGAATGAGGGCTCCTTCAGTAACCTTAGTACCAAAACTAGCACTAGGAACACAATGCTCTTCAGAGTCACAAAAAAAGAGCACCAACATTGAGCCATCAAAATATAATAATGAAACAACTCTTCCCAAGCACAAAACTCAAACCCCAGCATCAACATCCACCTGGGGGACATAAGGAACATCAAAACTCACAACAAAGAGGGACCACAGACACCTAGCCTGAGAGAACAAGGTAGCAAGAGGCCCTCAGCTAGAGATAACACAAACCCCCAAAAAAATAGAAACAAAGGCCACCAAGCCACCAGAGGAAAATTCCCAGTCTCTAAATGAACAGGAACAACCAAACCCCATGAGGAACAAGGGACCCCAAGCAAGACGAAAGTAAGAAGAAGAGACACCAGAAAAGAACACCAAGGTTAGAGCTATAAATGGGCCAAAGCTCATTATAGTCATCCAGAGGAAGCCACCACCATTCTAAAGAGAGGGAAACAAAAGAACCTAAAACATTCAGAGAACAAAAAACCCACAAGAGAGCCACCAAACAGGCAATAGGTAGAAGCAAAGGCATACCAAGACAAAACAAGAAGCAAAACAAGCCAATAGTGAAATCCCCCAAGCCCTCCAACTACATCGAGTCAAAGCAAAAATAAGCCCATTATGTAACCATTCTTCCTCAGAGAAACCAAATCACACCCACAGCCGGGAAGGCGGCCAAAAGAAAACTAGGAATGGAACCCACACTAGCCTCACATAAAGAGAGGGAAGAGCAAACCAATACCCAACAACTTCCACCACAACAACGACTATGGAAGGAGAGGACAGCGATGCCACCAACAAAACACACACCTCCCCAACGTCCACAGATCCCTCATCAAGCTCAAACACACCGGCAACAGCAGCAGAGAAGGACCCACCTCCAAAGCTACCACCAAACCCTTTCACAACCGCGTCATCTTCATCATCATCACCACCCTTGTCCTCTACATTCAAATATTCACCCACACAGCTCCTCCCACCTAGCAACGCCATAGGTTAAATGGTGAGTGTTGGTCTTCAACAATTGGCTTTTAATATGGATATAATTTACAATAAAGTGTATTTTTATATAGTGACTCTTGATCTTCCATAATTTATTTCAAGTGTGTAAATGTTTGTGTGTATTTTTAAGGATATTTTATTAATATATAATAAGTTCTTAAAAGATCTTGTATTGATCTCAAATAAATGCTCATGCAAGAAAAATATTTTAAATGGTATTCAATGGAAAATATAGAAAAATAACTTGAAAATTATGATATTTATGAACTTCACAACTTGAATTTCCTTTAGATCAATAACTTTGAACATTTTCAAAAATAAATAGTTTTTTTTTTTATTTCAAGTTGTACACCTCTAGGTCAAGCACAAACCTCTACTAGAGATTGGAACTTGTCCTCAATGCATATTTACTATTGTGTATAAAACCATATTATACAATATTATAAGAAAATGTTGAATATGTGTACATTGATTGGATCATCCTAAATATATATGCATCTAATATCATTCATTTCTCTACTAGATCCCAATATGTTAATTTATGCTCCAAAATACCAATAGCTTCTTGTGCCTAATATTTCTATGAAATATATCACATAATAGTATGAGGCCTTCTAAATAAAACCTCATTTTTCTACAAATTTATACTATACCAATTTTATTATACTTTTAGACTTTTAGTAGGAAATGGGTAGACAAAATAAAAATGAATATGATAAGAACTACCATATTAAAATTAGATAGCTACCAATAGGTCTTGAGGAAAGAAAACCATATACATATTAATAGTTTTTGTATACTATTAAACAAAAATGGGTTTAATATACATTAACATAAAAATTTATATTACCTATAATCATATGTAGTGGTATTTTTTATGTTCATCTTTCCTTATGTTAAGGTGGAGAATTTGGTAGGGTAGATGCTCCTCAATATTAAATTTCCATGCCTATTATATGAACACATCACCAAGATCTTGAGCTTTCAAATACTTCATTTGTGTTTTATCAAAAGAGTTAGCACATCTCTCCTCAATTGTCAAGAAACAATGGTAGTGGTATCCCTTAGATAACAAACACTTATTATCACTATTCACAATATTCATAAATTTATATTCACTACTCTAATAAATCCCTTGATCTTCATTGACCTCGCATATTATTAGGCTAAATATAGGTAGGATATTCAAATTAATTTTGTCATTTGTCACACTCTTTAGGGAGAAACTTTAAATCTAAGAGTTTTGGCATGTAAATCTTTGGTTGTTGTGGAAGCAACCTAGACAAAAAAAAACATATTTGTTTCACACAAATATACATGCAATCACAAGGCTAAAAAATGACATTGAGGAGTGTAAAAAGCATACTTACACTATATTCATTTCTTATTTTACTAATTTTATTAAGTTAATTTTATATTTAAAGATATTATATTATGATGAAGTTTATACCTTATACATTTTTTGAATAGCACACTTTTTATGGCCACCTAACAACCATAGTAATTAATGCAACATTTTTCACATAAAGGGAGAATAATACCTTAGTGATATCTAGCTATCTTTATAATGTGGACTTGCCAACTGTAACTAAAAAGTATTCATCGAGAATAAATGAAGAATTCATTTGTGAATATTTTCCAACTAAAGTTAAAATGGAGAAAACTCATTTCAATATTAAAATTTATAAAGAAGGGAAAATAAATTGATATAAATTAAATAAATATAAAATAATCATGCAATTAAACATTAAATTATTCTATATGAGTGAATAAAATCTCAAGAAAATATATAGTATTCCTATTTCTCACATTTTTTTATTTTTTAAAAATATTTTTAAAATATTCAAGAAAAACAAAACCATATAACTAATCTACTAAAAATTAGTTTTTATTGAAAATTACTATAATATTCTTTGTTTCCTAGTAAGAAAGATTAAATATCATATTAATTAAGAATTCAAAAAAATTATAATAAGATTTCCAAACAAAAGTAACTACCATTAGAGTCTAAAGGATGAAAATCTAGGGAAGTTTACCACAAACCAACCACCTCCAAGAAATTAAGGAATCCATAAAACTATAGAAACTCAAAATCTTCATGAAGAAAGGATTAGAATAATCAAACCAACTCACTGTGTGGTTGTTGAATAAGATACAAAGATTGAGAAGAAGAAAAGAACTCCCAATCTATATCATTCCATTTTTTATCAACATTAGAAGCTCATTTAACCAAATATTCTACAACAACATTTCATTCTCTAGGAATGAGAAAAATATATGGAATCAAGTTTCATCAAAGGTGATTAATTTTCTCCACAAAAGATTTCAAAATCTAAGAAGAATCATGGGACCTTCCATTATTTATAAGAGGGAACAAAATCATGAATCCATCTCACATATTATATTCTTTCAACCTAGTTCATTTTTTTTTTATATTGAAGAATTGATGAAAACATGGTTACATCGGCCAACAAAGATTACAAAACCTTCCACAATTTTGAGAGCTACAAAGACAAATGTTATGTGATATTAATAATTTCAACATGATATTAAGATTGAATAGAATACAAGAACTCCCAATATATTAAATTCTAACTTTTACAAACATAATAGGCCCATTTAGCCAAATAGTTTATAGCAATATTTAGGTGCTTTTGCATTTTTTCAAAATTCTATGGTGGGAAATGTTGCATGCCTTCCTAGTGATAATGGTGGTAAGTGTGATTATGGGAATGTTGTTTGTGCAGATTTGTCAGCCTTTAGCGGGGTTGTTGGTAATGATGGTGGGTCCTCTTTAGTCTCTAGCATTTCAGACTCTTTGTTTTTTGTTGTTGGTGTTGATTTCATGTCTTGTGTGGGGGCCTCTCTGAGTCCTTTTAATATGGGCTTGTCCTCTTTCCCTTGTCTGAAGATTTATGAGGATGTTTCTACCACGAAAGGACAAAAGTGTGTGGGAATCATGTCTGATGGACCGAAATGGTCTAATCATTTTGGAGCTAAGCCTAAAGGTAAGAGTTATTTCACTCTAGTTAGTTTCTTTGTGAATTTGGTTGGTGGGGAGTAATCGGTCTCTATTCCTGACTATATCATTGAGAAGCATTTGGAATCAATGGATTTTTCCTTTGTGGGGAAATTTATGGTCCTCATCCATGCATTGAACGATTTTATAATCTTGCTTTTAATCAGTGAAGGCTGAAGGGTCAGGTGGAGGTGGTTGTGATGGATAGAGGCTTCTTTTCATTTTCCTTCACCTGTAATGAGGATATGGTTAGTGCTTTGACTAGTGGCCCTTGGATGATTGGCAAGTCATCCTTGGTTCTCAAGAAGTGGGAGGTAGGCTTTAACCCTGACTCTTGTTCGTTTATCTCAGCTCCTGTTTGGGTTTGTCTTCTAGCTCTTCCTCTAGAGTTCTAGGATGAGCATGTGTTTTTTGGTATTGAAAATACTTTTGGGAAGCTTCTTTCTATTGACCAGATGACTGTGTCTCAAAAAAGGTTGGTGTATGCTTATTTTTGTGTGATTGTGGATCAATTTTTAGATTTACTTGAGAAAGTATTGATAAACTAAAAGTTGGGGGTTTGGAAACAAGTGGTTGAGTACGAGTCTATCCCCTTTTCTTGTTTTCACTATATAAGAAAGTTGGGCATTGGGTGAGAAAATGTGTGTTGAATCCTTTTAGGCAGACTCCTTCTCATCCTCTGAAGGAATGGAAGGAAAAGGAGAAACTGAACAAGGGACCAAGGGTTGATGGAGGAAGGAATGTTCTATCAAAGCTGGATGTAATTCAGAATATGGAGGAAGGTGCTTTGAGTAAGGTTAAGGAGGGGTCATGGATGAGTGTTGCATCTCTTGTTGAGGTACTGAAAGATGACCCTATGAAGGAGGTAGTTTTGGAGGTTGGGGACTTCAATCCCCATGTGGATGGTTAAGTCCTATTGGTGAATGAGGTTATTCTAGAAGATGGTAAAAATGAATGCTCATGTGGAGAATAACATCCTTGACTTTGTTGATGGTGGTGTGGAGCCAAGGATTGGAGGGGAAGCTTTGGCTGGTAAAGGTATGGGGCTGAAGATTCTAGAGTTGATGGATTCAACTTGTCCTTTTGATGCCTTTTCTCCTCTTGCTCAACCAAATGTAGTGCTCACCTCTTCTATCATTAGGGATGACATGGGTAGCTCCTTTACTCTGAAGGAGCCTCCTTTTCTACCTATTAAAACTATAAATAGGAAGAAACATGCTTCCTTAGAGTGTTGCAACTAGGAATCACCAAAAAGCGACTGTGGATTAGAGTAGAGGGGCAGTGGAAGACCTTCTTTGCATCAACATAGGGAGAAAGAAATAAAAGCTATATTTTTTTAATGGTTCCCAAAGAACCCTATTTGAGATGTTCTTGAAGATTGCATCTCAAAATCCCCTATGAATATTCTTTCTTGGAATATCCAAGAGTTGAATAACCCTCATAAGAAGGATATCCTTGCTAATTTAGTAAGAGATCATAGACCGGATATTATCTTGATTTAGGAAACTAAAATGTCTAGGATAGGCTAGATGGATTAAAGAACAATTTGTTTAAGGAATGTGGGTTCCATGGTTTTGATGCAAAGGGAGCCTCTAGGGGAGTGGCTACCTTCTATAATGTGAAGGTGGGTAATGGGAGGGTTATGTTTGGGGAACCAAATCATATAGCTACCTTCTTTCATCATAAAAAAGGATAATTTCTCCTTGATTTCTTCTAATATTTATGCACCTAATTTGAAGAGTGCTCGTAAGTAGTTTTTAGGGAATTTAAATTCCTTCAAATCTCATTATATTGTCGATCATTGGTTGGTTATGGGAGACTTCCATACTCCTCTCAGTAGCTTGGAAAAGATGGGGGGTCCCAAGTGGATGATGAGAGTAGATTTGTTTTGATGTCTTTTATCAATTCCAATTCTTTGTTTGATGATGACCTTCGAGGTGCCTCCTATACTTGGTCAAATAGAAGAATTGGTGATGCTCTTATTTAGGTTAAGTTGGGCCAGGCCCTCCTTTCTCCTGATTAGCTGATCTCTTATTCCTATTCCCTCTCTTCCCTCACCAGATTGGGTTCAGATCACTTCCCTTTTCGGTTTGAAAAAATGTGGGTTTCTCATCCATATTTTAAAGATAAGTTATCTACTTGGTGGGATGTCTAGGTTGATGGTTCGGAAATGTATAGAATTGCTAAGAATTTGGCCTCAGTGAAGACTAATGTGAGGATTTGGAGTAAGTCATCCTTTGGAAATATTTTCCAAGAGAATTCTCATATTAAGGAGGAGTTGGATTTACTATAGTAGACTATTCAAGCTTCGAGGTATAATGCTAATGTGGCTAATGAGGATATTTTTCTCTTATCTCGCTTGCATAATATTGTTGCTAAGGAGGAATAATTTTGGAAGCAAAGATCCTGTACAGTTTGGCTTAATTGTGGAGTAAGGAACATGAAGTTCTTCCATATTACTACTTTGAAGCATCGTGCTTCTAATCTTATTGATCTTATCTATCACAATGGTAATGGTGATGGAGAATTATGGGGAGATCCAACAAGCTACTTCTTCTTACTTTGTTGATCTTCTTTCTGACAATTTTCACCTGGATGTGGCTATTGAAGACCACTTGTTAGAGGTTATCCCTAGAACTTTGACAGAATATTTAAATAAAATGTTGTGCAGTATCCCTTCTACAAAGGAGATTAAGAAGGGTGCTTTTTTTCTTTTGTGGGGAATAAAGCTCCTAGTCCAGATGGCTTCCCCATGTTTTTCTTTCAAGAGTTTTGGACGATTGTTTCTAGAGATGTGGTTGATGCTACCAAGGAATTTTTTGGTAGTCAATTTTTTTTGAAGGAGCTTAATTCCACCTTCATTGTTCTTATCCTAAATATTTTGGGTGCGTTTTCCTTTATGATTTTTTCCCTATCTCCTTTGCAATTCTATTTATAAAATCTTTTCAAAGGTCTTGGCTTTGAGGATGTAGTGCGTTCTTCCTTTGATCATCTCTCAACAACAATGTGGCTTTGTAGATGGAAGAAAAATCCTCGACCCAATCATCATGGTTCATGAAAATATCCATTTGATGATGGTTAACAAGACGGCTGGTTTTTTGCTTCAAAACTGGATTTAGTGAAGGCTTATGACTGTGTGAGCTGGCAATTTCTTAAAAAATTCTTAGTTTCTTTTGGCTTCTCAGACTAATTCTTAAAGTTCATAATGAGCCTTATATTGATGGTTTCCTTATCTGTATTGGTGAATGGATCACCCTTTGATTTTTTTAAGAGTTCTCAGGGTGTGAGACAGGGTGACCCCATTTTGCCCTTCCTTTTTATCATTTTGGTTGAGGCTCTTGAGAGATCTCTTCAAAATCAGGTGTCCATTGGTGTTATTAAGAGGCTTCATTTGACCTCCTCTTCTCCTTGTGCACACCAACAGTTCATGGATGAAATGACCATTCTTAGAGATTCTCCGGTTGTCAAAGCTAAAGCAATTAAATTAGTTTTACATACTTATGAAGTTACCTCCAGTCAATTGGCAAGTTTCCCTAAAAGTAATCTTTTTGTTTTAATACTCCAAATAGAAGAAAGCATAGAATTGCTAGTATTCTTCAATGTGTGATTGGGAATCTTCCTTCCACTTATTTGGGTCTGTTGATATGTGCAAATGTTGTTCTTAACTCATTTTGGAGTGGTTTGATTGACAAGTTTAATGCTAAGTTGTCAGGCTGGAAAGAAGCCTCCCTAGTCAAAAGAGCAAGTTGGTTTTGATAAAATGTACTCTACATAACGTCCTAGTGTATGCTTTAAGGCTTTCAGATTCCATGGAAATTTTGGGAAAAGATTGAAAGCATTAAAAAATGGTTTTTATGGTCTAGTGTGGAGGAGAAGAAACACATGCGCCTTGTCTCGTGAGAGGAGGTGTGTTGTTCTAAGGCCCAAGGAAGCTTAGGATTGAGAAAATTAAAGGTTTCCAGCTCTGCCCTTAGGGCTAAATAGTTATGGTTTCTTCTGGTTGGTGGAAAGGATTGGACGAGAATTCTTGCTTCTAAATACCTTTCAGGTGTTGATAAGTACAAGGACTTTTTGAGGGATGATTTATTTCCTCCTTCAAGTTCGATCTTTTAGAATTCCCTGGTTAAGGTCAGAAGTATTGTCTTGGTTGGGAATCTTTGATTGGTTGGTAATGGTAGAGACATTCTCTTCTAGGATGATTGGTGGATTGGTCATGGTCCCCTTCGAGATGTTGTCTGGGTAGCTCCTTATAGGGATCTTTGTGTTTGGGAGTTTTGTATGTTTGTGGCTACTTACATTGTGGATGGTGCGTGGAAAATAATTCATGAGGAGTTTAGGAAGTTGGATACTCTTTATGGTTTTTTATCCCAGATTCACATTCCTTTTGTCCCTTAGAGGGATAAGGTGGTTTGGCAGCTACTTCCACACGATCAGTTCTCGGTGGCATCTTCTTTTCATTATTTGAACAATTTTGTGGGCCCTCACCTCCCTTGGGCTTGTGTTTTGTCTTTGAATTTGATTCCAAAGATCAATAAGTTCTTTCAGCTATTAATTCAAGATAAAAAATTTACAATTAATAGACTTTGGAAAAGAGGATTCTCTATGTCTAATAGATGTTATCTTTGTGAGGAGGACATGGAGGAATCCTACCATTTGTTGATTGGGTGTCGATATGCTTGGGAGGTGTGGGGGCTTATGCTAGATACCTGGAAGATGGAGTGGGTCTTCCCTTATTCGGTTATGGATCTTTGGAGCCAATGGCAGGCTCCTCCCTCCAATCCCTCTATGTATTTGATTTGGTCCCTTATCCTTCCTCATGTTGTTTGGGGTTTATGGAAGGAAAAGAATAACATGATTTTTAGGAATGCTTCACTTTTCTTAGTCACATTGTTTTTTAAGATCTTTGCAACCATTAAGGAGAACTTCATGTTGTCTGTGGCCAATTCTAACTTTCTTGGTCATGTGGCTATGTCAGACTATGATTTGAGGGTGGTCGATTTATGGAAGCTTAGCTTTGATATTGTCTAACCTTTGAAAAAGTAAAGTCTGCTCAAGAAGGGGTGATATGGTACTCTCCTCCTCTTGGGTGGTATAAAGTTGATTTTGATGGTTCTACTAAAGGTAATCAAGGACCTATTGGGGTTGGGGGAGTGTTAAGAGATCATAATGTTAGGCTAGTTTCAGTGGTGGTATTCCCTTTGGGGATCCATACAAACCACTATGTTGAAGTTGATGCAGCCTATCATAGTTTAAAATTGTCTAGGGAGAAGGGGGTGTCAAAAATTTGGGTGGAAGGGGACTCATTGAATATTATCAATTGCCTTAGGAGGATCACCTCTCCCTCTTGGACCATAGAAAGACTTATCAATGATTCTCTCTATTTATTGAATAATTTTGATGAAGTCTACATTTCTCATGATTTTTGTGAGGCTAATAGTGTTGCAGATCTTTTGGAAAACCTTGGTGTGTCCTCAACTAAGTCATGGGATATTTTTGACCATTTTCCTATTGATCTTATTACACTGCTTAATAATTATAGTCCTTAAGTCTTTAAAGGAGGCTAAAATGTCTTGTAATCTTAAGGGATGGTGGTTTAATGATAAATTTCTAAGGCTTATTAGACATTTGGTTTTTGATGTTCTTATTAGAAATTGTGGGAGGATGAGTTGTAATATCATCAGGGATTTGGCCTTGATTTCTCTCTATACCTCAAAAGTCAAGATTCAATGCTTTCTAGGTGCTATTTCCTCTTTGTTTGTTTTTTTATCTCCATTTTCTTTTTGTGTGGTTTCATTTCTAAGAATTGCTTGGCACTTTTGGAGATAGGAGGAGAGAGGTGCAAAATGGATCCCTTTTCATGTGTTGAAACCAAAGCTAATGGAAATGTTTGGAAGATATTGTTGTATACACCTAAAATTGGTTTGAAGAATCTAATTAATTAAATACGACTTATTTGATTAATTACCCTCAATTCCTCTACAATTGAATAAATAGAAATATTTATTTATATAGTTCACATTTAAATTCTTATTTAAATTCTTCTAAATTCTTCTATTTTTCCATCTTAAATTAAATAAACAAAATAAAATACTTTGTTTTATTTAATTATCAATTTCTCCTATTTTATTCTATCTTAATCACATCATTAATTAAACAAAGGTTAAATACTTATTATTTAATTATCATAATTATTCTATTTTAAATTAATAAACGACTTCTATAGTGTATTTTATTAAATTATTAATTCACCTTTTTCTAATTTAAATAAATCAAAAATATTTAAATAAAATAATATTCCTCTATTTTCACTCACCTATCAAATTAGACATCAAATGTTTAAAATATGTTTAATTTAATGCAACTGGCATTCATAGGAAAGCATTCACGAGAAATCTTGCAAGAAATCCTCTTAATCTTCTCCCTCTGATCCTTCCTATCCTCTTGCCTGGTGTTTTCATGGGGAGGAACCATTACCATAATCAACTCTAGCCTTTCAATCTCTCACCCTTCAATCCTCTAGATTTAATTTAGGCCTCTGTTTGTTACCCCTGTGCAAATGTGTTGCCGGGAAATCTATAAATACAGCCCTGTACAACAAAGAATGGATCCCAACTTTATGCGAACTTACTCTACAAGAAAGAATCAAGCATCAAACATCAAGAATTTTAGCAATAGCAATAGATTTCATGTCACAACTGCATACTATAGTTTTCATCATAGTTTTCATGTCAGCATAGATTAAAGTAGCTTCCTTTTATCATCTAGATATTATCATATAGGATTAGATCACTATATCTAGCATCATCTCGTTCATTAAATTTGAATTTTAACAGTCATAGTGTCTTACTAAATCTGAGAGCTTCTTGACTTAATAAATCTTTAGAGATAGGAAACAATGAGACGCTTTCAAGTTTTTGCTCTTTTTAATAGATTAATTGATGAATCTTTGATATAATCTTTCATTAAGAAGTTTATTTACCTTTGTTACTTATTCACACTTACAAATTGGCACCCATCATGGGGCATAACCCCATGTTTCACAAATTCGCTTTGAAAAGTGTTGTACAGGATTCTGGCATGTTTATTTTAGCGCGAGCGAGAGTTTTTCTGGCGCTTCCGATGAAAAATATAGCGCTTCTGAGGCAAACTATAGTGCTTTCAAACTCTGTTTCAACACTTCAATATACACTATAGAACTTCTGAAGAATTATTTAGTGCTTCTAACGAGGAAACTATAGCGCTTCTACGATTTGTTTCAACGCATCAGCGTGACGTTCACAACACAATTGGTCTATGTTCTAAATTTTTTTAGTGCTTTGACAAAATTTTATGGTGCTTTGGCCAAATATTTCCGCGCTTCTAATAAATTTTATAGCACTTTTGAACTTTGTTTCAGCACTATCCGATGTGACTGTGGCCAGAATGTTATTTTGATGCTTTGGACTAAAAGGAATCAATCCTAGGGTAGACACTTAATTTAAAATACACCAATCCTATGATATTCATCATACTTTTTATTGAATTAGTTAAATTAGTTACCATGATTAGCCTAATTTTGTGAAGCAACATCTTCACTTAGATTAGTACATTGTCTTTTGGGCTTAAAATAAATCATTATTTGTTGTGCGTGTGTGGTAAATAGGCTTATGCTCTCCCCTTCATTGGGTGATCAAAATGGCAGACTCATCCTTTCTTTTTCATGCAATTTACACTTTTGTTAAATCCTTTAGAAGGCTTGTCATAGTGGGAAAAATTACTCACCCTACGGGAACGACCTAAGTGGGAACGCCTAAAGCCAAGGATTCCAACCCACTCTAAACAAATGTGAGTTGTTGATGAAAGTCCAACTCGACGGTAGTGAGCAAGATAACCATCCCCAAAGCCTTTGTTCTAAAGGTTGGGAGGTCTCTTAAGGGATTTTATCATTTGTCGCACCGCACGGAAACCCTATCTAAGAACCATAGTGTAGTATCCAATTGAGTTAGTAACCAGACATTGTAATACTCGTAGTGCAAGGGGAGGGAAGAATCTGCCCCCAAGACACTCACCATATAATTCCCAAGGACCATTTTCTCAAGGGACGAGAAATCCAACCTTGAGTACGCACCTGGAAACGACAAAAACATGAGTGCCTTCTATGGGGTGACACAGCTGTGTGAGTTAATACAATTTTAAGATGTGGGTTGTTGAGCATAATAATGACCTTTTTGACCTTAAGAGTGAGTCTGTTTGAAGTGTATTCTTGTTAAAGAAACCAGTGAAAATAGAACCACATGTGATTCTTAGAACATACACTATCTATTTAGATTTTAGGTTCAAAAATAATTGTTTTACAATTGATTTCCATGTTCTCAAATCAAAAACTCAGATAGAGATCATCCAAAAAAAACCAAAAAGAGTCAAAAGAAACCAAATAGTGAAATTTATGATTAGAGATTGGAAATCCACAAATTTTTTCAAGAAATCCCTCAAAACAAGTCAAGAAACCAAAGAAACAACTTAGTTACAAATTTTTTTTGAAAAAAAGATGTTTCTTATATGAAAGTAGAAAAAATTTTCTTCACCATAGAACCTTTATCCATAGATTTCATGATTTTTCCCAAGGATATTTTGACAATCATGCTTTAGAGCCTCTCTATTCACAAGCCATTTCCCAAAGAAGAGCTTTGTCACAATATCATAATCATAGTCAACCTATTCATCAGTCTTCCATCCCATAGCCAATGATAGAATATTTTGAAAGACCCGATCAATTTTTACAATAGAGAAAACATTATAATCATTAGGCTTGTCATCCAACATCAGAAAAATACTAGTGGAGGTATCTTCTCAAAATCAAAATTCTCAAAAAATCGATCTCTTCACGGGTAGAAAATCGGACATCACTATTGAAACCTAAAGTAGCACTTACACACTCTGTTATAACACTTCTAAAGTCTATTTTAGCACTTCTGAGGTCTTTTTTAGCACTTTTAAATTCAAAGTAGTACTTACACCCTCTGTTTCAGTGCTTATGAGCTCTGTTTTAGAACTTCTGTGAAATAGCATTTCTGCAAACTATCATAGCGCTTCCACACTCTATTTTAGCGCTTATAAAATAGCTCTTCCACGGTCTATTTTAGTGCTTCTACACTCTATTTTAGGGCTTCCAAAAAGAAAAAAAATAGAGAGTTTCCAAACACATCTATCAGATTTGTTAACATCTAAAATTCGGATTTTTATCAGCCAGAAGTATCTTTTTCATACAAACAGTTTCTAAAAAACTAGAAACAGATAGGTTCCTACAAGTTAAAATTATTTTCAACTTAAACTTAGATCTAGCAGACTATAAAGTGTCCACAAATTAAACCAAAACCTTGGTTATTAGGCTAAGTTTCATCATCAAGATATTATCATCCTTCTATCACGAAACGAGGCATAATAATCAGATTCTTAACCTAGTCTCATCAATAGGATATATCATCCTATTTTAAACTTAGTTAAGATTCATTTAGACACTCATCCAAACATAGAAGATCAAAGTTTAGTACTGGGAAAAACAAACACTTGTATGCCAATCTTCACAAGGTTACAAAGACAAAGACTCTTAGAAAAGGAACTTGAAACATCAAACATCATGGCAGAAGAAAATCCTTGGAATAGCTTACATCAAAATGAGAAGAATGAAATAATGATAGAAGACATAAAAATAGCCCAACAGGATCCAAAATTCTATAAATTTATAGAAAATATTTTAGAGCAAGACATGGAAAAATATCTCTTAATGCTAGCTGAATCAGGTGTCGAACTTCCAAAAGATTTTGATGTCAATCGATTAAAGGAAACACCTAGAGAAAATGAATTTGAAACACCACAACACACACAACATACGCCAACATAGATCAATTTATGGCCCTAACACAAAAAAAGCAAAACTTACAACAACAAATTCAAGATATGTAAAAGGGAAACACGAAAAGGTATTCATTACATGACATTTGTCCTTATCCTTTTGACCCAAGTTTGGACATGATACCATTCCCTAGACACTATGAATTCCCGAAGTATGACAAATACAATGGTAAGACAAATCCAATCAACCATGTAAGGGAATTCAAGACCATGAGCTTAGAATTTGCACAAGAAAAAACTTACCTAATGAGGTTATTCCCAAGAAGCTTAGGAGGTCAATGTATGGAATGGTTTTCCAAAATACAACCAGGAATATGAACTTTTGAAGAGTTGGTCAATAGGTTCATATCACAATATTCCTTTAACATCCAACATGACGTCACAATAAAGGACCTCTACAATATGAAGCAAAACAAAGGTGAGACCTTCTTGTCATTTCTACAATGATGGCGAAGACTATCTGCTATGTATCCTCATTCCATACCTGAGGAAGAGAAAATGGAGTTATTCATTGACAACCTGACTAATGAAATGAATTATAGGCTCGAATTACAATGTCCTCCAACATTCAAAAAAGTGATTGAAAATGGCCTTAAAATTGAAGAAGCTTTGGTCAAACGAGGGGTGATTAAACACTACAATGAAAAATCAAACAACACCAACTCCTCAAATTAATATGCCAACAATGACAAACCTAAATTTTGGCAAAAGAATAGTAATACTGGGATAAACGAAACTGCAAATGACTTACAAAATACAAAGCCAATATTTAACTTGACGACCTCTACTGCAAAGACAAACCAAAATAGTGACCAAAATATCAAGTCAAATGTCAATCAAAATAATAATCTGAACAATGGAGAATCAAAACCACAAATAAAAAAATCATCAAACTGGGTTAGATTCACACCATTAGGCCAAACACTAGAATCAACAATGAGGGAACTTCTTGCAAGTGGTCTTATCACTACGCAAGAAGCAAGATTTTGGGATCCAAAAGTCAAACCATCATGGTGAAATGATGCAGATTATTGTAACTTCCATATAAATAAGGGACATAAGACAAATGATTGTATGGAATTAAAACATCTAGTCCAAGCTTTGATTGACAACAAAAAGGTATACGTGGCAGGAAATCAAAACAACAACAATCATACTGCCTTTAAAGATCCTTTACCAAATTACGAAAAGGGAGAGTCATCTTCTACAAATAGTAAAGGTAAAAATGTCAATCACGTTTACAATAGAATGATCTTTTGTTTTTCGAAGTAGAAAGTGATATTGTCACTAGTAATCACATTGATAAAAACAAAACCAATAACATTATATCACTATATCTGATCCCGATCATAGACACGTCTAATAATCAGATAAATCTCTTAAAAATTAGGGAAAGAGAAAACTATCAACTGGTCAACATAACGACAAGGGGGCAATCCAAGGTAATTTTGAAGGGAGTTGCATCTAAAAACACCACTCTCCCTCCAAGTCAATACAACATTGTCGACCAACTACAGAAAATACTGACACAAATATCAATACTAGAACTCCTTAAACTCTCACCATCCCATAAGGAGGTTTTGGAACAAGCTCTTGTAGCTACAACAATACCCAATGATCTAGATGTCTGTAAATTCCAATCTATGGTTGGACATTTGACCACACTCATTTCCTATCATTCTCTGAACATGATGATTTATCACTTAACCATCCACATAACACCGTCCTTCATCTTGAAGGTTTGATACACAAACATCATGTTAAAAGTGTCCTAATAGATGGGGGAGTTGGTTTAAACATTTGTACTTTAAATTTAATTCGTGCACTAGGGTATTCAGATAATGCTATTGATGCCCGAAGAAAAATGACAATAAAGGCTTATGATGAAGAAGAGACATCTTCTAAAGGATTGATTGTGTTTCCCATTCAAGTGGGACCAATGGTGAAAACTATAGCATGTCAAGTACTAGAAAAAGAGTTAACCTACAATTTATACTCTTAGGACATTCGTGGATTCATGAAATGCAGGAAGTACCTTCGACCTATCACCAGTGTTTTAAATTTCCAATTAATGGAGAAGAGGTGACTATATCAATAGATTATAACAATCCTCAACATTGCAACACACTCATAACTTCTCAAGACACATTTGTGCCTCACAATATGGAAGCATGCGTTTCAAATTCATCAGATGGTGAGAAACATCCAAATATTACATCCAAGTGGGTTGAGAAAAAGGATAAATCAAAAGATACAAGTGTTGTTGAATCTACATTAAAAGACAATAAGGATCCTCTAAATTCTCTATCACATAAATTCCAAGAAAAGGTCCAACTAACAGACAAAGGCATGGGACAATATTCTATTGAGCAATCTCTTAATCTTTTGCAATTGATGCCATCTCCAAAGTCATATGGACAACCATCAATGATAAAATGATAACCATCACAACCTGCCATGGTTCTAGAGGAAATATTTGTGAAATCTAGTACTATAGAGGATGAATTAGAAGATAAAACTATCCTCGATTGGTTGTACAAAGATTAAGAAGCATTGACATCAACAAACATCAGCATTGAGACAGATAAGTATGGAAAAGGAAAGGCTATTTTAGATAAAATGGGTTATGAAGGATAGGGACCTGTTGGAAAAAGGAAAAAAGGCATTGTAGAACCCATTCAACCTCTCACTCTTTAATCAAAGGATAAGATAAGACTGGGTTACTCAGAAGAAGAAAAATAAGAAATGACTAAGAAGGTAGTTGAAAGAATCCTTCAAGTAAGAGATAGCTTTGAAACATATTCCAATGAATATGAATAGGATCTATATTCTGATGTATCTTACACAAATGTCCAAATTGATCTCATAAAACAATATGTACCTACGCATGAGGGACAAAGCTCGGGGTCTATACCACTTGTATTAGAATTGCAACATATTGATTACTCAAGTGAGGATGAACAGAAATCGAGTGAACTAGATAATCTCGAGGAAAGTAACATCATAGACCTCTACATCCCTAATAACAAATTCGATGACATAACTATCTAAACCCTTACCACCATTGACCCAAGTCAACTTGATGAATTTCTTCCCTTAATCCATCTTGAACTCATCAACTGGGAACCAATTGAACCTCTAAATTTACCCATCTTTGCAAATGATGATGCTATCATAAATTTCCTTTGTTGTGACGAACCTGATACAAGTTCTATCCATAAATCTCATAACAACACGGTTCAATAGGAGGGTGTCAAATCTTCTAGTTGCAAAAATAAAAATAGGAATAATGGATCTAATGGTGAAAACCATTCTATGGCAGCATTAGATCTTGAAAAAGGAAAAATAAAGAATGCATCGGACGGTGAAAACATCTTTGAGGCACTGAAAGATGGGAGATTGACACTCTTTCGGAGAATTATCATGAAAGTTCATCAGTTCTAGTGGAGCCTACATAGTCTGTAAACATTGGTACAAAAGAAAAAGAAAAGATTTTACATCTGGAAAAATCTATGACAGAACAAGAAAGACCTAAATTTATCAAGTTCTTTGAAGAAAGAAGAATTAAATTTTCTTGGTCATACTCTGATATGCCAGGTTTAGATCCAAATATTTTAATGCATCATTTATCTCTGCCTACTAAAATCAAACCTGTAAAACAAAAATTAAGGAAGATGCATCCACATATCACATTGATGGTAAAAGTTGAGCTGAAGAAGTTATTGGATGCAGGATTCATCAGGTCTATCGATTATGCTAAATGGATATCAAATATGGTGCCTGTATCAAAGTTGGATAATAGCATCAGAATATGTATAGATTTTAGAGATCTGAATAAGGCATGTCCCAAGGATAATTTTCCCTTACCCAACATCGAATCATTATGGACTTAACCGTAGGGCATGCCATGTTATCAATAATGGATGGTTTCGCTGGGTACAACCAAATCAAGATAGCACCAGATGATAAGGAGAAAATTTCATTCACATGTCCATGGGGAACCTTTTGTTGGAATGTCATGCCCTTTGGGTTGAAGAATACAAGTGCAACTTATCAAAGAGCAATGACCATTATATTCCATGATATGATGCATACCTTTATGGAGGATTATGTGGATGATATCCTAGCAAAATCATATTCCATAGAAGGACATCTAGATATCTTGGGCAAAATTTTCACAAGGCTAGAAAATTTCAATGTCTGACTAAATCCAAAAAAATGTGTCTTTGGGGTTACATCAGCAAAACTCTTAGGATACATAGTCTTAGTTTAGGGTATTGAAGTAGATCTAGCAAAGGTAAAGGCAATAATGGAAATGCCACCACCCATAAATATCAATCAACTAAGGTCGCTACAAGGTAGGCTACAATCAATCAGGAGATTTATCTCCCATTTGGCAGACAAAAGTCACCCATTTAACCATCTATTGCATAAAAATGTTGTGTTCAAATGGGATCAAGGGTGTGAAACAAATTTCAACCAAATAAAGAAATATCTAATGTCGCCGCCTATACCCATGCCACCAACAAAAGGAAGATCTTTAATACTATACATTGCAACAATGAATATTTCTTTAGGAGCATTGTTGGCACAGGAAGATTATGAAGGAAGGTAACAAGTCATTTCCTACATCAGCAAAACTTTGAATGGCTATGAAATAAATTACACCTTCATTGAGAAATCTTGTTTGGCAGTTGTATTTTCTACCCAACAGTTGCGACATTACATGTTGACTCACACAGTCATGCTCATAGCAAAGATTGACCCATTAAAATATCTACTTAGTAAGGCTTCTTTAACAGGTAGACTGGCCAAATGGGTCATGATTTTAAGTGATTTTGATATTCAGTATGTGGAAAGGAGAGCCATCAAAGGTCAAGTGATCACCAAACAATTATTTGAAGCTCCTTTAACTGATGATCATCCTATGACAATGGAGTTTCCTAATGCAGACATTCTTATGGTAACAACACAACAATGGATACTTTACTTTGATGGATCATATACACAAAGATGATCTGGTGCGGGAATATTGTTCACTACACCCCAAGGACACAATCCCAAAGTCTTATAGAATAATGTTTCCATGTACCAATAATGTGGAAAAGTATGAGGCATTAATCATTGGCATCAAAGTGGCAATTGAATGGAAAATCACAAAGTTACAAGTATATGGGGATTCTCAACTAGTCATTTATCAAGTAAATGATGAATATCAGATGAAAGATGAGACGTTGATGCCCTATAAGAAGTTGATTGATGATCTCAAAGAATACTTCATCAATATCAAATTTGAGCAAATTCCAAGGGCAAAAAATAAAGCGGTGAATGCCATGGCGACAATTGCTTCTCTTTTGCAATTACCAAAGAAACATGGTCGTTATGAGTTTCTGGTAGAACAATTATCTAATCCTTCTTATAATAGTTTGGAATCCCAAACCCTATACCATTTAGATGTCATTGAATCCTCCATTTATGAAAAGACGTATGTGTACCTAAAAGACAACATCCTTCCTCTTGATCTTTCCAGAAACCAAAAACACAACTTCATCCGCCAATCCGCCTGACATACTTTAATCGCCGACATACTTTACCATTGAGGTCTAGATGGTACTCTTCTCCGATGTTTAGAACATAAAAAATCTAAGATATCCTTACATGAGGTTCATGAAGGTATTTGTGGAACTCATTCAAGTGGTATAACTCTAGCAAAGAAACTCCTTTTTTTAGGGTATTACTGACCAAGTATGGAGAAGGAGTCTTATCAGTTTGTCAAGAAGTGCCAAAAGTGTTAGATTCATAGTAATTTGATCCATGTACCAGCTCAAGAATTACACACATTCACATCAACATGGCCCTTTTGTCAATGGGGACTAGACTTGGTAGGAAAGATAAATCCGTCTTCATCCAATGGACACAAGTTCATAATCACAGCGACAAAATACTTTACAAAATGGATAGAAGTGGTTCCTCTCACAACTATCATTGGAAAACAGATCTCATCTTTCATATTGAACTACATAATCTGTCGGTATGGCATACCTCAATCCATTATCACTTATAATGTACAACCATTTAAAAATCAGGATGTGTAGGAATTGTTTGAAAAAATTCATATCCAACATCGTTTCTCAACACCGTATTATCCTCAAGGAAATAGCCAGGTAGAGGCCTCTAACAAGACAATTACGAAAATACTCAAGAAAGCGGTTAATGATGTTGGACGTAATTGGCATGTTTAGCTTAATCATGCACTATGGGCCTACATAACTAGCATCAAAACACTGACAGGAGCTACACCATATGCCTTGGTATATGGATCAGAGGCCATACTACCCATTGAGGTAGAGATTCCATCACTTTGTGTGTCACTAAAGGGAATCATTTCAAATGAGGATTATAGAGTGTCCAGGCTTCAAGAACTGGAACTGTTGGATGAACGTTGTCAACAATCTATCAATCATCTAATGGAATATCAACAAAGAATGTCCAGGAGCTACAATCATAGGGTAAAACTTAGAATCTTTTAGGTTGGTGATTTGGTCCTAAAAGAGAACCCTAGAAATCAGTAGGACATAGAAAAGAAAGGGAAGTTTGAACCTGACTGGCTAGGTCCCTTTGTCATCATATCAGTTTATGGATCAGGCGCTTATTAGCTATCAACACCTAAAGGGGATTTGTTTGATGAACATCTCAACAATATCCATCTCAGAAGATACTATACCTGAATCACCTAGTGCATGTTTCAAACTTCTAAAAAATGGTTTCCTTGATGAAAACTTGGCAAACAGGCATCTTGGTAATAGAAAAATACAAAAAAAATGAGAAAAGAGATTATAAAAATATGAAAAAGTGCAATAAAAACAAATAGTGAAAACCTGGAAATAGACGTTATTTGTGATTTAACCAGCTTTTTTCATCTATTTGGATACATGTCATGATTGTTAATTCACCATCACTTTGCATCCATTATCATATCATTGCAAATATTCATGTCTCACCCTAGCTTGGGGGCAACATCTACACATCATTGGGGGCAATAAAGCAACGACCTTAGCAAAACAAAACAAAAATAATGATTGAAACACAACCAATATAGAACATCAATCACTATCAAAAACACATTGGACATCCACATATGATGGAATAAAATCAAAAACAAAGTCAAAAGAGTCAGTCCCAAAAAGTAAAAAACATGAGTATGTGTCAGTGGAACTACGTGGTTTCTGCGTGTATAATGTAGGAAAGGCTAATCTTTGATCATCCCCTGAGGCCCCTAGGATAGGTCATTAGGTTAGGTTTGATTCAAAATCTCAGAAAATAACAAAAACATCACAAAATCAACATGGATGATCTAATCTAAATAATGATTGAAACACTTTAATTAAAGGTTGGATATGTTATATTTTCGATTATTTGTTATCATTTCTTTGGAGTAACTCAATGATGTAATGAACTAGAGAAGCTAGGAAGAAGAATGGTATATTTATTTGTCTACTGTTTGTGAATTAATTATTTAATGTGTGAATTATCATGGGATGTGCTCTACAAATGTATCACTAATGACATTCAAAATTCACACACTAAAATGATTGATCCCTGTCTATTTACGCAAGAAATGCTCAGTTCATCTTGGTTCAATTATACCTAGATTCTTGTGCTCGCTTTCAATATCAAAAATCATAAGAGTAATACTCAGGTCATCATTGGTCTAAAATATACCTTTGATGCTTGTACTCACTTTCAACATTTTTAAAGCTCTATGATGATACAAAGCACAAAAAGTACTATTAAAATGCCAATATTTTTGCATATAGTTGCATGATAAAATTAGATTACATTCATAAATATTTTTTACATCTACAGAGTATGTGTTACAAAAGTTTGTGAATAATTCAAATTGATGATTACCATTTCTCATAAAATACTGAGTATACTTGACATAAACAAAAATATCATAGTAACCATGTAGTTGCATCAACATTTTTCACATTAGAAAGAATTTTCTATTCATCATTCATACATTTTAATCAAATCATTTTGCATTCATCATATAATATTTTTCCATATCATATAAAAGTTCTAAAAGAAAATTTCAAAACTAAATCATATCATTGCATTTCATCCATCCATCAAATTACATCTATTACATCATGTCATTATCCATTCACATTTTATTATCAATACATTATTAACACGCATTATTTTAATTAATCCATCAAATTATCATATTCATTGCACCATATCATTCATCATTTCATTTATCATTTATACATCATATTATTAAATTTCCATCAATTCATAATTTATATCATACATCATTGCCATTTATTTATTTACATCATCTATTTTTACATTTGCATCCATACATCATGCATCCATATAGAACATCACATAGCAAATCACATGATCATCTAGAATCAAGTAAATCATCATATGGCATATAGAACATGGAAAATAAATGCATCCATCATAGAATCATAATAGAACCCATCATAGATCAATAATAGTCTATTACATATCATGCAAATCATATAAAACATCAATGTCAAGTATACAATGAAGTCTGAAATAAGGGAGATATATCATCAAAACTAGTTGGATCGAAGTATAGATCATGTCTCAAAAACAACATAGAATCATAACAACATCTAGGATCTACTGCTGTCAGGTGGTGCAAGCATCACAGGACCAGTACCTCCACCACCACCAGACGGACCAGAAACTCCTGGATCTCTGCAAGGAGGTTGGGTCACACCCTCATTGACAGTCCCGGTATGTGTCTGGCCTGACTGTGAAGGAGCATAACTCACTCTCTGCTTAGAAGGGATGACATCATGATATCGACCTTTGTAAAACTCTGCCCCATGACCAACATGCAAAACCTCTCTCATATAATTAGATACAGTGGTACCATCGATGATTCACTGTAATCTCTCGGCAGTTGTCTGAGCCTGCTCTACAATCTGCCTGGCACTATCTCTCTCAACTGTCAAAGTGGCAATCTATGTCTGTGTAACTGCCAACTGTCCCTGTAACTGTGTCATGGCTTGTGTGTGAGCCTGAGCCTGATTCTGTAGCTACGTCTATGTCTGCACAAGTAAGCCCTATGCCTAAACAAGCTACCCCTACAGAGTATAAATCTGCACCTGAGGCAAGCAATCTTTGTGTGATGATCAGAAAAGGATGACTCCACTACTCGCCTCTTACTAGTGGATAGACCTATACTTCCTGCTACAACACCTCTTCCACCATCCCCTCCATCATCTCTGTCATCACTACTACTCTCTCCTCACTACTGCTATCCTCACTACCACTATCCTCCCCCTCACCACTACCATCCTCCTCTCCACCAACATCCTCCACCTCCACATCTACAGCCTACTCCTCCACCACATCCTCTGCTCATCTCCATCATTGACTAGGTGCAACAACAACATCCTCCTCTGTGAGTAGTGGTGTTGGCTCATCAGAAATAATGATTTGAGGGCAGGGATCTAATGCAAGATAAGCAGCATACTCCTCAGTCATTGGTGCCTCTATGATATCATGTTGTATATCCCAGGATGAAGGTTGTAATGCACAGTATCCCTCCATAATAATATCATATGAAAAACGTGACCCCCAATCTGCTATATCACTTTGATGTCGGGCATAATGTGCAACACCCTAGGGAATGCACTGAACAATACCATACTATCTGTAGACCCTCCATAGTAAAAATATCTCTAAGATGAAGTGGGTCCTACCAATCAAATACATAGAATCACACATGTAACCCATCTCTGCATCATCCTCAACCCAATGCTCGCAATCTAGATATGGGCGCCATGTGACTGCCTCTAAATCATCCAGTACGCGCCTCCAATGCTCCAACTTACCCATCCTGGATTGGGTAGTTTGATCTCTATATTTGAAAACATATGGCCTAGTAGTAGGCCTATCTCGAACTGGAAATGGTCACGTGACAACAATGTGCTCCCACACCCAAACCTGAAGCAAGGCAGCTCCCGATGATAAACTGCACCTGCTTGAAAATAAATAGCTGAATGCAAGTCATGATATAGATGTGCCAACATGCACATCCCCCAAGCATATATAGTCCCATGCATGATCATACTCTCAAGTACATGGCCCCATCTGACAGATAGTCCCTTTGATCTACAATCTAGACAAAGGAACCCTCCAATAAATCCTACCATAACTGAAGGTAAGGTGGCATAGGAATCCACCATCTCCCACCATGGAATCCACATCCCAACAATATGCTCATCCTAAAAAACTCTACGAAGAGCATCTATCCCACCCACCTCTTGTGAATCATACACGATAATCTCTCCAACAAATGGTATCCATAAAATACGTCATGCATCCTCTAGAGTGATAGTCATCTCGTCAGTGGGTAAGTGGAAGGTTTTATGGTCACATGCTACCGCTTGGCTAAAGCTGTGAGAAGACCCCGATTAATCCTAATTTGGGGCATGTTAAGAAGAGAAGCAAGTCCACACTGAACAATAATTTGTGTCTCATCTAGTGTCAACTATGGAATCAAATCAAAAGTCCATGGGAAACGCTCTCGAATCAGGAGGTTATCTAGAGGCTCCTATCATCATGAAATGTTCAAAATTAGTACACTATGTCAAATATCACATGTCAATTATCCTATCAAATCTAATCAACTCTTGGTGCGAAATTTTGATCAAAATTCATGAGAAAGCATCATCAAACCTCACCTATCATGAGGTCATCATTGTCAATCTTAAATTGTACTTCACCTAACATGAGGTCAATTTATCAAAATCAACCTTGCCTATCATGAGGTTCATCAGAGTTAAGATTATTCCTCACCTATCATGAGCATAATTCTTGTTTATCAATCATCAAAATCAATCATCATGAGGTTGAAAATCATCCAGGTTATTAGATCACAAATCATTTCAAACCAAAGGTTGACACGATCGAAATCAACAAAATCAAGGACAAATTTAGACATTGTTTTGTAAATCTGACTTGGATGCGCTAAAACAGGCATTCAAGGCGCTAAAAGATTAGAAGTGCCATTTCATCAGTCATAAGTGCTAGAACAGATTATCAAAGTGCCATATCATTCAAAGTGCTGTTTCGGGAGGTCAAAGCACCGAAATAGTTGCTCGAAGCGCTAATATTCTCGAAGCACTAAACTATCATATCGTAGCGCTAATCTTTTTGAAGTGCTAAACTAACCTACCAAAGTGCTAAAATATCTAATTGAAGCGCCAATTTTACGAAGCACTAAAACAGCTCCTAAAAGCGTTGCATCAGAGTGTCAAAGCGCTACAATGCATTCTTGAAGCGCTAAAACTACAAAAAAATAAAAAAATAGAAAAGGAACGAAAAATAAAAAATCATGAAGTACGAGGAGGTCTAGGGGTACGTACTGGAGGTCCGTAAGTTATCTGGCGTTGATGATGTCGCACTCGCTCAAATCGATCGGTGTGGTAAGGGATTGACATCTTGCTCCAAGTGTCTCAAATATCTCTCTCACAAAGTCTTCAAAGGTAAATTGCACAAATGAATTTGAAATGGACCCTTTTTGACCTTTTATAGGTTAGTAAAGGTGGATTATGGTGGGATTTTTAAACTTTTAATTAATTTTTATTGGGAGATTAATTAAAATTCATCCAAGGACAAATTTTTACATCAATTATTGGGAGATAAATTATTTTACCATCAAATCTTCATCAAATCATAAAAATCATAAAAAAATTGAAAATTTCCGAAAAATAAAAAATTCATCAATTTATCTCCCAAGGGGGCATATTATCATCAAAAAACTTGAAAATCAATGTTTGGGGCATACTGAATTTTTTTCCTCGATGCTGGCAGCAGCAACAGCAAAATTTTCTTTGAAGCAATGTGTAAACACATCACTTCAAAGAGGGGCAAAATGTATACACCTAAAATTGGTCTAGAGAATCTAATTAATTAAATACAACTTATTTGATTAATTACCCTATTTTATTCTATCTTAATCACATCATTAATTAAACAAAGGTTAAATACTTATTGTTTGATTTTCATAATTCTTTTATTTTAAATTAATAAACGACTTATATAGTGTGTTTTATTCAATTATTAATTCCCCTTTTGCTAATTTAAGTAAATCAAAAATATTTAAATAAAAAGCATATTCCTCTATTTTCACTCACCTATCAATTAAAACATCAAATGTCTAAAATATGTCTAATTTAATGCAATTGGCATTCACGGGAAAGCTTGTAGGCAATCCTCTCAATCCTCTCAATCTTCTCCCTCTGATCCTTCATATCCTCTTGTTTGATGTTGTCATGGGGAGGAACCATTCCCATAATCAACTCCATCCTTTCAATCTCTCACCCTTCAATCCTCTAGATTGAATCCAGGTCTCTGTTTGTTGCCCCTGTGCAAATGTGTTGTCGGGAAATCTATAAATACAACCCTATACAACAAAGAGTGGATCCGAACTTTATGCAAACTTACTCTGTAGGAAAGCATCAAGCATCAAGCATTTTAGCAATACCAATAGATTTCATGTCACGGCTGCATATTGTAGTTTTCATCATATTTTTCATGTCAGCATAGATTAAAGTAGCTTCCTTTTATCATCTAGATACTATCCTATAGGATTAGATCACTATATCTAGCATCATTTTGTTCTTTAAATTGGCATTTTAACAGTCATAGTTTCTTACTAAATCTGAGAGCTTCTTGACTTAATAAATCTTTAGAGATAGGAAACAATGAGACGCTTTCAAGTTTTTGCTCTTTTTAATAGATTAATTGTTGAATCTTTGATATAATGTTTCATTAAGAAGTGTATTTACCTTTGTTACTTATTCACACTTACAATTGTAGAAAGGTGGGTTCACTCCTTTTATGGATAAATTATATGGGTTTGATCCCAAAACCTCACAGGAGTTTGTGGAGGCTTGGCACAATTGTGTTCTTAGTATGTTTGGAATTTACATTATTATGAATGAGGAGTTCATAGCTGAAGTTACAAGGTTGTTGATTCAGTTGAGAATTTCTTAGAGATAAAGTTATGTCTAGGGTGGCGAGACTGAACTTCCTGAGGGATAAAGAGAAGGCTAAAATTATTAAGCTCGAGTGTGGTGGCTTTGATCGAACCTCAATTAAACCAATCTGGGGAGATGTGGATATGGATCTAATGCACTACTTTACTTTGGACGAGAGATATTCGGTAGTTTATGGGTACCATTTTATGCTACTAAACCATTTTTGTCATGGTAAGTTGGTCTCCTTCCCGTTTTATCTTCTTTCATCTCTAGAGAATGGGATTATGGATTATAGGAAGAATCCCAACAATCCCTTTTTACACGAGGGGTTGATGCTTTTAATTGTGGAGCACATCAAAGCAAGGTATGTAATTGCAACCCCTATTCCTAGTAGTGCCTGCAAGGCCAAGAAGAAGGGTAAGTTTTTGGGGAAGTCTCAGTTGGAGGAGGAGGAAGGAGATGGTGAGACAAAGTCTAGGGATGACTTCCTGGCCTGGTTTGATGTGATCAAATAGATTTAGACTTTGATAATCCTTCAGTTGGGGCTAGGAGAAGTTTAGTCCCTTCTAGGGTGGGCGATAAGAGATCTTTGAATAATATTGAGCCCTCTTCCTCATGTGTAAAGTGAAAATTGGGTGTTTTTGAAGAGGTTGATATGGAGAGGAAAGGCAGTGGTAGGAAGGTTCTAAAATAGGGGCCGATGAGTGGTGTTGCTCCCCATGTTGTGGAGGAAAATTCTCAAGTGGTTGTTGGGGTTTCTAAGGCATGTGGGGTGGTGAACAATTTTATTGATGATAAAATTCTAGATTGTGGGGGGATAGGAGGGTCCCAGCTGAAGGGAGGTGAATTTAAAAAAAAAACGTTCTTGGAAGCATCTCCTGCTATGTCATTTTTTGAAGGAAAAGGCAAAGAATAGTTAATCTCACCTACTAGTTTCTAGGAAGATGATCCTCCAATGAGCTCTCAGCAAGGGAGGGGTTTATATTGGGGCTCGTTGGATTTTAATCAGGAATCAAGTTTGGTAAAGCAAGGGTCATATGTTTTCTTCAACCTACTCATGTGGCTCATTAAAGAGGTCCATGAACTTCATGGTAAGTGTGATACTATAGCTCATTGTAACATCTCCACTCTAAGAAGTTTTAGGGAGTAGGATTCTATTTTTAGAATGGTTAGGTTGATTAAATCCACTCTTAAACAAGTGGTGGAGGATCTTGCTAAATTGAAACAAGACCATGATCCTAGGATTTCTACTTTGGAAAGGAACTTCCTGTAGATCTGTAAGGATCTTAATTCCCTGATAAACCTAAGTAAGGATTTGTTGGAGACCATGGCTAAAGGTTTGGTGCTTCTTAATGAGAAAGAAAAAGAATGGAATCGTAAGTCCCTCTTCTCGAACCCTTCAAAGTAGGTTTTGGGTGAGGACTCTGAGATTGGGAAGTATGCTACTGACTTGGGGACTGGTCAGAGTGTTCACACTCATAGCAAAATAAAGAAATGCAATGTGGTTCCTATGCAGGATGTAAAACAATCATGGATATGCATGACAAGGTGCTAACCAAGGATGTGGAAGCGGGGAGGATGTTAAAAGAGCTTCTCTAGATGTTTTATGTTTTATTTTTATCTATTTTTTGTTGATGGTCGACTGGTTGTGGTTTAATCAGCTTGTTGGTTGTTGGGGCAGCATTACTGCTTTTTATTTTGGGTTTCCTTCTCTTTTGTATAGGGTTTGAAGAACCCTTCAAAACCTATTTTACATTAATAAAAAACATTCCATTCTTTAGGAATATTAAAAGAAAGACTTGGAATTAAAGTTTCATGAAATATGAATAATTTTATCCACAAGAGATGTCAACCTCTATGAAGATTCATGAGACCTTCCATTATTTAGAAGACATAATAAAATCATGAAATTCATATCACGTATTAACTTCTTCCAACCTAGTTCATGGGATTTATTTAGACCTAAAAGGATGGCTCAAGCCTCCAAGTAATTATTAGTGTCAAACCTTGTAGTAGAAGAAAAAAAATAGACTATAGGAATCAAGTATCCCCCCTATAAACTGTTGTGCACCTAGTAAAAAATTTTCACATGATAGGTAATACTGGCATGGCATGCCCTTTGGTACCATGGGGATGGGGAGAGACTAGACCTCATGACCTCTTTCCTGCAACAAAATTGTGTAGCCAATCGAGCTAGGTCCCCAACATAGAAAAAAAAGTTAAATGAAATATACCATTATTTTTCCCAATTCCACCAATCCGTATAACACCTAGATTTTAATGAGAAGAAATAGTAGTGTTTATTTTGTAAAAACCTCCTAGAGGGAGTGACCATTTACCTACTCTATTGACCTTATGAGAAGGTTTGATATTAGATCCAAGAAGAAAATAGATAATAAAATAATCTAATTTTATTTTTTAACATTAATATCACAAGAAGTTAAAACTTTAATAGTAGAACACTTAGCCTTCAAGGTTTCTTTTATTGAGTAAAATATTTAACCAAACATACCCAATAATACTCTAATAACCTTGGATATTTTGGTGATTTTTTTCTAGCCAAATTTTCCAAAGAATAAAAATAGGACCAATATACCAAGCCACCAAAATTATAATGGTAGAAGTAGGAGTACTTACCAAATCACCCCAAAAATTTATAAGAAGAATTTGCATGAACAATAGGTTTATTTTAGATATGTCACCACTATCTCCAAAGGCCCTCATTAAAAAGATACTAAAAGAAAATATGATCCAAACACTTCTCATTAACCTTGTCAAAGAACACATTTAGAAGGGCCTTAAAATTCTCTCCTTCTTATGTTGTTTCGAGTAAGACATTTAATTTGATATAAAATGTAGAGGAATAAATTATTTTTAGGCCAACAATAGCTATTCTAGATCAATTTCCACCAAAGGAGATATTTTAACTCAACTCTTTCTTGTTTTAAAATTTTATATTCATGATAAACTAAATCAAGTCCCTAAGGATCATATCCCTAAGAAATAAATTTATTTTCCTCTAGAGAACAACATAGGTGGTCTACTAAAATAGAAGATAGACCCACATGAACATTATGATATCCTCCCAAGGGCCAACAAGCTAGATCCTTCTAATAATAAATGCAAAAATACCCCAACTATGCGAGAGGATTTTAAGATTGACACTTTAGACCAACTAGCTTCCAAAAATATTTTACTCAAATAGAGAATATGGGAAAGGATATGAGAATTCAAGGGTTATAATCCCATGAATTTATCCAACAAAGAGCATTATGACTCAAATTTACAATCTAGAAGGGGCCTTATAATACAAGATAAGAACCTTTCTTAATATAATTCCAAATCATGGAGCCTTTCCTAATCAAGCTCATTAAAGGATCTACACAACATCAAAGCCTTGTAAATATTTATATTGAAGAATGCTGGCCAACACATAATCCTACTACTTAGACCATGTCTAGTAAATTTTAGTAGGCAAGGCTTGTCTATTCAATTTGGAAATCCTACAACCAGTAACACCATTATTACATGCCTAAAAACTCGGTCCTATCTAATAAGAATCCATTTTTATTTGTATAGATTCACTACCCAGGGAAATTTTATAGACAAGGAATTAAACTCCTGTAGAAAACAATTAGGAGGAGAAGTGAATATAAATCGATAAATAGGAAGAGCTTGTAGCACCAATTTTAAGAGAGTAAGATTCCCAACAAAAGACAACCATTGAAAAGTCTAGTGAGAGACTTGTACTCTAAAACTATCAAGAATCCTCTTTTTCTAAAGATAATTAGGAGGACCCATAGACATTAATACTAAAATAATCCAAGGGAAGTTGTCCAATCTTTAAATGCACGATAATAAAAAAATTATATTTAGTGGATAAATTTTCATTAAAGAAATAAATGTTTAGATTATCATTATTAATTTATTGACTATAAGCTACCAAAATCATATCTAAAGTGCTCCTAAAATTGATAGAAACCTATATTTTGGTAACACCCATTAAGTTAGTATCATCCAAAAATTGAAGATGGGAATAATATTCAAGATCCCTATTCACTTTCCATCATTGAATACTCCCATTGAATCTCTGGTGAGTAAGGAATCTTCCCTAACCATTCCTCATAAGGATAAAGAGATATGTGGAGAGGGGATCACCTTGTTTCAACCCTCTCGAGGTTAGAAAAAGAGAATGGATTTTGATAATAAGAATAGAGAAGAAGATACCACACAACTGATGACCCAACCAATCTTCCCCCAAAAATGTGAATGCATTTATGAGGAAGGAACATCCTTGGAAATGCCCATCTTGATAAGCATAACTTTATTATTAGAAAAACCCACAAAATGAATGAATTTTGAAGAAAGAATAATATTATCATTAATCTAATGCCAATTGAAAATGCTTCATTTCTTAGATGATATCAAAGAGTATAAAATCCATTTCATGGAACCAACAACAATTTTAGTAAAGATCTTGTAAGATACATTATAGAGAGAAATACATTGAAATATATCAAAAGAGTAAGTCCTTGGTTTCATTAGGATGAGAGCGAGAAATGTAGAATTAATTTATTTTAGCATCTTCTTATTAGTCTCAAGCTCCCACACAACTATAGAAAATCATCCTTTAAGATGTCCCATAATTCTTGATAAAACTCAAAATAAAAGCCATAAAGACCATGATTCTTACCTTTCCTTATTTGGAAAATAATTATTTCTAATTCCTCAAGAGCAATAGGCTCCACATGAATACCATGCATTTCCTTAGTAACCAAAGAAAGAATAAACCCAAAGATAACCATTTCCTCCTCTACCATTAGTGGGTTATTTTCCTTAAATAAATAAGAGAAATGAAGAAGTGCTTCCTTGTTAATATCCTAATATTGAAGAAATATGAATCCCTTGAGAGGTGAAAGATGAGATAGCATTGCTACTTCTTCTTTCCCTATAACAAATTATGAAAAAAAGGAGGTAGTTTGATCCCCCTCCTGAATAGTAATCCTACAATAAGGTGATCCCACAACAATGTGTTCCACTTTTTTGTCAAAGTGGGACATTGAAACATGAACATTTTCATCAATTTTTCACTTTCAAACACCTATAACAACTAAATTGTTCAGAATTTGATGATGATGTGAACTAATGATTTTTCAAAAAATTTCTATAGATTATAAATATATTATTTTAAGATAATTTATAATTTTTTTACATAAATTTTAATAACTTAACTTTTATAGTTAATAGTACACTTTAAAAAGTGATGTTACTTTAGTAAAGCATAAATTTATTTATAGAAATGATAAAATTATAAAATTTTAATTATATATTCATAACACCAATATCTAGTGCATAAATGTTTTTTCATAAAAAAAATTTGCATATTTTTTTGTCTTTTTGAAGTGAGATTTAACTATAGTTTAGGAATATGTCACTTTGATAGTTCATTACATTTTTGTATGCATCCAAATAAAATTATTATTATTATTTTGAAATAAGAACATCAATAACTAGTGCACATATATTTTTCAAATTTTTATTTATCTATTTTACTATTTTTCTATGTATGTGGAATATAGACCTTAATGGTTGTTGAAAACCTATGTTCACTAAAAAATAGAAAATAAATATAATAATCTAATTAAATATATTTAGAATTATACTCATTTGAAAGCTTATTTCAACTGGTACAATCCTACAAATTTTGCTATCATATTCATTATATCTATTGGTCCAACCCAAGGTTGGAAAATAATTTTTTGAGAAAAATATTAGACCTAAGATGGAAAGGTCACTATTGTGACCTTTGTTTGAAGGTATTCAAGGACTTTTGAATAAATATATGTAATTTATATAAAGTTTTAAAAAAAAATTGAATGAAGGTAATTTACATAAATGGTAAAAAAGGTACCTCTGTTCAAAGGTCTCTTTTTACCTTTGTTCAATATTTTTCTTATATTTTATATCTTAAAATGAAGGTGATTTTTGACTCACCTTCGATCAAAGGTGTTTCTTACTTTTTACCTCCATTTGAATTCAAAAATGTGATATCCCAAGTTTGTGACTCACTATTATGGGTGTATCTTGAAGTTAACTAATTCTAATTTTTATCTTCCAAAAAATATCCTCCCAAAGTTTCCATTCATAAAGTTATTTACATAAAAATGACTCCTCCAATAGTCTCTACCTAATCATTGTGAAATATATGATTCTATTGGATTTTGAGCTTTTGGTTGTGGTAGAAGTAAAGTAGAACTAGAGAGTACCAAATCTTGATTAGCAGAGTTTTCTCAATCATAATAGAATAAAGGTCCTGAACACTACCAAAAATATCAGATCTACTATTAGAATGACCCTTAAATAAGTCATTTATTTAGAGAATCCCATTCCTTACTTTGTGAGTAAACATCACTAAAATAAATCCATTCAAGTTAGCTTGTTGTGCATGAGCCATGAATTTCCATTTTTCATCAATGTTAGGTATAGATACCTCTAGCAAGAGATGAATAGCAAATGATTTTATCTTTAGGAAACTTTTTTGAAGATCCCCATAGGTGTGATATACATGACCTCTAAAACAAAGAGCCTCATCATCTAACTACTAAATCCAATGAATACTTCTAAGAGAATAAATAAAAGTATTATCACGATCAATTTCTACAAAGATGTAAGCATAATAAATTACCTTACTCTCCAACATGTGATGATAAGAGTCCAAATATTTTCCAAGGACAAGTGCAATAGAATGCAAAATATTCAAAGTCTGTAGAATTCCACTAGAAGATGAAGAAGATGAACCTAGACCAAAATCTTAGACAAGATATTTTCAACTATATCAAACCCCACATGCAAAGGTTTAATGAACAAGTTGGCTTGATTATAAAGTAAGTTCCTCCCTCAAAAGATACATTTCTATCAACCATTCTAAAAAAATTGCAAAGAAGGAACCATTTGCAGCTAAAATAGCCTTCATATACCACTCTTGTTGTCAAGTACGACATGCCCAATTCTCTAGAAAAAGGTAATGAAGCTCTAAAACCCATAAATTTACAAAGCATAAAATACTATGATAAATAAAGATCACCATAAACTATAATCTAAGGACTAATATCAAGAATGAGACAAACCTCACTTTTTTCAAACAATCATTAGATTGAGAACGTTTATCAAACATGTTATCCAATTTAACTTCATATATTGCTTGCATAAAAAAATATTTAAAATATTTTAATAATTAAAAATCATAACTTCATCAACTCAAACATTCTAACTGAAAAAGAAGAATAAAAAGAAAGTGAGGGGCCCTTGGCCTCCCTCTAGATCCTACCATATGCACAAAACAATAAGAAAGAAAAGCTGGAACCACTACCCAAAAAAAACAATCAAATCATAGCAAACATTAGCAACTTAAAATTTGGAGTCTGTCCTTGCACACACCGACATGCAAAGATCACAACAACAAAAAGTAAAGCCCCTAAAAAAAAATAGCATTCACCCTTACATTAACATAACAGTTCGAAAATAGAAATGAATGGATGTGGAGCTTTCAAAATGCCATAAATATCTCGATCTATAGGTGGAATTTTTAAGATGACACAAATTGGGTGGAATTTTTAATATGAATGGATGTGGAGCTTTCAAAATGCCATAAATATCTCGATCTGGTCCACCTTTGAAATCTTTACTAACCATTCATTATTACATTATAAAAGTATTCATCCAGAACTTAATCCAAACTGTTTAATGGTTCCTACAAAAGTAAGCAATCGACGAAAATTGCACTTTAGGAAAAAGTTAAAAGCAGAAGAAGTGGTCTCAAAAGTTACAGCGCATTGCGAGCCATCGTGTTCCTATTGCTGATAGAAGAACTTTGTGCTATGAAATGACCACTCAACCATATGCATACGCAAAGTGGGTCATCTTTGGAAAAGTAAGAGTTGCAGACAAAAAACAATTAAGCAAACTTGTATAAACGTGCACTATACTTATCATATTATAAAGGTGTGCTTAACAGTCCAGTCGTTCATGAAGCCAACTGGTACAGATTCTCTCTATGTACTCTTACATTATAATACTCTACTTGGTATTTCATAGGGTATAAACATATACTCGTAGTACACTCTACTACAGTCACACAAATATGAGATGAAATAGTTTCACACAGTACATAAAGTCCGGTAAATTTGCACACCGCTGCTATTTCCCGAGAACAAGTTAATCAAAGGAGATTGGCTGGTACTTGAGAATATTTGTAGTTAACAGGCTTGTTCAGAAAGCTCTCTCATGGCTTCGAACCGTGGCTCTTTGGCATCGTATTTCTGCTGACTGTAAACATTCATATAGTCCCCAAAACAGAACTTTGGATAGATTGCAGAAATTTGATCTTCAACAATGGGTTGAGTTTTTTCTTCTTGTGCGGGAGAAGGTGCAGGGTAGACCAGTGCATTAAGGGCTGGATTATAGAACGATGCCACTGATAGCCGGTTTCCATCTTTGGTGGGAAGAATACGATGCCATGCACTCTTGTATTTCCCTCCGCTCACCACTTCCAACTGGTCTCCAATGTCTATGACTATGGAGTAACGCAGAGGCTCTACATCAATCCACTCTCCCTCACTCAGGACCTGAAGCCCAGGTACCTCGTCATCTTGGAAGAGAAGAATGAGACCGCCTGCATCTGTGTGTGCACGCAGGCCGTCGATGAGATCGGATCTTGAGCATGGCGGGTAATGACTCACCTTGGTGCCGAACAATGGCTTCTCTCCTCCTGCAAATGCCTCTTTCACGTAACTCTTCTCCAGTCCTAAATTCAAGCTTATTATCTCCAGCAGTCTCTCCGCAAGTTTGTAGATCTCTTGCTGGAATTCCTCAATAGTTTCCCTGTATATAAACAAAAACCCAGAAAACATGAGTGCACATAATCATATAATGTTGTAACACAAACTAGTTGCGGAGAAAAAAGATTAACATTCAACAAGACATGGATTTATATGGTAAAACTTTGACATTTATATGGTAAAACTTTGACAATACGAGAAGAACATCTTTATAAAACAAAACAGTATTCATATAAAGAAAAATAACAATTTTCAAACAGCAGTTATTATTACAACTGCTACTATTGCAAATTGATTTGTCTTTCAAGACTACCTAAGATATATATAATATCTTCCACCCAACAATCACTATCAAATTTAAAATTATATAAAGTAAATAACTAACAAGAAACCAGTATAGCAAAATGTACTTGAAATCGCTTGGCTCTGTTGGCCAGGAGCTAGTCTTTTGCAGGTCACTGATCATGAAAATGTCTTCCCAATCAACATCCCTAATCTTCTGAGACTCCGTGAGAATTTTGCCCTGCTGTTCGTCCAATATCAGGTTGTTTAGCCTTTTCACCATGGGAGACTCGTTGAAGCTTTCCTCCCTGTTAAGCTTGTAGTTCTCTTTGCACAACTGCTTGACACGGTCCATGAGACTGTGACTTATGCCATGGTTCAAAAGCTGAAAGCAGAAAATAACAAGAAATCAGAGATTCATAAATAATTCAGGACTTATACAGATCTTAACATACATAAATTGACATTTTTTAATATGATCATTTCATATTATAGTCTATGGTTCATCTTAGACACAAGAAGAAAAGATGATGGAAAAATTGGCTTGACACAGTCCATGAGACTGTGACTTAGGCCATGGTTCAAAAGATGAAAGTAGAAAGTAACAAGAAATCAGATATTTTTATTTCTTATGTTCTCTTTTATTTTGATGATGGATCATTGATCCGAAACATTGATGCAAAAAATACAAACACAATCAAAATCAGAAATATTCAAGAATAATCTACATGAATTATGGAAATCTGTTATCTCTAATTGATTCATAACTAATTCTTAACTAATTCTTGACTTACACAGAACTTAATATACATAGACTTCTGATTTTGATTACGTGATAATTTTTAATATGTCTTCGAGATGAAAGACAGTGAAAAAAAAGGATGGATCCAAGAGGAAAACCTATCCAACAAGGAAAGAAACCAAATTAACTGGCTGAAGTTATTGGAGGAAAGCTAAAGACAGACAGATTATATGCATCTACTACCTGAAAGAATCCAGGAGTCTCACAAGCATTTGCAATCTGAGCCATGATATCTTCTCTATCTTCTCCATTGAAGTTTCCCATATCTATGACAGGTATGGCCATGTTGGAAGAAACCAAAGAGCAGGAAGAATTAATGAAAGCTAGGCCTTTTGATATTTCACTGAAACGAGTTTGAAGAAATAAAGACACATAACATGTATATATATTACATTTTGCCTGGTTCAATCTGTGGTAACAAGTGACCATGCGTTAAATCCCAACCCTACCCAGCTTGACGTCGAAGTCAATGTACGGTGCACCACATGGCAATAATGGTACAAGCATGCAGGCCGAAATAAATTGCACCTATACAAAAAGGACTTCATTTTTCCAATTAAGCCTCCATTAATTTTAGTAATACATTGAGTGCCTTGTGATAGTTAAGATTATATTTTTAGATCTGAACAGACTTTTAAAAAGTTTCTTTAAAGTTTATTAATGGGATCAAATTTGATAATATAGATTTGAAATTTCAACAAAAAACTGAGAATCATTCAAAATCATTAGGTATGACTTTGAGAGGTTTCAAGTTAAGGTGTACAATTATGGTGGACCTCACTTCATTATGTGTTTAGTCATGTCACCATTAATTTATTGATAACAACTTTACAGGACAATAAATATAATAAGAATCATATGTAAAGAACTGATATTTAAAAGAACGAGGATTGGTTTGAATCATGACAAATTTCATTAAGTTATTGATAAGAATTCTTCATGACAAAATATTCAATATGAATCGCTTTCTAGATATATGTAAAGAACTAATATTTAAAAAGACACGCACTGATTTGAATTATGACAAAATCGGTTGACTATGTACCTCATAATCATTAATTCTCAACTTGTAAACGAATCTACTTACAGAAAACCTCGACATTGTTATTTTAAAACATCATTAAAAAACTATAAATTTAACAGAATAAACACCCCTCGATCCTCCAAAATTTATCCCAATATTTATCAAAATTATAAATTCATAGGATTATGATTATTATAACCCATGGTTAACTTAAAAAAATGGAAAACACAGTTCTAGAAGTGGCCTCCATGAAAAGTTGAATTCAATCACTTGTCCGGAACACGCAGTGGAAGAGCTGTAGGGCCCATCATATGCTACAAATGTCGATATGGCAGAATTATCTCCGCAACAATCGGGATAAGCTTGACGTACCACAGATGAACGGGTCACGAGTTTGACGAAATAATCGCCGTCAGATTTCCGTTTTGATCGGACGGATGGAGAAACGTTGTGTTTTAAATTAAGCTAATGGCTTCTAGTAATTGGAGATTATTGGCCGCTCAGTCACATTTCAGTAAATCCAGAAACTCTTTATTCTTGGAGACTTAAAAAAGATACTCTCCTCCAATTAAAAATAATATTTTACTGTTAAATATAATATTTATGAGTAAGTGTCTTTATTATTAATTATAAAAGATTTTTTTTTAAATCAATTTTTTTCATAATTATAATAATTGCTTATTGTTATTATTTTATTTGGTTCTAGTGACACTTATGGCTGTCTGAAAATCTCTATGCAATCCTTATTGACTTCTTAATTAATACATTTTTATCTAACAAAATAATATTTCTTATTTTTTTGATTTAATTTGAACAAAATATAACTTTTTTGTTTTATCTTGTTATTAGTATTTTTGAAACTAACAAAAATAAAATTTATTATATTTTTTCTTAAAAAATAAGTCTTATTATTTTGTAATTTTAGTTCTAAAATTAATAAAATAAAACGTGTTATTCATTTTTTCAAAAATAAGTCTATTTTTTTAAATTAATAAAATAAAAGTATTATATAATTTTTTTTCTTTTTCTTTTGTCAATAGTGATATGGTGTGATGGTTAAGCTCTTGTGTTGCTATTCTTATCATCAAGATTCAAACCCCATTAGGTGTAATTGTTGAAAATTTATATTGGGAATGAGGTCCCCCATTTGTGACTGACTTCTTTGATTCATAACTCCGAATCAAAAGCAATTACCCCTCTTTAAATTATTGTAATAATCAAATTTGTATACTCATATTAATTTCTATTTAATTTTGGAATCATTTTAATTAAATACCTTTGTATAACTTTATAATGACCTTTAGCCCACTCTTATGTTAAGTTGAGATTTTTTCTATCTTTAATCATTATTATCTACTTTCATTTTCACACATTTTAATATATTTGACATTACCCCCTAACCTTTTACACATACTTTTATTTATTAACATTATCATTGGTCATGCATCATATCTCTACCTGAATATTCTACTTTTCTTGTCTTAGTCCAATCTTGTAGTGGGTAGGTTTAATCCCATATGGCACATAGTTGACCCCAAAATCAAATTTCTAACTCACACCCTTTCCTACCAACCATTGGGGACCAACTATATACACATTTGTGAATTATTCATTATGTATTTGTATTTGAAGACATTATTTTGACCATATAAACACATGCTAGATTATTCAAAAAAACCTAAGCATGTCTTTGTATTTTAAAAAAAATGTTCTGAACATTTAAACACATGTTAGATTGTTCAAAAAGCCTAAGCATGTTTGTATTCGAATACATTGTTTTGAACATTTAAACACATGTTAGATTATTCAAAAAGCCTAAGCAATTATAAGGAGTATTCTTTGGAGTACTTGAATTTGGAGCATGAAAATGAACATATCTACATCAATATCTATATCCAATAAACCTACAATCTTAATGGCCTTCTTTTCAATATTTGGCTATAGTTGTAAAGTTGATATATTTGAGGTTGACTCAAGAAAACTTGACCATCACAATTCAACATCCTAATTATATTTTTAATATTGCTAGTCCTTAAACAATACCAAATTTTAAATACAACTTGGACAAATTAATTCATGATGGTAAACAATATGACATACCAATCTCACATGTTACATGCTAGATCTATGTATCAAGACAATTTCATAGATTATTGCATTAATCATGATAAATGTAGATCTAACTCACATTAAATTCTATAACCATCATAATTTTTCGGAAGCAAACACATACAAATATCATTATCTAAACATTAGTAAATTAGTGTATAGTGCATCAAACATATTCCTCATCATTGTTCTATAAACAAAATACCTAATCATCTTCATTTAATTACCAAATTTTTATTAAACATACTTGTCCTCCTCAAATACTTTAATCAGTCTATAAATTAATATTCTTTTACAATTATATTTTAACTAAATAAATCCTCTTATCTTATATAAACTAACAACAACGCAATAAAGAAAGGTATTATTAATACAATGACCATTCACCAAAAGCATCTAAAGTGATTAAAAGTTTTGTTGTATTAATCAAAGTTTGAGAGATTAAAAAAAAAGTAAATTATTACAACAAAGAACTGCTCAAAAATTAGAAATGAAGAAATCACATACACTAGCCTCAAGGGCAAAGTTGTTTTACACAATACAAATACCTTCTAGCCAAGACTATTGATACAATAGTTAACAAAACAGATAATAACATCCTTATATAGAAGGGACCCTTAAATTCGAAATAGTGATTAAAAGTTGTAAGCACCCTCCTCAAAAAACCAAAACCTTCACTTAAACTTAAAATTCTGAAAAAATAACAATTATTAATACGATTTGATTATGAAAGTTAACATTATTTGAAAGGTAATATGATTTAATTGGTTTTCAATATATACAAATTTGTGTTAATTGGAATCTCATTTTTCGAGGTCCTTAATTATTCAGTCTCTATATTTTTTGTCATATGTATTGTCTTTATTCACGCATAAATGAAAACTAAAGATATAAACCTACAACCACTACCTATATTTTTCAACAACTTAATTGTTTTTATTCACGCATCAATGAAAAGTAAAGATATAAACCTATATCCACTATCTATATCTTTCAACTACTTAACCATCCAAATCTATGCTCTATGAACAACTAACATAATTTAATTGACTATTATGCTTAACATTAAATTCTATAGAGTAACATTAAATTATAATACATTTTATGGAGCCTGATTATTTACAATGAACTTCTAGAATGCAAGCTTAGATTGATTAAAGAGAAAAAGAAAATGGCAAGAGGCCGTCAATTTCAGGACAGTTTTGACTACTCTATAAAAGAAGTCTGTACAGTGGGGACACAACCAGTTAACTTGAGGCAGAAGGAATCACGTCAAACTATGAATAGATTGTTGTGAAGTTTCCCGAACTGAGGAAGAAATAAGTTAAAAATTGCATTTATATGGGTCTGTTACAAAACTTTTGAAAAGAAACAACATGGACCACTTCTTCTTTTTTATATGTGTGTACAGTTGTTTTGATTTGTCTTTTAGCCAAGTGCGTCTGGTACAGAAGAAAGTGATTTGGAGTCAGGCTCGAGAGAATCTGCCCACTTTCTTCAAATTCAGTGTGGATGAGTTTCACACTGTTTGTTCAACAATTTCCTTTTCTTCCAAGATGTTTTATAAAGTCCAAAAGCCTGCCACAAATTGTGGTTTCTTTGTTCTTTCCTTGGGGAGGAAAGTTTAAAAGCAAAATCCAAAAGTTCAGTCAATATGGGGATAAGAGTTGTAGTCGGACCCATCTGCAGTCCCAAGTGTTACAGACAATTTGATATCATGCACATCTATGTTATGTTGCTTTCTTGGTAATTACTTTCAACACGATAAACAAAAGACTTTGTGCACATTGTGAATCTTGTCTTCTTTGCTTGACCTGAGATATTTGCTTTTAGATTACTTTCAAACTGGCCAGATAAAGTTTGTTCTGTCACACTTTTGGAACTTGGCAACTTTGTAACGACCTAGAATTCTACATGAACTAGCAAAGCATTGATGTCAAGACACCCTTTTCAAAGTATGCTCAAAAGATGGGTTTATTTTCCATAATTTAACCAAGGGTTTGTTTCTCTTCAATTTCGTGGAAGTTAGCCATGCAGACTATTCTTAGGTGTTCAAAGATGGGATTATTTTACATAATCCATATTTTAACCAAGGGTTTGTTTCTCTTCAACTTCTTGGAAGTTAGCCATGTAGTCTCTATTCTTAGGCATGATCTTTGTTATGTTTATAATTTTCTATGGGTTTTCTTTCTTGAAATAGGGATTCATTTTGTTTGACCATCAAATCTTTAAAATGTTAGTTTGATTTGAGTTCTTTAGTCTTTTTCCAAGATGAGATTATTTTACATAATCCATATCTTAACCAAGGGTTTGTCTCTCTTCAACTTCTTGGAAGTTAGCCATGCAGTCTCTATTCCTAGACATGGTCTTTGTTATGTTTGTAATTTTCTATCGATTTTCTTTCTTGGAATAGAGATTCATTTTGTTTGAGTAACAAATCTTTAAAGTGTTAGTTTGATTTGAGTTCTTTAGTCTTTTTCCAAGATTTGATTATTTTAAATAATCCATATCTTAACCAAGGGTTTGTTTGTGTTGAACTTCTTGGAAGTTAGCCATACAGTCTCTATTCCTAGACATGGTCTTTGTTATGTTTGTAATTTTCTATGGGTTTTCTTTCTTGGAATAGGGATTCATTTTGTTTGAATAGCAAATCTTTAAAGCGTTAGTTTGATTTGAGTTCTTTAGTCTTTTTTATCTTATTATAGCCCTTTTTTTAGTGCATTATCATGTCTTTTGAGAGTAGAGTGATCCCACAATAGTGTGTCTCACTTTTTAATCAAATTGAAACATTGAGTTAAATAATTTTCATCGAGTTTTCACTTTTTGACATGTATAATAGCTGAACTATTAAAAATTTAAAAATGATGTGAACTTGCAATCTTATAGATTTTGTGTGTAATATATATTGACTTATTTTACATAAATTTTATTTTATATTTAACAATATTTTTAAAAAGTGATATTTCCATAAAACATTTTTCTTTTTAAAGATAAAATTATAAATTTTTAAACATAAATTTGTAACACTAATATATAGTGCACATTTTTTGTTACATAATTTTTTTGTAAATTTTAAAGCGAGATCAACTTTAATTTAGACATAGTTTACTTACATACAACATAAATTTTTTGGCATGTATCCAAATTAACTTATTCTTTATTGTTGAAATTAAAACATTTAAACTTTGTGTGTGATTTTTTGTAAAAAAATAATTTATTTTAAATTTTTTCATGTGTGTGGAACAAAGACCTTGAGAAAAATATACATTTGCTAGAAAATAGAATAAATATGATATTCAAATTAAATATATTTAAAATTATGCTTCTTGGAAAGATTATTTTAAGTGCTACGATATTACAAATTTTCTTATCCAATTGATTTCATTTGAAGGTCAAACTAGAGGTTTGATTTTTATTTTGTTTTTGAAAATTTGAGGCCCTAGATGGAAAGTTCATTTCTAGAACCTTTGAATGAATGTATATAATTTCCATTAAAAAAATTAAAAATAACTTCAAACAAAAGTAGTTTTCATAAATAAGAAAAATGAACCTTCATTTGAAGGTGATTTTTGACTCACATTCAAATGAAGACACCTTCATTTGAAGAAATACCTATGAATGAAGGTGTTTCCCACTATTATCCCTCATTCAAATTGAAAATTATAATGTCCCAAGTTTGGGACTCCTTATTGTGAGTTTACCTAGGGTGGCATGTGTTGAAGTGCATAAATTTCAATCTAGCCATCATCAATGATGAATTTGTGGGGAAATAAACCTAGCTTAATATCTTAAAGACATCATAGATATAGAAATTGGTAGCATACACCAAGTCCATGTTTTAAAAGATGTCTCAACCTTACATTAAACTATTGTAATGTATTAAAATTAATTGAAAACTAGAAAATATATATTTTGGGTACTCTAACTTAGTGGGGTCATAACTCTTAGCTCAATTATTGAAAATCAAAGTCGCTTGATACATTAAAAAGAATTATAAAAGAACTAAGTATATAAACAGAGAGGATTAGTCAAATATGACACATGCCATAGATCATTTGAGGGCTATAAATGATTTAAGGGCCTTTAAAATTTAGATTATTGAGATATACAATGTATATTAAAAAAAATGTTGAATCCTTGCTAGATTGTACCATCCAAATGCAAAATAAATTATCCTATTTATCTCTCTTGGATCATAAGGCATCTTTTAATGGGTTTGACTATGTCAAAATAAAGCACTTAATAATTATAGGAGTCAACTACCATAGAGATTATGATGTTCTAACAACTATAGGAGCATCTTCTATTTACAAGAGGATATTGTGACCAACTTGGGTGAGAATTTAGAACAATTATGACACCATTTTGGGTCATTACTGTAACATGGTTATAGTAAACCACATATGATTTATGATTTTATTTCTCATGTTTATTGATGCTTGAGGATGTAGTATTTTATGGGTTAGGGTGATCCCACAAAGCTGGTTTACAATTTTTGAGAGGAACTATTTTTTGCTAAAATCGCATATTTTTAGAAAATATAATTATTTAAGCCTTAAAAAGTATCATTTTAAGGATTCCAATTGAATAGGGTTTGATCAAACAACCTTAGATCAAACCTCCTTGGATAGAACCTCGCTAGTTTTAAACCATACTTATAAATGAGTCTCCTTTACACCTATCAAAATGCTGATAAAAAAAAAAAAAATGATTTACCTTTTGGGGGATCAAATGAATTCATTTAAAATTGATTTCAAATGATTATGGTAGTCCTCGGAATGAGCTATCAAATGAATATAATTTTAATATGTTTTGGTTTTATTATGTATTTATTTTTTTATTTTTATTAAACATAGGTTTTTCATCGAAAATGAAGGTCTATGTTCTACACATGTGGAAAACTAGTAGATTATAAACAAAAATTGAAAAATATGAGTGCACCAGATATTGAAGTCCTTTATCCAAAAAAAAAAAAGAATTTCAATATATAAAAAAAAATTTATGCATTATACGGTTGTACTATGTCTAAATTGTAATTAGTTTGACTTTGAAACTTGATTAAAGAAAAAATATTCAATAAAAAACTATCTAACCAAGTGGAAGCACTAGAATTTTCTCCTTCATGGAAAAAAAATTATGTGTTATACTGTGTGCATCACTTTTTAAGAATGATGTTTTCTGAAAACAAACAAATTTTTGTGGGAGATAGAAAAAGAAATGCAGTCTAATTCCAAAAAATTTGAAATTTTTTTTTTAGAATCTACAAACAAAATGTGAGGAGACTTTAGTTTGCATCATCTTCAAATTCCTCACGGTTTAGCTGTTATAGGTGCCCGAATGTGAAGATTTAGTTAAAAACAATAATTTCAGTGTCCAATTTGGCCAAAAACTATAAACCACTATTGTGGGATCACCCATCATATGATTGAATTGAAAGTATTGTTAAGCTAAAAAATTACTCAACAACCTAGATGTTGGTAATACTCTTGAAAAGACATAGCCAACAATTTTTGTTATAATTAATTATTGTTGGGAAAATGTGTCCAAATCTTGCAATTATATGTGGTTTATTGTTGATAGGATGTATATATATTTATATATGCATTTTCTAGTTACACCGATAGGTGTGTACAATGGCAACATAGGGCGAAATGTGAATGTGTTAACTTTTTTAAGAAACTTATAGAATGGTCAACATACATTAAATAAAGGATATATTGTAAATTTGGACCGTTCGTTATTTGGTTTTAGATCTAATGGAAAATATTTTGTTGGCATGTCTTGGGTGATCCCACAATATTGGTTTACAATTTTTGGCCAAATTGGACACTAAAATATTTTTTTCTAACTAAATCTTCACTTTCGAGCACCTATTGCAGCTAAACCATGAGGAATTTGAAGATGATGTAAACTAGTAATTTGTTACATGTTTTCTATATATTCTAAATATATTTTTTTCAAAAAATTTGGAATCAGATTACACATCTTTTTCCATGTCCTTTGAAAACTATTTTTTTTCGACAAACAACATTTTTGAGTGATGCTCACTGTATACAACATGAATTTTTTTCCATAAAGGATAAAATTATAATTATTTCAAATTTAGATTTTTAACTCCGATATATAGTGCTTCCAATTGGTCTCATAGTTTTTTATTGAATATTTTTTCTTTAATCAAGTTTCGAATTCAAACCAATTACAATTCAGACATAGGTGGGCTGTATACAACGTAATTTTTTTTCTATGTATTGAAATTATTTCTTTTTTTTGTTGGATCAAGGAATTCAATATTTGGTCCACTCATATTTAAAAAAAAAAAAAGATTGATAATCTACTATTTTTCCACATGTGCAGAACAAAGAGCTTGATTTTCGGTGAAAAAACTATGTTTAATAAAACTAAAAAACCAAATACATAATAAAACCAAAACATATTAAAATTATATTTTTTGGATAGCTCGTTCTGAGGAGTACCATCATTCAATTGGGTCTGTGAAGTCTCCTCCATTTTCATCCTCAACCCGAGTTTTGAAACACAAAATTCTGGACTTTTTTGGTGCTTGAGGGGGAGAAGGGGGGAAAAGGGGGGTTCGAGTGAACCCCCTTTCCTTTAGCATTTTCTTTGATTTTTTTGAACGAGAACTATGGGGCCAGCATTTAATGGGTTCGCTTGAACCTTGGTTCAAGCGAACCCATTTTTGGTTCGCTTGAACCAAATAGTTCGTTCGAACCCCTAAAAGCATTTTTTTTTGCCTGAGTTCATTTTTGGGTGATCCCACAATGCTAGTTTACAATTTTTGAGAGATTCTGATTTTCGCTGAAATCAAATATTTTTAGAAAATATAATGATTTAAGCCATAAAAACTTCCATTTGAAGCATTCCAATTAAAGATGGTTTGATCAAACCACCTTAGATCAAACCCCCTTGGATAGAACCCCGCTAGTTTTAAACCATACCTATAATGGAGTCTCCTTTACACCTATAAAAATGTTGATTAAAAACCACTTTTGATTTACCTTTTGGGGCTTTAAATGAATTTATTTAAATTTTTTTTTTTTTAAGTATGTATTCTTATTATAAGCTTCCCAAAAAGTATAATTTTAAATAAATATAATTTTATTATTATATTTACTTTCTATTTCTTGTGAATGTATGTTTTTCACCGAAAATCAAGCTCTTTGAGCTACACATGTGGAAAATAAATAGATTATTGATTTTTTGAAAAATATCAGTGCACTAGATATTGAAATCCTTGATCCAACAAAAGAAAATCGAATTTTGATACACACAAAAAACGTTATGTTGTATATAGTCTACCTATGTCTAAATTGTAATTGGTTTGACTTTGAAACTTGATTAAGGAATTTTTTTGAATAAAATACTATGAAACCAAATGAGATCACTAGATATCGTAGTTACAAATATAAATTCAAAAAAATTAGAATTTTATCCTTCATGGAAAATTTTTTATGTTGTATACGGTGAGCATCACTCCTTAAAAATGGTGTCTACTGAAAAAAACTAGTTTTCGAGGGAGATGGAAAAAGAAGTGCAATTTGATTCCAATTGTTTTTTTTAAATATATTTAGAATCTACAAACAAAATGTCACAAATCACTAGTTTGCATCATCTTCCAATTCCTCATTGTTTAGCCACTATAGGTTCCTGAAAGTGAAGATTTAGTTAGAAAAAATAAGTTAAGTGTCCAATTTGGCCAAAAATTGTAAACCAGTATTGTGGGATCACCCTTTTTCAACTTTTCCTTCCTCACTCGAATTGTAAACCTCTTTTGTGGGTTCACCCTCTTGCCTTAGAATGTAACTCTATTTTATGAGGATGTTGTATTACAACTGCAATAAAGATTGTGATGATTTTTGAGAGTCTGATAGCAGTTGTGTTGTCTCTTGATCTCAAAGTGGTGATACTCCTATGAGAAGTTTGCGTTGCAAGTATATTGTAATCTTTGTGATTTACTGAACAATATATTAGGCAAATTTTGGAGTGTGGGTTTTTTTTTTCCAAAAGGGTTTTCCCCACGTAAATCACTATGTCGTGGTATGCATGATATTTATGCTTATTTTTAAAAAAGTTTTTGTAACTATTAAAGATCTATAAATGTTTTGCATTTTTCTATTCTCAAGATTAGTGTAGAAAGTTGTTTCGCTACCTTATCTTTCTTACAATGGGTATCAAAGCCTAATCACCTTTGGTTTCAGTTGTGGTTTGTTGGGTTTTTTGGACTAATCTAGGTTTGAGTGGGAGCTTGTGCAGAAGATACTTTGTGATCTTGTTGCAATAAATTTTAGATGGCAATTTCATCAAAGAGAATAGAGGTGGATAAATTTTTTGGAAATAATTTTGAAATGTGAAAGCTGAAGATGGAAGATTTGTCAAGATAGATCAAGATCTATGGGATGTTGTTGATGAGAATTTTTCAAGGCCTATAGATCCTACTTAGGCTGCTCAATATGATGTTATGGACTGTAAAGACAAGGGTCTAATTAGATTGTGTTTGGAAGACTCTATTTTAATTAATGTCCATGAGGAGACCTTTACACAGAAACTATGGAAGAAGCTTGGTGAGATGTGTAGGGAAAATCTTTAGTGAATAAGATTTTCTTAAGGAAGAAGTTGTATTCCTTGAGAATGGAAGAGGGTGGACAAATCATATACCACATGGAAACATTCAATATGTCAGTGGCTCAAATGGCATCAGTTGGTGTCAAAATGGATGAAGAGGAGAAATGGCAGATCTTGATTTTTTCTTGGCATGATTCATGGGATTTTATTGTTATGGCTATTGGGAGTACTTTTCTTATTTTAAAGATAGAAGATGTGGTGGGTTCTTTTCTTTTTGAAGAAATGAGGAGGAAGGTATCCATCACTTCCTATGAGGCTGTAAATATTTGTGGAAGACCTAAGGAAAAAGGAAAGAAGAATGAGAAGAGTGAAAAATCCAAGTCGATGGGGAGATCTAAATCTCCTGGAAAGTCTAAGGTTATTTGTTGGAACTGTGGTAAGCCTAGGCATGTTTGTAAGGAATGCAAAGAAGAAAGGAAGAAAAAAAAGAAGAAAGTTGATTCTAATTTTGAGTCTAAGAAGGAAGATGGAGACACATTCATTGCAACTTTGGCAATTCACACAAGTAATGATGCATGGTTAATTGAATCGGGTGCATATTTCCATATGACCTTTAATAGAGATTGCTTCTCTAAATATGAATAATTTGATGGAGGTAAGGTGTACTTGGGTGACGATTCTCATTTAGACATTGTTGGTTGTGGTAAAGTTAAAATTAGATTTCCTAATGGTAGAATAAAAAGGATTAATGATGTGTTGCCTATCCTTGGATTAGCACCAAATTTGTTATGTGTGAGAAAACTAATAGATGTGGGTGTGCAATTAGTATTTTTTGATGAAGGATGCAAGATGGTCAGAGGTGCTATGGTGATTTCTAGAGGTTTTAGATATGGCACATTGTAGAAGCTTGATGCATGCATTGCTAAGTGCAATATTACTTCTATGAAAATAAAGTCTGTGGAAGAAGTGAGGGTTTCATCTTCAGTAGATGATCAGGGATTTTGGTTACCTAAGGGTGCTCTTTCTTCTAAGACAAAGTTACCTACATAGAAAACTATGTTATAGCACTAGAGACTTGGCCACATTGGAGAAAAGGGTCTAAGTACCTTGAAAAATAAAAACCTTGTTGAAGGTCTATTTGATTGTAATATTGAATTTGATTTTTGTGAGCATTTATTTTATGGAAAACAAAACCACATTCAATTTTAAGTATCGAGTTCTCATAAATCTTGTGGTGTATTGGATCGTATTCATTCTGATGTGTTTGGTTATATAGATGTTCCTTCGATTGGTAAATCCACATATTATGTTTCATTTATTGATGATTATAGTAGAAGGACATGGGTATATTTCCTAAAGAGTAAATCTAAAGTTTTCAGTCGATTTAAATAATTTAAAGCAATGGTTGAGTTGTAGTTTGGAAATAAAATAAAATGTTTGAGGATTGATAATGGTGATGAATTTTTCTCTAATGATTTTGATAAATTTTATAAAGATTGTGGTATTCATAGACAAAAGAAAACTCTGTATTCTCCATAATAGAATGGAGTTGCATAAATAATGAACAGGACACTGGTGGAGAAGGCTAGGAGTATGTTGAGTGGTGTTGGTCTAGAACAAAGGTTTTGGTCTAAAGCTATTGCCATTGTCTATTACTTGATTAAGAAGTCTCCTACATCATCTCTTGTCAATAAGATGCCTAGATAGAGGCATGATCAGGTCGCAAGCCTTCATTGAGACATATTAGAGTTTTTGGTTGAGGCATATACGCATGTTCCAAAGGAGAAGCAGAAAAAGTTGGAGAACAAGGTTGTGAAATGTATCTTCATTGGATACACTTATGGTGTGAAAGGATAAAAGATCTGGGATATTTTTGCACAAAAAGGTAATACATAGTAGAAGTGTGATTTTTAGAGAAACTAAGCCTTCTTTTGTTACATTGCAACCATAAAAAAGTAAATAGGAAGATGTGATTCAATTTCCTCCTACACTTGAGAAAATTGAATCAAGGCCCATGGGTAGACAAGAAGTTGAGGAGAGCTCATCTAGATCTGAATCTTTAGAAGAGGAGGAAGAACCTCCAACTCAACCTATTTGTAGGTCTACAATGAATAGAAAACCACTTGAAAGGTATTCACCTGATGATTGGAGATGTATTTTTGCTTTGAATACTAACATGGATGAACCCACATTTGTAGAAGAGGTACTAGGTATGAATTATGTGGAATCCTGGAAGATTGTTGTTGGCCACCTCTAATGATTCAACAACTAAGCCCTTAAAGTTGTAACTCAGAGATTGGACATCTGTACTGAATAGCTATCTTTCTCATCATGAAGGTTCATTTAATTCTCAAACCAAGGATGTGAACTTGAAATAGGTCAACACTATATGTGCATTAGGTTTCCATTATAGCCATATTCATTATATAACTAGAAAAGGCATGATACTGAAAGTAAATTGCTTGAAAGGAAGTAACATAAAATATAAGCATAAACCATCAGCTATACTGAACTGAAATACATGACGAAAATATAAATCTTAGCAAATGGATAGGAAACTACTATGTCTTCTTTGGCTACAGGAACAGTCACAGAAAGGAATTCCAATGTTTGTAGGAATAGACAATTGCTAGAATTGTAACTATTGTTGAATGTAAAAGTAATGATTGAGCTGAAAGGATGGAATTATCACCAAGTGGGCCCCCTTGGGTGAGTTTCCCTTGAAACTAACTCTAATGCAAAAAAATTATAATATCATTTTATTCATTGAAAGCATGATTACAATGGAGCAAAAATATAACTATATTTCTTAAAAACTAGGAATGCAAGTATAACATCAGAACATTCAACCCCCTAAGAAGGAGCATCTGATTATTATTTATAAGAAGAAAGCTACTAAGTAACTAAAAAACAAGGCAATCAATAAAAAAAAATTAGGACACCACTTATTGAAAGCATGAAAAGAGGAAATGAGGTTATGCATGTGCAAGATTTGGTCAAGCCAATCTTGCTTGAACGCAAATTTAGCATAACAACACCTCCTTTATTCACTCAAATAAGAAGTATGATAATTTGAAAGGAAGTTAAAATATTTAATTTGAGTTAGGAATTTCCCTCCATTGACCTTTTAATAATCACTTTTTTGACTTCCTTGGCAATCGACCAGCTGGCAGGAACTTCTTCTACTTTGTAAGATTTTTTTATATCAGCATCTTAATGTGAACCTGCATAATAACATTAGCAAATAGAAACTATTGCATATCCATAATTACCTTAAAGTAACATCCATTCAACCACATGTAAAATCAACATAGATAATCAACATAGAACGTTAATATTATTAGAATTCACAAGGATAAGTTTATGCCCAAGGTTCTCAAATCTTGGGAAATAACATAGAGGATGCCAATAAAAAGGTGCCAAAGTTTATAGTATCAACAAAAAATATATGATAAACCCTATATAAATTTATCCATTAATTGGACTCATCATTTCCCCCCAACTTAATGTTATGTTGGTCCTCCAGTAGATGAATCTCTATTCCTTTGTCTTTCCAAAGTTTTGAAGTCAGAAACAGCCAATTGTCCTACATCAGACAATGCAGTATCTGAATTGGAATCCCAATAGAATCCTTGCTTCTTTTCCAACTTATCCCACCTTTCCCTTTCTACAAATATATCATACTGATAATATATGTAATCTGGCACTAACCACAATAGAATAGGTGGCTAGAATTTCAATGGAAGCCAATTGTGTTGTTTCAATCTTCCAATCTAAATGTACCTAGGAATCCTTTTATTTGTTGTAGCATAATTTTTTAAGGAATGGGGTTCAAATTTCTAAAAATTTTCTATCAAACTATTCCATCTTTGTGATAGGTACCTCGACATTGTTTTCCATGTAGTATCAGCTATCTACTCATATTCCTGGTATAGTTCATCCTTAACAGGCATGATCCTTCTTTTTTAGCCTGAATGATAAATAATAATGTACCATGTAAATTAAATGTCTGAAGGATCACTAGATTCAGCTTTGAGAGACAAAGGGGTTTGGAGTTCTCTCTCTTTGTATGTTCTAAACTGATGCACCCAACTAATTTCATTTTGGATCTAGGACATAAATTCCCTAAAATGGATATCTCCAATATATAGTAGTGGGTTCCTGATGAGGGTGCAACCCGAGACACAGAAAATCACACAGAAAAACTAACAAATCTTATTATTTTCAAAGTATGAAATTCCTACATGCAGAGGATCTCAAATCCTCCAGTTTTGCAATACATGCAAATTACAGAAAGAAACTACAGAAATTCCCCTATTCGCAGCATGCGATCTTCTTTCCCCAAAAAACTGCCTAAAAGAAACAGTAACTCGCCCATAAATAGCCCGTTTCTTTGTTTGGAGCCAAAAACGGGATTCAAATTATGCACCAACTTTCGGAAGCCCTAACTCAAGATCTAACCGTCAGATCTTCAATGATAATACCTTTTCGGAAAGCTCTCGCGAAGATCTCTTGCCAAAAAGTGGGGCCTAAAGGCTAACCACTTTCGTATTCCGCCAATTTTTCAGGCCCATCCGGAGCCTCTAAGTACCTCAAAATTAGCTCCGAAGATTTCATAAGGCAAAAAGCAAAAATTGAAACTTGAATAACTTTTGAACCGGAAATGCTCTTGATCTGATTCTTTCACCAAAGTGTTTATTATTATGTCCTGAAGCTTCCCTTAAATTTTTGTCTCCTCACGCCTTCAAATTCATACCTGCTAAAAATAGCAGTTGAGCAGAAAAAGCAGAAAAGCAGTTCTGAAAGTTGGGAATTCTTCTTCGACGAAAAGGGTATCCAGAAATGCAAAAACATCTACAAAAAAAAATCTAAATGAAAGTAAATATATTTTTGGGTGATGTAGGATTGCCCTTACACCACTGGATGCTCCTGCATCAGACACCCAGGGTAATTTGAAAAGTGACTCCGTCACTTCTCAGATGGTTGAGGAAAACCCAAACGGTCAACCTCTGCCTTGGACAACCAGGATGAATCTTCCACAGGCCTTCCTTTCCACTTCACCAGATATTCTTCATATTGCCTATTTCTGGTACTCCTTCCTACACGGCTATCCAAGATTTCTTCAATCTCCTCCTTTTCTGAAGTAGGTGCTGGAATACCGCACTGTTCCATTGCTGGTACTTCCTCTGCGCCACCCTCATGATATTCTATCAAATCTGCAATGTTGAACACAGGGGAAATGTTGAATCCATCCGGCAACTCTACCTCATATGCGTTCCCTGAATCATGCCTCTTCAAAATTTTACAGGGACCGAACTTCTTCATCTTCAATTTGTTATAGGTTCCTACTGGAAACCTTTCTTTCCTCAAGTGGACCATCACTTCATCACCAATCTGAAACTCCTTATACCTCCTCTTTTGATCTGCCTTAGCCTTATACTGCATATTCATCTTGTTAATGTGTTCTTTTACCTTCTCATGCATATTCTTGATGTGTTCTGCAAAGTCTTCAGCTTCAGCACTTGTCTTCTTCTCTTGGTCCATCTTCCTCAATTCTGGAGCAGTCCTAGGACTACTTCCATACACAATCTGGAATGGTGATCTACTAGTGCTTCTATTGACAGAATTGTTGTAAGCGAATTCTGCCTGGGGTAAGATCAAATCCCATCCCTTTGGTTTATCTCCTACCAAGCATCTCAGTAGGTTACCCAAACTCCTGTTCACAACTTCAGTCTGCCCATCAGTCTGGGGATGGTGTGCAGAACTAAACTTCAACTCTGTTTTCAACTTCTTCCACAAGGTCCTCCAAAAGTATCCAACAAATTTTGTGTCACGATCTGAGACTATACTCTTTGGCAAACCATGTAGCCTCACCACCTCTTTGAAGAACAAGTCAGCAATGTGGACTGCATCATGGGTCTTCTGGCATGGGATGAAATGTGCCATCTTCAAAAACCTATCAACCACCACAAATACTGAATCATTCCCTCTCTGTGTCCTTGGCAAACCAAGAACAAAGTCCATACTTATATCCTCCCACGACCTCTCTGGTACAGGTAAGGGCTGATACAACCCTGTATTCTGACTCACTCCTTTAGCCATTTGACATACCCTACAACTCTGCACAAACTTCTTCACATCTTGTGATAACTGAGGCCAATAATAATGCTCACTGATAATGGAAATGGTCTTATCCCGACCAAAATGTCCTGCCATTCCTCCACTGTGCTTCTCCTTTATCAGATTCTCCCTCATGGAACTCCTCGGAATACATAATTGACTTCCCTTAAACAACATGCCTTCTTGAATTAGGAAATCCAACCACTTTGTCCTGTCAACTGTAACAGGTTCCTTGCAAGCTTTCCAAGCCTCTGCAAAATCAGGATCATTCGGGTACAATGTCTTGAGTTCACTGAACCCAACCACCTCAATCTGCATTTCTATCAACAATGTATGCCTCCTACTTAAGGCATCTGCAACCCTATTTGACTTCCCACTCCTATGCTTTAAAACAAATGTATAACTCTGCAAAAATTCTACCCATTTCATATGCCTCTGATTTAATTTTCCCTGACTACTCAGGTACTGCAATGCTTGATGATCAGTATACATAACAAATTCCTTTGGCAACAAATAATGCCTCCATTTCTTTAATGCTTGAACTATTGCATAAAATTCTTGGTCATATACAGAGTACTTTCTCTTTGCATCATTTAACTTTTCACTGAAATAGGCAATGGGCTTACCTTCCTGGCTTAACACTGCTCCAATGGCACAACCACTGGCATCACAATCCACTTGAAACACCTTATTGAAATCCGGGAGAGCCAAAACAGGTTGTTCTGTCACCTTCTGCTTCAATAGATCAAAACTCCTTGCTGCTCCAGTGCTCCACTTGAACTCTTTTCTATCCTCTCTCATTGTTTCAGTTAGGGGTGCACAAATACTACTGAAGTTTCTAATAAACTTTCTGTAAAAACTGGCCAAACCATGGAAAGACCTCACCTCAGTAGTAGTTCTTGGGGTAGGCCATTCCAAAATAGCCTTCACCTTCTCTGGGTCCATCTTGAGACCTTCTGTCGAGACAACAAACCCCAAGTACACTAACTCCTTCTTCACAAAACTACACTTCTTCAGATTAATCAGCAATTTCTCTTCTCTTAACTTCTCAAAGACTCTACCAATATGCATTATATGCTCATCCAGTGACTTACTGAATATCAAAATATCATCTAAATACACAATAACAAAGCTTCCTAGGAACTCTTTCAGTACCTCGTTCATGAGCCGCATGAATGTGCTCGGTGCATTGGTTAGCCCAAAAGGCATGACTAACCACTCGTACAGGCCCTCTTTGGTCTTGAAGGCGGTCTTCCATTCATCTCCCTCTCGAATCCGAATCTGGTGATATCCACTCTTCAGATCAATCTTTGTGAAGTACTGAGCTCCACTCAAACAGTCCATCAGGTCATCCATCCTTGGCAGGGGAAATCTATACTTGATTGTTATCTTGTTTATGGCCCGAGAGTCTGTACACATCCTCCACTCCCCATCCTTCTTTGGTGCTAGTACTGCAGGTACTGCACATGGACTCAAACTCTCTCGAATCAAACCCTTTCTCAACAACTCCTCAACTTGTCTGTTTAACTCCTCATTTTCTGCAGGAGTCATTCTATGAGCTGCCTTATTCGGCAAACTGGCTCCTGGGATCAAGTCAATCTGATGACTGATCTTCCTCATTGGTGGTAAACCCTCAGGTACATTATCAGAAACAATATCCTGAAACTCATTCAATAACCCAGAAACTTCTACTGGAACCTTCTCACTACCCTCCTTATCCATTTTAGGAATCAATGCATAACACACACGCTCATGTTTTATGCCTTCTAAAAATTTCCTTCCATCGACATAACAAATTCTAGCACTACTGCATACCTTTTCTTCGGCCTTCTTTAGGGGTTTCAACTTATGGAGGACTCCACCCTTCATCAGGGAATAAGTGTTTGCATGGCCATCATGTACAGCTCGCCTGTCAAACTGCCACGGCCTTCCCAACAACATGTGACATGCATCCATGGGGATGATATCACAGAGTACCTCATCACGATAGCTTCCGATCTTGAACTTCACCAGGCACTGCTCATTGACTAGAACTTTGTGGTCTTTCTGCAACCAGGCAATCCGATATGGATGTGGATGCCTTTCCCTCTTCAGCTTCAACTTTGTAACCATTTCTTCTGACACTAGATTATCAGTGCTCCCACCATCAATAATGACATCACAACATTTGTCTTCACACTTGCACCTTGTGCGAAACAAATTCTTCCTCTGTTCTGGCTCCTTCTCTTCAGTCACCAAGGCTCTTCTAACCACTAGGGCTTCTCCCCTTTCAGCATCATCTGAATGCTCAGATTGAGCCTCCTCATCTACATGCGCAACTCTTGCACGACCTTCTGGCCTTTTGTCTGTCCTTCCTTGGTATTGTGGACATTCATAGGCTCGATGCCCTTCTTCACCACATCGGAAACAAGTTCCTCTGAAACCACCTCTTCCAGGTCCTTGCCCAAATCTTCCTCGTCCTCTACCTCTTTGATCACCACCATTCTGATCACGTGGGCGGTAGAAGTTATCATTCCTCTGGCTTCGACTGGTACCCACATCTTCATTTTTCTTCTCATCCTCATTTCGGCTTCCAAAAGATCTTCCGCTACCCCTTCCGCTTTGACCTCCTCGTCCTTTTTGCTTGCTATCAAATCTCTTGTTCAGCTTCTCTTCAACTCTCAGCGAAAATTGGTAAGCATCCTCAATGGTGGCCATTCTGACCAGGCTTAACTCCTCTTGAATGCTCGGCCGTAACCCATTAAGATAACGGGCTACCTTCTCCTTGTTGGCCTCTGCATGTCCCGTTCTGATGATCATCTTGTGAAAATCTTCTGTGTATTCTTTCACAGATCTACTTCCTTGCTTCAACCCTTGCAATTTCTTCAATAGATCTAACTCATAGTCCATTGGCATGAACTGCTTCTTCAGTTTCTCCACCATGCGATCCCATCTGGTGATCTTTCCCTTTTCTCTCTTATTTCTTTCTAGTTGGACCTCTTTCCACCAGATACTGGCGTGGCCCTTTAGCTTTCGTTTTTGCAAACTTAACCCGATCTGGGTCCTCTACTTCTTCATACTCGAAATACTCTTCCAACTCATTGATCCAATCAATCAACTCTTCTGGGTCTAGACTTCCGGAAAAACTGGGAACTTCTACTCTAGGTCTTTTTCCGATCTTCGAAATGGCCCTTATCAGCCGCATTTGATCTTGATCAATAGCTTCTTCTTCCTCTTCTACATCTGAATCTTCCACCTCTTCTTCATCCTCACTTTCTTCTCCCCTTCTCGGGTTTACCCCTCTTCTTAACTCTCTTTGTAATGCATTTATTTGTCTCTGGAGGGCTCTGAAACCCTCAGCCGCTAATGGATCTCTTCCACCAGCATTTCTGGCACCACCTCGCCTACCACGTGCCACTCTTGGAGGCATCTTGAATATCTTGAACCCACAACCACAGTCCTGGTGCGAACTGCCTCACGATCGGCGATCTGTCCACACGCTCAAGAAAACCCGCTCTGATACCACTTGATGAGGGTGCAACCCGAGACACAGAAAACTAAGATCCTTATTATTTTCAAAAATGAAAATCTTACATGTAGAGGATCTCAAATCCTCGAGTTCTGCAATACCTACAAATTACAGAAAGAAACTACAGAAATTCCCCTATTCGTAGCATGCGATCTTCTTTTTCCCCAAAAACTACCACAAAAATCAGAAACTACCCCATAAATAGCCCCATTTCCTCCGTTTGGAGCCAAAAACAACATTCTAATTATGCACAAACTTTCGGAAGCCCTAACTCAAGATCTAACCGTCGGATCTTCAATGATAATACCTTTTCGGAAAGGTCTTACGAAAATGAAATGCTAGAAAGTGGGGCCTAAAGGCTAAACACTTTCATTTTTTGCCAATTTTCGGGCCCATCAGGGCCTCTAAGTTACCCTCAAAATTATCGAAGATTTCCCTTAAGACAAAAATTGAAACTTGAATAACTTTTGAACGAATGCTCTTGGTCGATTCTTTCACCGAAATGTTTGTGTATTATGTCACGGAAGCTTCCCTTAAATTTTTGTCTCCTCACGCCTTCAAATTCATACCTGCTAAAAATAACAGTTGAGCAGAAAAAGCAGAAAAGCAGTTCTGAAAGTTGGGAATTCTTCTTCGACGAAAAGGGTATCCAAAAATGCAAAAACATCTACAAAAAAAAATCTAAATGAAAGTAAATATATTTTTGGGTGATGTAGGATTGCCCTTACACCATTGGATGCTCCTGCATCATCCCACTTGATGAAGACTTTCAGGCTTCCTCCAAAATGTGAACAAGGACCATACCAAGCCTTCACACTCCAACCAAGACACGAGCAATGACATCCAAAAAATTTTCACCATCTTAGGCAACAACTCCAAACACAGGAACTCACCAAGGAAAAAAATGCACCAGTCTTAGGAACACAAAAATTTGATCCTTCAAGCGGCAAAGGCACCATAGCAGTAGCAAAAAAGCACAAGGCAAACACATAACAAAAAACCAATCTCCAGAACAAGAAAAAACCAATCAGCTAGAACTACAACTAGAAGAACTGACTGCCTCCATCCAACTGATCAAACCCACGCGACTGAAAAATAGCACACACATCTCGTGCTAAACCATCCAATCATCCATACCTCAAAGGTATGACCATCAGTAAACTCACTCCATCACATAACCACCCATCAACAACAAAAAACAAGCACCATGTGTCAACCAGTCAAAAGACCAAACATGTCCAGGTACTCCCATTGCAAGGGTACTGTCCAGACGAGTGCAAACAAAGCACCATCACAAGTGATCTAGGAATACCGAGTCCACCAATCCCTACACATATAAATGAGTAACCATGTAGTTCCAAGGAAAATCCACACTGATATGCACAACCTACAATGTCCTACTACAGGAAACATTTCTCTCAACAATATTCCACTATTCTTCCAAAGTCCTTCATATCTGACAAAAGAAGAAGTCACGGGAACCTTCGTGTCATCACCCAAGTGACAACACATGACCACGAAAAATAGTGACCAACCCGGCTCCACATACATCTAAATTCATATGAACATACAGGAAGAAAAGACCAGATTAGAGAGAAACAACAAATCATATCATCCTCCTACATACATTTCTAAATGCCAGTTGTTTCAAGAATGATCTTCTTCACATCCCAAAGGGAAAATCCATAACAACACCCAATGGTTCCATGGATGTAAGCACCTCAAAGAAGATCAGACTAACCCATATAACCATCTCCTACCAGTCCTCAAAAGAACAAGGAGATACACTATGTTGTCCACCTTCCATTATGAATCCTTCAAAATTTTAAAAATAGCAACTGAAGATTCATGTCCATGAAAGATAAAGAATATCACATATTTGAAAGCTATAATGGGCAAGTAACTTTCAAATAAACTTCACTACCAAGCAGACCAAGAGGAAATAGATTCTCCTCCAAGATATACAAGCCACAGTGACTAACCCAAGAGCATTCTCCTCATTGGTCTCTATTGAAATCACATTCAACCAAGGTGTAGGCTACTCAGACTTTCAACTGTAAAAAACAACATTCTTAAAAGAATTTCAGCCTCACCTTATTCTCCATGCATCCATGAGCACCAAAAAACTTTCATCTCATGCTAACTCCAAACTGCATTACTGCACTTAACATGGAGTCCTCCAGCATATGACCAAAGTACTCAAAACATAAAGAAACCCCAGGCCACTATCAAAGCTCCAAACCTAGGAACATGAACTTATCATGAAACCATGATCTACACATCCCCCTTAGGAGATACCATGCTTCAGGTGAACAAGCTATGGTCTCAAGAGAAAAGCAACATACCAAAACTCTAAGTAAGAGTAAATCATGATATAAAGAAAACAAACTCTAAACCAACATCACATGTCAAGCACCACCAACATCTCAGCCAAAAAACTAACAATGTCCTCCATGGCTCCAAGATGTTGCACACCTTCAAATAGTGACTATCATGATCTAAGAGTCCCACCAGAAGCATCTGTAACACCAAAGAATATCATTCATCACCAAGTGATGAATCCACAGTCACTGCTAAAGCTCCCACTGAAACGTTACACAGAGCTCTCCAAGCACCATGACCGACCATGCCATCATTGTCAAAAGCTTGAATAGGCTAGTGTACCAAGCTCTCCATGACATCGTGATTCACATGCTTCAGGTCCCCATAATTGACTATTCAGGTACTCAAACACCATTCCTCCTCTCATCTCAAAATAGCCAAGCCAATGCATAATTGACCACAGACAAGGTCAACTAACAGATTTGCACCACATTGTTACAACCTTGTGGATATCGACAGTCCACTTCTGAGTTGTCCCACAATAGACATGTAGGTAAGGACAACCCACAACATTACACAATTCATGGATACAACCAATGAAACCTACAAATATATCATCACACTAGAAACTACAAAACTGAGATCATCAAAGAGAACAGCCAAAGTAGACAAACATGAATCAAACACCAAATCAACAATAGAACCGATTTGCCAATCACATCCACAACTCAAGCACCATAGTCTAGGAAACCAACAAGCAACACTTTAAGAATGTTGAGTGAAAAAAACATACCAACACTCTCATGCAAGGAAGACATCACACCTCCTCAAACCATGTCAAACTGCAACTATCTCATCCAGTCACACCCTAGAAGCCAGGGTTTAGAAAATAGTTGGACAACAACTCCACACACCACAATTTTTTCTTAACCATGTAAAACCTGCAAAACCATAGTGTTTATAAAACACCCACACATCTCCATATTCATGTCTCATCTGGACGACCCAAGACTCTGCACATAACCAACATGGTTAACCAAAACAATGAAAAGAAAATATGAAAATACGTCATAGAATTTTTTAGGAAAATCTACAAAAAACCTCCAGAGCCAAAGACATGAATCTGAACCATGCGAGTGCAAGAAACAGGTAAGGAGGAATAGCAAGTCCATTTCAGACTAGTTCCAAAACTTCAGTCATGCACAAGCATATGAGAGAGATAGGCTATATAGAAGTTGCAGACCACTAGGATCACCTTCATAGCCTCCATGAAAATAGAGCAACAAAGAAACTGCCTTCAGTGCTAAGTCAGAACACCCAGCACAAGCACAATACTCCATGGTTAAACAATAGCACAAGCAATTCCATACTACTAGGGAGCCTCTCACATCGTAACCTAGTATGAAACCATGCTTTGCTACAACACAACCACAAGCACATCTCACACCTTTTGCATCAGGAAGATTTGTTGTGAGCCAGGAGCCTCAGACCATATTGCAACAATATGATCAGCTCCAGTCATCTCCAACATCTTTCAAACCTGCGTGTTGAATCAAAGAAGCAATAACTTCCACTCATTGAAGGATCAAACACCAACCAATTTCTCCAGATATTCTCAAGCTTTCCAGGCTAAGAAAACATCACAAGAGAAATACCCAGAACTTCAGTAATGAAGAGAAGGCTTTGACACCACTTGTTGGTATCATCAAACCTTGACCTCCCTTAACGAGCTCTAATACAACTTGTTGGGGATACGAGATGGGTCTGTCATCATAGAACGAACATCTAAGACAATGGTGCCTTAGTGATTTTCATTCAAATCATAACAAAGACACAAACAACTATGCCATAAAGAGGAAACAGGCACAGTAAATCCCCCATTGATCCTCTGAGAAAAGTAAATGCATAACATATAACAAATTCAACACAAGCATAGATTCAAGAAACTGAATCAGACAACCATGGAAGACAAAACATGTGGACACACAGATTTACGTGGGGAAAACCTTTTCAGGTAGAAAACCCCATCCTCCAAAACACTCAGCTCACTTGTATTATTCAGCAACAAAAAACCAGTTACAATACAAACACAGAGCTATGCTCTTCAGGAGATTACATCTTGTCCATCTGGAGAAGGAAAGCAACACAAATACAAAATCTTCACATAGTTACAATGTCTTCATAGATATACCATGTAGATTCCCTTTAGCTCCTCAGTTGACTGTCTCAGCCAGCCTCACGGCTAGCCCAGTCACTTGGCCTTCGCAGGTTCACATCTTTACAAAACTGAGAGACTAAGCGTTCATGGTAAAGACCGCTCAAACACTCTTAGCCACTCTCTCTTCGGTCATCCTCATCTAACTACACACGAGATTACATATAATCTCTTACCATGTGCCAACCTATTTTGCCCATCTCAGCATTCAACAGTCATCAGGATAATTAATTATCCTACCTACAAGCATTCATCAATCTCTAATAACGTGCACCGCTTAATCAACATGCATCGAGCTGCACAACATTAAATTGGTTTGAGACATGTCTGTCAATCTCCATTCACCAATTCAGCCCAATCGTAATCAGAAAATAAACTTCAGCCAATCAGATCATAAAGATCTCACCATGTGTCAATTTCTCATTCGTTTGCTGCTTTGACTCTAGTCCAGCTCGGTCAAGCTCGGTTGACCGAGCTCTGAGCTCACCTCTGTGTTCCACCGTGCTTCACACCTAGCTCAGGCTCATACCAAGATATGGCGGTAAGCTTGTGTTGACTCAACCTCGGCCTCCAACTGCGCTACCATTAAGCTCAGGCGACCTAGCCGCGGTACTGTAGTGAGCCCACCCGAGCTCATCAAGACTCCTTGCAATGTGGCGGTATACCCATCTGAGCTCTCCGACTCTAACCGCTCTGTACTACTGCTTCTTTCACCATGACATACCACCACCCTGACCGTCAATGGTCTCACCACACTGCCATGGAGACCGCCAAGTCTCACCATAGTAGAGCGATGACCACCCAAGCAGACCACCAGCGGTCTCACTGTGACCATTGCGGTGAGGGAGCTCACCTCCCGTGGTGGAGCGGTAACCACCAGAACCAAATCACTGCTGCCACCGCGCCACCTCCAAGCGACCCCCGTGGTAGGGAGGTAATTGAATTCTCTGCCAACCTGCCGCTCACCGCACTACTGCGCCACCAGAAGGAGCACCCTATAGTAAGGCGGTAACCGCCTTCCAGACTGTCACCACTTACTGCGCCACCGCCAGACATGAAGAAGACCATCACGGTAGGGCGGTAACACTGCCAAACCAAGCAAGGTGGCTTGTGGTAACGTGGTAAACCACACAACCGTGCCACCAAGGTAAGCTTGTAGCGGTATGGCAGTAAAGGCAAAAAACATGAAGAAATTGCCTAAGTCTTTAAGGGGAAAGACCAGAAAGTTGAGGCATACTTTCCCAAAAAATTAATGGATGTATAAAAGATATGAATATGAATATGATGATGAATGGAAATATTTAATGTATGAGTATAATGATTATGTATGTGTAATGGATGTATTTAAGTGATTATAGATTAATGATTAATGAAATGGATGAATTAATGATTTATGAAATGGTTAAATAATTAATGAATATGTTGATAATTAATGAAACGATAAATATTTATGAAATGGGATGATGAAATATGCAAATGGATAAATAATGGATAAATGACTAAATGATTATGTAAATGGATTATGGTTGTGAGTGAATGCTTATAAATGCTTAAAATATTTTAATGGTTTTATGGATATATGATTATCCAGATGATCAATTAAAATATGCAATGGATAAAAATGATTAAGAGGACATTTTTATGAGTCT
>CM021104.1:75064305-75335226 GCA_007115665.2 Sequoiadendron giganteum | reverse complement strand
TCCCTAATCTTCTGAGACTCCGTGAGAATTTTGCCCTGCTGTTCGTCCAATATCAGGTTGTTTAGCCTTTTCACCATGGGAGACTCGTTGAAGCTTTCCTCCCTGTTAAGCTTGTAGTCCTCTTTGCACAACTGCTTGACACGGTCCATGAGACTGTGACTTATGCCATGGTTCAAAAGCTGAAAGCAGAAAATAACAAGAAATCAGAGATTCATAAATAATTCAGGACTTATACAGATCTTAACATACATAAATTGACATTTTTTAATATGATCATTTCATATCATAGTCTATGGTTCATCTTAGACACAAGAAGAAAAGAGGATGGAAAAATTGGCTTGACACAGTCCATGAGACTGTGACTTAGGCCATGGTTCAAAAGATGAACGTAGAAAGTAACAAGAAATCAGATATTTTTATTTCTTATCCTTTCCTTTATTTTGATGATGGATCTCTGATCCGAAACATTGATGCAAAAAATACAAACACAATCAAAATAAAAAATATTCAAGAATAATCTACATGAATTATGGAAATCTGTTATCTCTAATTATTTCATAACTAATTCTTAACTAATTCTTGACTTATACAGAACTTAATATACATAGACTTCTGATTTTGATTACGTGATAATTTTTAATATGTCTTCGAGATGAAAGACAGTGAAAAAAAAGGATGGATCCAAGAGGAAAACCTATCCAACAAGGAAAGAAGCCAAATTAACTATCTGAAGTTATTGGAGGAAAGCTAAAGACAGACAGATTATATGCATCTACTACCTGAAAGAATCCAGGAGTCTCACAAGCATTTGCAATCTGAGCCATGATATCTTCTCTATCTTCTCCATTGAAGTTTCCCATATCTATGACAGGTATGGCCATGTTGGAAGAAACCAAAGAGCAGGAAGAATTAATGAAAGCTAGGCCTTTTGATATTTCACTGAAACGAGTTTCAAGAAATAAAGACACATAACATGTATATATATTACATTTTGCCTGGTTCAATCTGTGGTAACAAGTGACCATGCGTTAAATCCCAACCCTACCCAGCTTGACGTCGAAGTCAATGTACGGTGCACCACATGGCAATAATGGTACAAGCATGCAGGCCGAAATAAATTGCACCTATCCAAGAAGGACTTCATTTTTCCAATTGAGCCTCCATTAATTTTAGTAATACATTGAGTGCCTTGTGATAGTTAAGATTATATTTTTAGATCTGAACATACTTTTAAAAAGTTTCTTTAAAGTTTATTAATGAGATCAAATTTGATAATATAGATTTGAAATTTCAACAAAAATCTGAGAATCATTCAAAATCATTAGGTATGACTTTGAGAGGTTTCAAGTTAAGGTGTACAATTATGGTGGACCTCACTTCATTATGTGTTTAGTCATGTCACCATTAATTTATTGATAACAACTTTACAGGACAATGAATATAATAAGAATCATATGTAAAGAACTGATATTTAAAAGAACGAGGATTGGTTTGAATCATGACAAATTTCATTAAGTTATTGATAAGAATTCCTCATGACAAAATATTCAATATGAATCGCTTTCTAGGTATATGTAAAGAACTAATATTTAAAAAGACACGCACTGATTTGAATTATGACAAAATTGGTTGACTATGTACCTCATAATCATTAATTCTCAACTTGTAAACGAATCTACTTACAGCAAACCTCGACATTGTTATTTTAAAACATCATTAAAAAACTATAAATTTAACAGAATAAACACCCCTCGATCCTCCAAAATTTATCCCAATATTTATCAAAATTAGAATTCATAGGATTATGATTATTATAACCCATGGTTAACTTAAAAAAATGGAAAACACAGTTCTAGAAGTGGCCTCCATGAAAAGTTGAATTCAATCACTTGTCCGTAACACGCAGTGGAAGAGCTGTAGGGAATATCATATGCTACAAACGTCGATATGGCAGAATTATCTCCGCAACAATCGGGATAAGCTTGACGTACCACAGATGAACGGGTCACGAGTTTGACGAAATAATCGCCGTCAGATTTCCGTTTTGATCGGACGGATGGAGAAACGTTGTGTTTTAAATTAAGCTAATGGCTTCTAGTAATTGGAGATTATTGGCCGCTCAGTCACATTTCAGTAAATCCAGAAACTCTTTATTCTTGGAGACTTAAAAAAGATACTCTCCTCCAATTAAAAATAATATTTTACTGTTAAATATAATATTTATGAGTAAGTGTCTTTATTATTAATTATAAAAGATTTTTTTTTAAATCAATTTTTTTCATAATTATAATAATTGCTTATTGTTATTATTTTATTTGGTTTTAGTGACACTTATGACTGTCTGAAAATCTCTATGCAATCCTTATTGACTTCTTAATTAATACATTTTTATCTAACAAAATAATATTTCTTATTATTTTGATTTAATTTGAACAAAATATAACTTTTTTGATTTATCTTGTTACTAGTATTTTCGAAACTAACAAAAATAAAATTTATTATATTTTTTCTTAAAAAATAAGTCTTATTATTTTGTAATTTTAGTTCTAAAATTAATAAAATAAAACGTGTTATTCATTTTTTCAAAAATAAGTCTATTTTTTTAAATTAATAAAATAAAAGTATTATATAATTTTTTTTCTTTTTCTTTTGTCAATAGTGATATGGTGTGATGGTTAAGCTCTTGTGTTGCTATTCTTATCATCAAGATTCAAACCCCATTAGGTGTAATTGTTGAAAATTTATATTGGGAATGAGGTCCCCCATTTGTGACTGACTTCTTTGATTCATAACTCCGAATCAAAAGCAATTACCCCTCTTTAAATTATTGTAATAATCAAATTTGTATACTCATATTAATTTCTATTTAATTTTGGAATCATTTTAATTAAATACCTTTGTATAACTTTATAATGACCTTTAGCCCACTCTTATGTTAAGTTGAGATTTTTTCTATCTTTAATCATTATTATCTACTTTCATTTTCACACATTTTAATATATTTGACATTACCCCCTAACCTTTTACACATACTTTTATTTATTAACATTATCATTGGTCATGCATCATATCTCTACCTGAATATTCTACTTTTCTTGTCTTAGTCCAATCTTGTAGTGGGTAGGTTTAATCCCATATGGCACATAGTTGACCCCAAAATCAAATTTCTAACTCACACCCTTTCCTACCAACCATTGGGGACCAACTATATACACATTTGTGAATTATTCATTATGTATTTGTATTTGAAGACATTATTTTGACCATATAAACACATGCTAGATTATTCAAAAAAACCTAAGCATGTCTTTGTATTTTAAAAAAAATGTTCTGAACATTTAAACACATGTTAGATTGTTCAAAAAGCCTAAGCATGTTTGTATTCGAATACATTGTTTTGAACATTTAAACACATGTTAGATTATTCAAAAAGCCTAAGCAATTATAAGGAGTATTCTTTGGAGTACTTGAATTTGGAGCATGAAAATGAACATATCTACATCAATATCTATATCCAATAAACCTACAATCTTAATGGCCTTCTTTTCAATATTTGGCTATAGTTGTAAAGTTGATATATTTGAGGTTGACTCAAGAAAACTTGACCATCACAATTCAACATCCTAATTATATTTTTAATATTGCTAGTCCTTAAACAATACCAAATTTTAAATACAACTTGGACAAATTAATTCATGATGGTAAACAATATGACATATCAATCTCACATGTTACATGCTAGATCTATGTATCAAGACAATTTCATAGATTATTGCATTAATCATGATAAATGTAGATCTAACTCACATTAAATTCTATAACCATCATAATTTTTCGGAAGCAAACACATACAAATATCATTATCTAAACATTAGTAAATTAGTGTATAGTGCATCAAACATATTCCTCATCATTGTTCTATAAACAAAATACCTAATCATCTTCATTTAATTACCAAATTTTTATTAAACATACTTGTCCTCCTCAAATACTTTAATCAGTCTATAAATTAATATTCTTTTACAATTATATTTTAACTAAATAAATCCTCTTATCTTATATAAACTAACAACAACGCAATAAAGAAAGGTATTATTAATACAATGACCATTCACCAAAAGCATCTAAAGTGATTAAAAGTTTTGTTGTATTAATCAAAGTTTGAGAGATTAAAAAAAAAGTAAATTATTACAACAAAGAACTGCTCAAAAATTAGAAATGAAGAAATCACATACACTAGCCTCAAGGGCAAAGTTGTTTTACACAATACAAATACCTTCTAGCCAAGACTATTGATACAATAGTTAACAAAACAGATAATAACATCCTTATATAGAAGGGACCCTTAAATTCGAAATAGTGATTAAAAGTTGTAAGCACCCTCCTCAAAAAACCAAAACCTTCACTTAAACTTAAAATTCTGAAAAAATAACAATTATTAATACGATTTGATTATGAAAGTTAACATTATTTGAAAGGTAATATGATTTAATTGGTTTTCAATATATACAAATTTGTGTTAATTGGAATCTCATTTTTCGAGGTCCTTAATTATTCAGTCTCTATATTTTTTGTCATATGTATTGTCTTTATTCACGCATAAATGAAAACTAAAGATATAAACCTACAACCACTACCTATATTTTTCAACAACTTAATTGTTTTTATTCACGCATCAATGAAAAGTAAAGATATAAACCTATATCCACTATCTATATCTTTCAACTACTTAACCATCCAAATCTATGCTCTATGAACAACTAACATAATTTAATTGACTATTATGCTTAACATTAAATTCTATAGAGTAACATTAAATTATAATACATTTTATGGAGCCTGATTATTTACAATGAACTTCTAGAATGCAAGCTTAGATTGATTAAAGAGAAAAAGAAAATGGCAAGAGGCCGTCAATTTCAGGACAGTTTTGACTACTCTATAAAAGAAGTCTGTACAGTGGGGACACAACCAGTTAACTTGAGGCAGAAGGAATCACGTCAAACTATGAATAGATTGTTGTGAAGTTTCCCGAACTGAGGAAGAAATAAGTTAAAAATTGCATTTATATGGGTCTGTTACAAAACTTTTGAAAAGAAACAACATGGACCACTTCTTCTTTTTTATATGTGTGTACAGTTGTTTTGATTTGTCTTTTAGCCAAGTGCGTCTGGTACAGAAGAAAGTGATTTGGAGTCAGGCTCGAGAGAATCTGCCCACTTTCTTCAAATTCAGTGTGGATGAGTTTCACACTGTTTGTTCAACAATTTCCTTTTCTTCCAAGATGTTTTATAAAGTCCAAAAGCCTGCCACAAATTGTGGTTTCTTTGTTCTTTCCTTGGGGAGGAAAGTTTAAAAGCAAAATCCAAAAGTTCAGTCAATATGGGGATAAGAGTTGTAGTCGGACCCATCTGCAGTCCCAAGTGTTACAGACAATTTGATATCATGCACATCTATGTTATGTTGCTTTCTTGGTAATTACTTTCAACACGATAAACAAAAGACTTTGTGCACATTGTGAATCTTGTCTTCTTTGCTTGACCTGAGATATTTGCTTTTAGATTACTTTCAAACTGGCCAGATAAAGTTTGTTCTGTCACACTTTTGGAACTTGGCAACTTTGTAACGACCTAGAATTCTACATGAACTAGCAAAGCATTGATGTCAAGACACCCTTTTCAAAGTATGCTCAAAAGATGGGTTTATTTTCCATAATTTAACCAAGGGTTTGTTTCTCTTCAATTTCGTGGAAGTTAGCCATGCAGACCTATTCTTAGGTGCTCAAAGATGGGATTATTTTATATAATCCATATTTTAATCAAGGGTTTGTTTCTCTTCAACTTCTTGGAAGTTAGCCATGTAGTCTCTATTCTTAGGCATGATCTTTGTTATGTTTATAATTTTCTATGGGTTTTCTTTCTTGAAATAGGGATTCATTTTGTTTGACCAACAAATCTTTAAAATGTTAGTTTGATTTGATTTCTTTAGTCTTTTTCCAAGATGAGATTATTTTACATAATCCATATCTTAACCAAGGGTTTGTCTCTCTTCAACTTCTTGGAAGTTAGCCATGCAGTCTCTATTCCTAGACATGGTCTTTGTTATGTTTGTAATTTTCTATCGATTTTCTTTCTTGGAATAGAGATTCATTTTGTTTGAGTAACAAATCTTTAAAGTGTTAGTTTGATTTGAGTTCTTTAGTCTTTTTCCAAGATTTGATTATTTTAAATAATCCATATCTTAACCAAGGGTTTGTTTGTGTTGAACTTCTTGGAAGTTAGCCATACAGTCTCTATTCCTAGACATGGTCTTTGTTATGTTTGTAATTTTCTATGGGTTTTCTTTCTTGGAATAGGGATTCATTTTGTTTGAATAGCAAATCTTTAAAGCGTTAGTTTGATTTGAGTTCTTTAGTCTTTTTTATCTTATTATAGCCCTTTTTTTAGTGCATTATCATGTCTTTTGAGAGTAGAGTGATCCCACAATAGTGTGTCTCACTTTTTAATCAAATTGAAACATTGAGTTAAATAATTTTCATCGAGTTTTCACTTTTTGACATGTATAATAGCTGAACTATTAAAAATTTAAAAATGATGTGAACTTGCAATCTTATAGATTTTGTGTGTAATATATATTGACTTATTTTACATAAATTTTATTTTATATTTAACAATATTTTTAAAAAGTGATATTTCCATAAAACATTTTTCTTTTTAAAGATAAAATTATAAATTTTTAAACATAAATTTGTAACACTAATATATAGTGCACATTTTTTGTTACATAATTTTTTTGTAAATTTTAAAGCGAGATCAACTTTAATTTAGACATAGTTTACTTACATACAACATACAGTTTTTGGTATGTATCCAAATTAACTTCTTCTTTATTGTTGAAATTAAAACATTTATACTTTGTGTGTGATTTTTTGTAAAAAAATAATTTATTTTATATTTTTTCATGTGTGTGGAACAAAGACTTTGAGAAAAATATACATTTGCTAGAAAATAGAATAAATATGATATTCAAATTAAATATATTTAAAATTATGCTTCTTGGAAAGATTATTTTATGTGCTACGATATTGCAAATTTTCTTATCCAATTGATTTCATTTGAAGGTCAAACTAGAGGTTTGATTTTTATTTTGTTTTGGAAAATTTGAGGCCCTAGATGGAAAGTTCATTTCTAGAACCTTTGAATGAATGTATATAATTTCCATTAAAAAATTTAAAAATAACTTCAAACAAAAGTAGTTTTCATAAATAAGAAAAATGAACCTTCATTTGAAGGTGATTTTTGACTCACATTCAAATGAAGACACCTTCATTTGAAGAAATACCTATGAATGAAGGTGTTTCCCACTATTATCCTCATTCAAATTGAAAATTATAATGTCCCAAGTTTGGGACTCCTTATTGTGAGTTTACCTAGGGTGGCATGTGTTGAAGTGCATAAATTTCAATCTAGCCATCATCAATGATGAATTTGTGGGGAAATAAACCTAGCTTAATATCTTAAAGACATCATAGATATAGAAATTGGTAGCATACACCAAGTCCATGTTTTAAAAGATGTCTCAACCTTACATTAAACTATTGTAATGTATTAAAATTAATTGAAAACTAGAAAATATATATTTTGGGTACTCTAACTTAGTGGGGTCATAACTCTTAGCTCAATTATTGAAAATCAAAGTCGCTTGATACATTAAAAAGAATTATAAAAGAACTAAGTATATAAACAGAGAGGATTAGTCAAATATGACACATGCCATAGATCATTTGAGGGCTATAAATGATTTAAGGGCCTTTAAAATTTAGATTATTGAGATATACAATGTATATTAAAAAAAATGTTGAATCCTTGCTAGATTGTACCATCCAAATGCAAAATAAATTATCCTATTTATCTCTCTTGGATCATAAGGCATCTTTTAATGGGTTTGACTATGTCAAAATAAAGCACTTAATAATTATAGGAGTCAACTACCATAGAGATTATGATGTTCTAACAACTATAGGAGCATCTTCTATTTACAAGAGGATATTGTGACCAACTTGGGTGAGAATTTAGAACAATTATGACACCATTTTGGGTCATTACTGTAACATGGTTATAGTAAACCACATATGATTTATGATTTTATTTCTCATGTTTATTGATGCTTGAGGATGTAGTATTTTATGGGTTAGGGTGATCCCACAAAGCTGGTTTACAATTTTTGAGAGGAACTATTTTTTGCTAAAATCGCATATTTTTAGAAAATATAATTATTTAAGCCTTAAAAAGTATCATTTTAAGGATTCCAATTGAATAGGGTTTGATCAAACAACCTTAGATCAAACCTCCTTGGATAGAACCTCGCTAGTTTTAAACCATACTTATAAATGAGTCTCCTTTACACCTATCAAAATGCTGATAAAAAAAAAAAAAATGATTTACCTTTTGGGGGATCAAATGAATTCATTTAAAATTGATTTCAAATGATTATGGTAGTCCTCGGAATGAGCTATCAAATGAATATAATTTTAATATGTTTTGGTTTTATTATGTATTTATTTTTTTATTTTTATTAAACATAGGTTTTTCATCGAAAATGAAGGTCTATGTTCTACACATGTGGAAAACTAGTAGATTATAAACAAAAATTGAAAAATATGAGTGCACCAGATATTGAAGTCCTTTATCCAAAAAAAAAAAAGAATTTCAATATATAAAAAAAAATTTATGCATTATACGGTTGTACTATGTCTAAATTGTAATTAGTTTGACTTTGAAACTTGATTAAAGAAAAAATATTCAATAAAAAACTATCTAACCAAGTGGAAGCACTAGAATTTTCTCCTTCATGGAAAAAAAATTATGTGTTATACTGTGTGCATCACTTTTTAAGAATGATGTTTTCTGAAAAACAAACCAATTTTCGTGGGAGATGGAAAAAGAAATGCAGTCTGATTCCAAAAAGTTTGAAAAAAAAAAATTTAGAATCTACAAACAAAATGTGAGGAGACTCTAGTTTGCATCATCTTCAAATTCATCACGGTTTAGCCGTTATAGGTGCCTGAATGTGAAGATTTAGTTAAAAACAATAATTTCAGTGTCCAGTTTGGCCAAAAACTATAAACCACTATTGTGGGATCACCCGTTATATGATTGAATTGAAAGTATTGTTAAGCTAAAAAATTACTCAAGGACCTAGATGTTGGTAATACTCTTGAAAAGACATAGCCAACAATTTTTGTTATAATTAATTATTGTTGAGAAAATGTGTCTCAACCTTGCAATTATATGTGGCTTATTGTTGATAGGATGTATATATATTTATATATGCATTTTCTAGTTACACTGATAGGTGTGTACAATGGCAACACAGGGCGAAATGTGAGAGTGTTAACTTTTTTAAGAAACTTATAGAATGGTCAACATACATTAAATAAAGGATATATTGTAAATTTGGACCGTTCGTTATTTGGTTTCAGATCTAATGGCAGATATTTTGTTGGCATGTCTTGGGTGATCCCACAATACTGGTTTACAATTTTTGGCCAAACTAGCCACTAAAATATTTTTTTCTAACTAAATCTTCACTTTCGAGCACCTATTGCGGCTAAACCATGAGGAATTTGAAGATGATGTAAACTAGTAATTTGTTACATTTTTTCTATATATTCTAAATATATTTTTTTCAAAAAATTTGGAATCAGATTACACATCTTTTTCCATCTCCTTTGAAAACTATTTTTTTTCGACAAACAACATTTTTGAGTGATGCTCACTGTATACAACATGAATTTTTTTCCATAAAGGATAAAATTATAATTATTTCAAATTTAGATTTTTAACTCCGATATATAGTGCTTCCAATTGGTCTCATAGTTTTTTATTGAATATTTTTTCTTTAATCAAGTTTCGAATTCAAACCAATTACAATTCAGACATAGGTCGGCCGTATACAACGTAATTTTTTTTCTATGTATTGAAATTATTTCTTTTTTTTGTTGGATCAAGGAATTCAATATTTGGTGCACTCATATTTTTCAAAAAAAAAAGATTGATAATCTACTATTTTTCCACATGTGCAGAACAAAGAGCTTGATTTTTGGTGAAAAAACTATGTTTAATAAAACTAAAAAACCAAATACATAATAAAACCAAAACATATTAAAATTATATTTTTTGGATAGCTCATTCTGAGGACTACCATCATTCAATTGGGTCTGTGAAGTCTCCTTCATTTTCATCCTCAACCTGAGTTTTGAAACACAAAATTCTGGACTTTTTTGGTGCTTGAGGGGCAGAAGGGGGGAAAAGGGGGGTTCGAGTGAACCCCCTTTCCTTTACCATTTTCTTTGCTTTTTTTGAACGAGAACTATGGGACCAGCATTTAATGGGTTCGCTTGAACCCTGGTTCAAGCGAACCCATTTTTGGTTCGCTCGAACCAAATAGTTCGTTCGAACCCCTAAAAGCAATTTTTTTTTGCCTGAGGTCATTTTTGGGTGATCCCACAATGCTAGTTTACAATTTTTGAGAGATTCTGATTTTTGCTAAAATCAAATATTTTTAGAAAATATAATGATTTAAGCCATAAAAACTTCCATTTGAAGGATTCCAATTGAAGATGGTTTGATCAAACCACCTTAGATCAAACCCCCTTGGATAGAACCCCGCTAGTTTTAAACCATACCTATAATGGAGTCTCCTTTACACCTATAAAAATGTTGATTAAAAACCACTTTTGATTTACCTTTTGGGGGATTAAATGAATTTATTTAAATTTTATTTTTTTTAAGTATGTATTCTTATTATAAGCTTCCCAAAAAGTATAATTTTATTATTATATTTACTTTCTATTTCTTGTGAATGTATGTTTTTCACCGAAAATCAAGCTCTTTGTTCTACACATGTGGAAAAATAACAGATTATTGATTTTTTCAAAAATATCAGTGCACTAGATATTGAAATGCTTGATCCAACAAAAGAAAATTGAATTTCGATACACACAAAAAACGTTATGTTGTATATAGTCTGCCTATGTCTAAATTGTAATTGGTTTGACTTTGAAACTTGATTAAGGAAAATTTTTCAATAAAATACTATGAAACCAAATGAGATCACTAGATATCGTAGTTACAAATATAAATTCGAAAAAATTAGAATTTTATCCTTCATGGAAATTTTTTTATGTTGTATACGGTGAGCATCACTCCTTAAAAATGGTGTCTATTGAAAAAAACTAGTTTTCGAGGGAGATGGAAAAAGAAGTGCAATTTGATTCCAATTGTTTTTTTCTAATATATTTAGAATCTACAAACAAAATGTCACAAATCACTAGTTTGCATCATCTTCCAATTCCTCATTGTTTAGCCACTATAGGTTCCCGAAAGTGAAGATTTAGTTAGAAAAAATAAGTTAAGTGTCCAATTTGGCCAAAAATTGTAAACCAGTAATGTGGGATCACCCTTTTTCAACTTTTCCTTCCTCACTCAAATTGTAAACCTTTTTTGTGGGTTCACCCTCTTGCCTTAGAATGTAACTCTATTTTATGAGGATGTTGTATTACAACTGCAATAAAGATTGTGATGATTTTTGAGAGTCTGATAGCGGTTGTGTTGTCTCTTGATCTCAAAGTGGTGATACTCCTATGAGAAGCTTGCTTTGCAAGTATATTGTAATCTTTGTGATTTACTGAACAATATATTAGGCAAATTTTGGAGTGTGGGGTTTTTTTTTCCAAAAGGGTTTTTCCCACGTAAATCACTATGTCATGGTATGCATGATATTTATGCTTATTTTTTAAAAAATTTTTGTAACTATTAAAGATCTATAAAAGTTTTGCATTATTCTATTCTCAAGATTAGTGTAGAAAGTTGTTTCGCTACCTTAGCTTTCTTACAATGGGTATCAAAGCCTAATCACCTTTGGTTTCAGTTGTGGTTTGTTGGGTTTTTTGGACTAATCTAGGTTTGAGTGAGAGCTTGTGCAGAAGATACTTTGTGATCTTGTTGCAATAAATTTTAGATGGTAATTTCATCAGAGAGAATAGAGGTGGATAAATTTTCTAGAAATAATTTTGAAATGTGAAAGCTGAAGATGGAAGATTTGTCAAGATAGATCAAGATCTATGGGATGTTGTTGATGAGAATTTTTCAAGGCCTATAGATCCTACTTAGGCTGCTCAATATGATGTTATGGACTGTAAAGACAAGGGTCTAATCAGATTGTGTTTGGAAGACTCTATTTTAATTAATGTCCATGAGGAGACCTTTACACAGAAACTATGGAAGAAGCTTGGTGAGATGCGTAGGGAAAATCTTTAGTGAATAAGATTTTTTTAAGGAAAAAGTTGTATTCCTTGAGAATGGAAGAGGGTGGACAAATCATATACCAAATGGAAACATTCAATATGTCGGTGGCTCAAATGGCATCAGTTGGTGTCAAAATGGATGAAGAGGAGAAATGGTAGATCTTGATTTTTTCTTGGCATGCTTCATGGGATTTTATTGTTATGGCTATTGGGAGTATTTTTCTTATTTTAAAGATTGAAGATGTGGTGGGTTCTTTTCTTTTTGAAGAAATGAGGAGGAAGGTATCCATCACTTCCTATGAGGCTGTAAATATTTGTGGAAGACCTAAGGAAAAAGGAAAGAAGAATGAGAAGAGTGAAAAATACAAGTCGAGGGGGAGATCTAAATCTCCTGGAAAGTCTAAGGTTATTTGTTGGAACTGTGGTAAGCCTAGGCATGTTTGTAAGGAATGCAAAGAAGAAAGGAAGAAAATAAAGAAGAAAGTTGATTCTAATTTTGAGTCTGAGAAGGAAGATGGAGACACATTCATTGCAACTTTGGAAACTCGCACAAGTAATGATGCATGGTTAATTGAATCGGGTGCATATTTCCATATGACCTTTAATAGAGATTGCTTCTCTAAATATGAATAATTTGATGGAGGTAAGGTGCACTTGGGTGATGATTCTCATTTAGACATTGTTGGTTGTGGTAAAGTTAAAATTAGATTTCCTAATGGTAGAATAAAAAGGATTAATGGTGTGTTGCATATCCTTGGATTAGCACCAAATTTGTTATGTGTGAGAAAACTAATAGATGTGGGTGTGCAAGTAGTATTTTCTGATGAAGGATGCAAGATGGTTAGAGGTGCTATGGTGATTTCTAGAGGTTTTAGATATGGCACATTGTAGAAGCTTGATGCATGCATTGCTAAGTGCAATATTACTTCTATGAAAATAAAGTATGTAGAAGAAGTGAGGGTTTCATCTTTAGCAGATGGTCAGGGATTTTGGTTACCCAAGGGTGCTCTTTCTTCTGAGACAAAGTTACCTACATAGAAAACTATGTTATAGCACCAGAGACTTGGCCACATTGGAGAAAAGGGTCTAAGTACCTTGAAAAATAAAAACCTTGTTGAAGGTCTATTTGATTTTAATATTGAATTTGATTTTTGTGAGCATTTATTTTATGGAAAACAAAACCACATTCAATTTTAAATCGAGTTCACATAAATCTTGTGGTGTATTGGATCGTATTCATTCTGATGTGTTTGGCTCTATAAATGTTCCTTTGATTGGTAAATCCACATATTATGTTTCATTTATTGATGATTATAGTAGAAGGACATGGGTATATTTCCTAAAGAGTAAATCTAAAGTTTTCAGTCGATTTAAATAATTTAAAGCAATGGTTGAGTTGTAGTTTGGAAATAAAATAAAATGTTTGAGGATTGATAATGGCGATGAATTTTTCTCTAATGATTTTGATAAATTTTATAAAGATTGTGGTATTCATAGACAAAAGAAAACTCTGTATTCTCCACAATAGAATGGATTTGCATAAATAATGAACAAGACACTAGTGGAGAAGGCTAGGAGTATGTTGAGTGGTGTTGGTCTAGAACAAAGGTTTTGGTTTGAAGCTATTGCCATTGTCTATTACTTGATTAAGAAGTCTCCTACATCATCTCTTGTCAATAAGATGCCTAGATAGAGGCACGATCAGGTCGTAAGCCTTCATTGAGACATATTAGAGTTTTTGGTTGAGGCATATGCGCATGTTCCAAAGGAGAAGCAAACAAAGTTGGAGAACAAGGTTGTGAAATGTATCTTCATTGGATACACTTATGGTGTGAAAGGATAAAAGATTTGGGATATTTTTGCACAAAAAGGTAATACATAGTAGAAGTGTGATTTTTAGAGAAACTAAGCCTTCTTTTGTTACATTGCAGCCATAAAAAAGTAAATAGGAAGATGTGATTCAATTTCCTCCTACACTTGAGAAAATTGAATCAAGGCCCATGGGTAGACAAGAAGTTGAGGAGAGCTCATATAGATCTGGATCTTCAGAAGAGGAGGAAGAACCTCCAACTCAACCTATTTCTAGGTCTACAATGAATAGAAAACCACCTGAAAGGTATTCACCTGATGATTGGAGATGTATTTTTGCTTCGAATACTAACATGGATGAACCCACATTTGTAGAAGAGGTACTAGGTATGAATTATGTGGAATCCTGGAAGATTGTTGTTGGCCGCCTCTAATGATTCAACAACTAAGCCCTTAAAGTTGTAACTCAGAGATTGGACATCTATACTGAATAGCTATCTTTCTCATCATGAAGGTTCATTTAATTCTCAAACCAAGGACGTGAACTTGAAATAGGTCAACACTATATGTGCATTAGGTTTCCATTATAGCCATATTCATTATATAACTAGAAAAGGCATGATATTGAAAGTAAATTGCTTGAAAGGAAGTAACATAAAATATAAGCATAAACCATCAGCTATACTGAACTGAAATACATGACAAAAATATAAATCTTAGCAAATGGATAGGAAACTACTATGTCTTCTTTGGCTGCAGGAACAGTCACAGAAAGGAATTCCAATGGTTGTAGGAATAGACAATTGCTAGAATTGTAACTATTGTTGAATGTAAAAGTAATGATTGAGCTGAAAGGATGGAATTATCACCAAGTGGGCCCCCTTGGGTGAGTTTCCCTTGAAACTAACTCTAATGCAAAAAACTTATAATATCATTTTATTCATTGAAAGCATGATTACAATGGAGCAAAAATATAACTATATTTCTTAAAAACTAGGAATGCAAGTATAACATCAGAACATTCAACCCCTTGAGAAGGAGCATCTGATTATTATTTATAAGAAGAAAGCTACTAAGTAACTAAAAAACAAGGAAATCAATAAAAAAAAATTAGGACACCACTTATTGAAAGCATGAAAAGAGGAAATTAGGTTATGCGTGTGCAAGATTTGGTCAAGCCAATCTTGCTTGAATGCAAATTTAGCATAACAACACCTCCTTTATTCACTCAAATAAGAAGTATGATAATTTAAAAGGAAGTTAAAATATTTAATTTGAGTTAGGAATTTCCCTCCATTGACCTTTTAATAATCACTTTTTTGACTTCCTTGGCAATCGACCAGTTGGCAGGAACTTCTTCTACTTTGTAAGATTTTTTTATATCAGCATCTTAATGTGAACCTGCATAATAACATTAGCAAATAGAAACTATTGCATATCCATAATTACCTTAAAGTAACATCCATTCAACCATGTGTAAAATCAACATAGATAATCAACATAGAACATTAATATTATTAGAAGTCCCAAGGATAAGTTTATGCCCAAGGTTCTCAAATCTTGGGAAATAACATAGAGGATGCCAATAAAAAGGTGCCAAAGTTTATAGTATCAACAAAAAATATATGATAAACCCTATATAAATTTATCCATTAATTGGACTCATCATTTCCCCCCAACTTAATGTTATGTTGGTCCTCCAGTAGATGAATCTCTATTCCTTTGTCTTTCCAAAGTTTTGAAGTCACAAACAGCCAATTGTCCTACATCAGACAATGCAGTATCTGAATTGGAATCCCAATAGAATCCTTGCTTCTTTTCCAACCAATCCGACCTTTCTCTTTCTACAAATATATCATACTGATAATATATGTAATCTGGCACTAACCACAATAGAATAGGTGGCTAGAATTTCAATGGAAGCCAATTGTGTTGTTTCAATCTTCCAATCTATATGTACCTAGGAATCCTTTTATGTGTTGTAGCATAATTTTTTAAGGAATGGGGTTCAACTTTCTAAAAATTTTCTATCAAACTATTCCATCTTTGTGATAGGTACCTCGACATTGTTTTCCATGTAGTATCAGCTATCTACTCATATTCCTGGTATAGTTCATCCTTAACAGGCATGATCCTTCTTTTTTAACCTGAATGATAAATAATAATGTACCATGTAAATTAAATGTCTGAAGGATCACTAGATTCAGCTCTGAGAGACAAAGGGGTGTGGAGTTCTCTCTCTTTGTATGTTCTAAACTGATGCACCTAGCTAATTTCATTTTGGATCTAGGACATAAATTCCCTAAAATGGATATCTCCAATATATAGTAGCGGGTTCCAATTATGATCATTTGGAACAGCATAATTATGCAAGTATAATTCACACAACAAATTTTAACTTCAATGGGAGAAGATTGATAGGATGAAAAGAAATCATGTGGAGTTTCTATACAAGGACTCAAACCTGAAATTATCCTTGATAGTTTGAAAGAGAGATGGCACTCCTCCAAATGTAGTGTGTAGAGTCTTGGAGGAGTTATGCATGCCATCATTTGTGGCACTAAAGCTACCACATTATCTACCTTATCCTTCAATGTAGCAATCTCTTCATTTTTCTCCTCAATTTTTGCATTCTTATTTTTAACTTCTTCTTGTAACTTGTGTTTTTCTCTTCTCCATTCTCTTTCCATAAATTTAGAGCTATAGATTCCCATGAAGGAGTAGGCATGTGCATTCCAACTATGATATTTCCCTGTGTTAGTTTCTCATATTCATCTAGCTTTGCATTGGTACTGAGCAACAATTCTTGTTGCTCATCAACCAAATATTCATCCTGCCCTACAACCTAGTGTTCAACATCACCTAGCCCTATCACTGGTTCTTGTTGTTTGACTTCTTCTGCAACAACAAAAAGTATTTCCAACCCAATATCTAATTGCTCCCTAGGTGTCTCTGTCAAATCTATAATTTCTTGCACTCTAGGAGTCTCTACCTTCTTCTCAGCTACTTTACTGAGTCTTTGGCTCCTTCTTGGAGTCTCATAAGTAGTAGACTTGGATAATATTGATTTCTTGGGTGGAATTTTGTTCCTCCCTATGGTTGTAGGAAATTCAGCTTCTACAGGTGTAGGAACTTCATCTTCCACAATTTTTTGCTTCCTAGGGCTAGGGTTTATTTTCACAGGTTCATTCTTCTTAGCCTTTTCTTTTCTACTCTCTACTTCACTCATTTTTTATTTCTCTTACCTAGAAAAATCTCTAGTGCATGATATAATTTTAGGAGGAATATTAATGTTAGGGTTTGAGGATGAACTCTCCTCATCTATGTGTTCAGATTTAGAAGAAATGGCTTCGGCTGCAAGAGGGTTTGCACTAGATGTTGTTCCAAAAGTTGAGGCTCCAAGAGCAGTTTTAATAACCCTCTCATATTTACTAACCCTATGAGTTAAGGATCAACCTCTAGGGTTTACATATTCAATTTTGAATTGGTCAATGCTCACAAATTCTTCCCATGTCATACTAGATACTGCTTGCAAATATTTTTCAACTAACAATTTTATCAAACAGTAATAAGAAAGATAATTGTCCCTACCTTTTTGTGTTTTGGCTGCCATAAATGCAAGGAGGTTGCACAACACATTGGGCACATTCATACTTCTTCCATGCCTCATACAGTTCAGGATCTTAAAATGAACATAATGGAGGCATGATTGGCGACCTTTATAGGTGATATATTTGACAATGTGGACAACAACTTGTTTCCACGGTTCTGGTAGATAATTTCTCCTTTGTCCTTGCTTATCCACAACTAGCAGGGGATCAGTAGGTTCAATGAACTCTTCCCTATCTAACCTTGCATCCCTAGAAGTAGGTTATGGTTCTCCATTGGTAGGCAATCCCATTACCTCAACAATTCTCTCCTCAGTGGCTACAACTTCTAGCCCTTTTACCATTTCCTTACCGTCTAAAAGTGTTTGGGCAAATTCTAGAGCAATGCCCTCATTGAAACTGTCTAGTTTCAGAAAATAGTCAAACCATCCATAATTTTTGAATTTAGCCAAAGAGAGTGCATCTGATAGTAACATGTCATGAACTATAGGTTCATTTCTAATTATTTGGCCTCCCATTGTTTCTATCCACAATCAAGAAAATACCTTTGCAAAATTTCGCTCCCTGCAATCCCACTCTAAAAACCTAATTTCTTCAGCTTCCTGCAACTCTTCTTCAGTGTTAATACCAATGTCATGTGACTTTTCAATTTACCTTTGTGGCGCTATTAAAATTATGACTAAGGCAACAAAGAAGCACAAATGAAGGGTATCATCAAGAAAAACAATGGTGGTTCAGTGTCTTATCACACATGCAAGCCATCATTTCAAATTTAAACTTGCTAACATGTATGACACATGGACATGTGGGTTTTCATTCCCCGCCCACCTAAATTAGAGTGTGTGTCCTCACAAGATGGGATATAATTATGATTTGATAGGGCAGAGTATAGATATGTGTTATGTGAAAAATCAACATTAATATACAGTAATTTAAATAAATGAATTTAAGATAAATAAAAGATAAAAAATTGTAACGCATGCACCTAAAAATTTGGAGCGTCAATTGCAAAAAAGGTGGAAGGAAGTAAAAGTTATGTGGAAAGTACTTTTGAGAAATTAATTGAAGTGGTGATGGAATGAAGTGACGGTGGAGTTATGGAAGAGAGAAAGGTGGAGATAAATGGGTAGATGGATGATGTAGAAGTTCACTCCCACAAAAGTGTAAATATTTATTATGATGTGACACATACCTTACTAGGTAGAAGGAGGGATACTAGGTCCACTTCCTTCGGCTACAAGAAGTTCGGGGGCTTGCTGTTGAAAAAATTGTTTCATGAATTCTTGTTTGGTTATATAAATGTTGTTATGATAGAAAAACACATTAATGCAGATAATTTTGTCCTATTACGAGGGATAATTCCATTAATTTGAAAAAAATTGGGTTGCCAAACTAGTCATGGTCATGCTATACTCTAGAATGACCAACCATTATCGGTTTGTTTGAATTTCTTTTGAACTTTGGGTACGCTGGTCTATATTAGGTATTATAGAGAGGGTTTCATTAGGTATTATAGAGAGGTTTTCATTAGGTATTATAGAGAGGGTTTCATTCTCTTTTTTTGAAGAATCAATACTAACAATGGTCAAAATATTGACTTGACTCATATTTTTATTTCCTAGGAGATTTGTGCAACAGAAGATCCTGAATTTGAGACTTTTTATACAAAAAATATTCTTTTGAACGAAGTTATTCGTTCTTGGATGGCAACTCAGGATCGGCCTCATGAAAACTTTATATTCCCTGAGGAGGTTCTACCCATTGGAAACCGTGTTTAATGGAACTCTATTGATTATTCTATTCCACTTTTTGATTCAAAAAACACAAGAGTTGATATTACATATGATCAAATATATAATCAATTCTAGAAGTTGGTTTATGATATAACATGAGACAGTGATCATTGACAAGTAGCTTGAATCTAACAGTGTCAACGGTTGTGAGTTGAACAAGACCATTGGAGAATACTTCAAAAACTTCATATGGTCCCAACCACCTATTTTGCAACTTGCCTACATTATCTTGATACTTGGAATCATAAAGGAGTGCCCGACCACTTGGATGGAACTTCTTGTCCTTTATGAATTTCTCATGCCATTTGATTCTATGATTTTGCACTATCTCAGTATGATGAAGTGCTGATTTTCTCATTTCATCCAAGGAATTCAACTACATGATTATGCCCTTATGTGCTTCACATATGTCTATCCCAAGATCAAGTGTAGTTCTAATATTTTTATGCTCAAACTCAATGGGCATCATAGTTTTCTTTCCATACAGTAATTCAAAATTATTGAAACCAGTGGTTGTCTTCCAACTAGTTCACTAATGGATTCAACCCCAATTTTTGATGGTCATTCTTCAGAATTTCGATGATCTATTGTCGGCCGATCGGTGAATCACACAAATCAGCGTCGTCGCTCAATTTTCATCTATATCCCGACGAACAATAAAACTTCGCCCTCCTGACGACAGCTCGTGAGAACAATGATGCCCATTTCATCAATTGCTCAACGAGCAGTGGCTAGACCGCGGGTAGAATACCATCACTGAAGCGTCGAAACAATGTCATATATTCATCGGATCTAGGATGACAGTGTTGTCGGTCTAGTGACGAAAAATTTCTAGAGCACGAGCGACATACCTTCGCTAAAGTGTTAGAGCAGCGACATATAGTCATTGGTCAAGCAACGAACAATACTTGGAGAACATGTGGCATACTGTCGCTGAAGCACTGAAGCATCGAGACACATTTTTCAGGATGGGGACGACAGTCTCATTGGTCTACTGATGAATAGTACCCAGAGCACGTGCGGCATACCATCGCTAAAGGGTCGAAGCAGCAACATATAGTCATCGATCTAGCGACGAATAATGCTCAGAGAACGTGCGACATAAGAGCGTCAAACACGCAATACAATAGGCAAGTCATTATGGTGAAAGTTCATCGCACTCGTGATGAAATAGGCAAGTCATTCCAATAAAAGTTCATCGGATACATAGCACGGTCATCGGGCGTTTTTGCGGTTCATCGCAATTTCGATGGAACAATGTAGTTTAAAAAAAAAAAAACTATTCATTGAAATGTAGGCATATTGGGGTGACTTTGGGCGATATATAGAAGTAGTAGGAGGCTCCAAAGTGCATCCATAGAGATAATGAAAAGACATAAGGACAGGTCAATCAAAGAGAGAAATTTGATGTGCCAAGACCATGAGCATTTAATAGGGGCAGTAAAAGACAAGATGGATTTCCATCAATGCTCAGATTGTAAGACTTCATTACGAAAATTTAGATCACAATATGATTAACACTATTTGGAAAAATGCATTGACATTAGTGTCAAGAGTTAAGAGGCCATTCAACTTTGCGTTTCAATAAATTATTGTATGCATTAAGTAAGTGTTTACAAGGTAGAAAAAGGATAGTGATATGATTGTTTAAAATATCAAACAACATGTCAGTTGTTGTGTTTAATTAGGCTTACAAAGGCAGGGATTTATCATTTTTTGAATACATCTACAGTCCAAGCTCTAGGCCTGCATTATTTGGTTACTATGTATGAGAAATGAGCAATGAATAATTGTAGAATATGGAGGCTATGGATGATATTATGATGGCCACATTTGATGTTGATCAACAATTGGAGCAAAATATAATACCTATGATGAGTCATGAGATCAAGGGGAATGTCATGGACAACAAGCACAACCTACGAACTGGATTCTAATTTTGCTAAAAAAGAAAAAATCAAACTGGTGAATATTAAAATACACACTAGAATCTAAATTTGTGGAAAATGAGCAATTTGGTGAGAAAGAGTACCTGCAGTGCATCTTGGATACTTAGCTAGTGTATTAAAAAATAGGATTGCAAACCCAAAAATTTTCTCACTTTGGAATTCAATAGAAAAATACAAAATGTTATCCTGGATACTTAGCTCTTAGACAGTCAATAAAACAATATGAGCATGATTATGAATGGTTTTACCTTGTCCCACTCTTGATTTCCATTTTTGAGAGCCTTCTCTTTAAGACCCCATGAATCCAATTTGATCCATTGTTGCAAAAGAGATATTAATGTGTAAACAAGGAGCCACATTTAGACAAACTAGTTGTTGATTTATTCTAAGAAATTTAAAGACTACAAAAAGAAGATACCTGATGGGGATCATGTGGGCTTCATAGAGAAAGCACTGCAATATGGCTTTAAGCAGCAATGAAAAATTTAGATTAGCTTCACAGTAAATCCTAATAGCATGGCATTGAAAGTTGCTCAGGTACTGGGTCCTCTCCCCTAGATTAAATTAAGGAAAACATTATTGTAAACACAATATGTATAGAAGAATATGAATGTAAAGGAAAATGGATATTAGAAAAACATAAATGTAAATAAAAGTAGTGTGACCAAAAAATGGATCTAAATTGGTCTTGAACAAATAAAATCATGCCCAATTAGCATTAAGTTATACTGACCTTGTACTCATTTCCATTGCCAATCTTGAATGTTACTTTGATGCCTTATGTAGAAACTCTTTGGCCATGAGGTAAGAGAAAGTGGGAAAACCAAGTGTATATTGATGACTTCCTGACAATAAAAAAGAAAGAAGCAACCAGTCAACCCTATTAGAACAGAATAATCTTATGAATTGATTTTATTTGTTTTACTGGCTAATGGATAGTGGACCTAGTTCTCTTGAATTGAGATACTACTAAGATGTGTTGACTGGTGATTTTAGACTACCGATATTTTGCTTCAATCTCTATAAGTTACTTTTGTCTTAAATATATTCAAGATAACTTTGCAAAAAAAATATCTGATCTCTTAGAAATTATGCAGATTATTTTGTTAATACTTCTCCATTTTGATATTTTCTTTCAAAAATTCATAGAAAGATATGTAATACCATATTTGAAACTTACATATTTTAATTTTATTAGTTTTGTAATTATAGTATATGATTCCAACAATTGTGAAACGCATAGGCAATATGCTGGATGAATGAAGTAATCTATGCAATTGGCAGGTGTAAAGCCAAATTCCTTAACCTTTGCTAGCATCCTTCTTTCCTATTTTAAAACATGTGCTTTGGAACAGGGCATGAAAATCCATGTAAGTATAATGAATAGGAGATTTTTGTGATCAGATATTATATTACAATAAGTTGAATGAATGTAAGTAGAGATATTTTAGCATACCTGTAGATGGTACAAAATTTCATGGTTAAGTGGAAGCCTCCCATCAACAAAAAGATCCAAATATCTATGTATCTATCTCAATTGATCCTCTAAACCCTTCAGAGATGTCAAATTTTCCACTAACCTGTTATGCACAAAATTCAAATTTTAGAGACCACTAAAATAAAAATAAAAAACATTACATTATGATCCAAATCCACACACAACACAATGTTCATAGTGAAAAGTTAGCACTTTCTTTCATCTTTGCATATTTATTTGATGCTTGATGCATTTCTTATATTGAAAAGTGCATTTCGTACCTTATCGAGCTCTCTTTGTTTTGAGAATAGTTTAATATTCTCTACTTAATAGGGCCAACCACATGAAGCTGGAAGCTCATTTGGCCCCTCCCTCCCCCCCCCCCTCACATCACTCTCAATTCCCCATACCCGATCATATAACATTAATCATTCATTCATCCATTAATAACATATAACATTCATTCAATCATCCATTAATAAAATATAACATTCATTCATTAACATATAACATTTATTCATTAACATATTCACATTCATTCATTAACATATAACATTCATTTTTTCAGTTTTTACATATTATTGAAAATATGGTTGTCAACTTGTCATAATATGATTACAATCACTTTTTTTTTTGTTTCTTTTTTGTAGCTAAATAAAGCTGAAGTGGAGTGTCGTTTTCAAAATCATTTGTCCCCCCTTCAATTGTTTTGAGCTCTTCTTGTGATCTTAATGTATTCCTAGTCGTGTAGTCACAATGTGGATGCGGCTGCAAGGGGGGGTCTGCTGCAATAGCAAAGAAATTTTAAATTGATATGTTTTATTATTATTGTTACATGTATTTCATTAACTAAAAGAACATCAGAGTGATGCTCTTTACCTGAATTGGCCACATCATGTTCCTGATATTGTCTTATAGCCTCATGTTGAACATGTTGAACACCCTCTAAATCCTGATCTAGAGTTGAAACATGAAAGATTATATTAATTAATACACCAATTGCAATTAAATATGTTTAAAATAACATTAGATTGGTCCTCTTTACTTGATGGAGCCACACCATGTTCCTGATCTTGTCTAGTTTGATCATGCTCTACATGCTCTAAAGTTGAAACACGAAAGGTTACATTGATTAATACACCAAATGCAATTAAAGATGTTTAATTGTATTAATCCATATTTCATTTTGTATAGCACATGAATACATCTAGTACCAGGATGCACACCATGGCCTTCATCAACAGGTTGTGCTCCACCCTCACTAGGCTACATTCCAGTGTCATGTGTAGTATTATCATTGCTTATCTATGTAAAAAAAATAGGCACATTATTATGGTAGAAACTAATATTGAAAAAATTGCACAATTATTCAATTTGAAATAAAATTTATTGAGTTTATTTACCTGCATGTTGGTTGTAGTGGAAGATTGGGTTTTCCCAGTTGAGACTCTTAGTTGTTCAGTCAGGGCTCCATAGCCTTGGTGGAAGGCAATCTTCGGGTCCTCTTCTGTGGGCACTCTGTTGAAATCAAAGCCCTGCATTTTTGCATGCGATCATGAATTTTGCTTCCATGGTGTGATAAAACCAAAATTGTTTGCAATTTATTATTTGGATGCAATATTTCATTTATTGATACTTACAAATCTTGCGATTGTTTTCATATAACCACTAGAGCCAAGTTTATGTTGCCTGTGTTTTTCTAGTCTTTCCTTTGTTGCATTCGATGTTTCGGGCAGCCTATGAAAAAATTGAAATACATTAGATTATGTAAAAAGAAAGAGTAATTAGTATATAATTAAATTGTTGATAGTATCACATACCTTGCTTGGCTCGGTGGTATCTTTCCTTTCTTCTTTCCAGCCTTCTCCTTTCCATCCGACACCAATTCCTTCCACTCCCTTTCCAGAATCATGGGGGGATGCTCATACTTTATGTTATTCTCTAAATGTGACCTATATTGGTCCCTCACATACTTTAGATAGGTACCAGCTTTCTTAAGGACCTTGGTTCTGTTGAATGTTTTATCACCAAACAACACAACTAAATAGTTAGTGATCTCATCCTTTAAATCTTGATTTTGGACATTCCATCATGTATGTATGGTGGGTCCGAAGATCTCCAATGTAATATCACTTAGATTTTTATAAAAAAAATCATTTCCTACAAAATGATCATGGGATCATTAGTCTATAAAGAGTGATCAATAAGTAAATTTCAATTGGATTATATATAATAATAATTAAAACATTTTAAAGTACCTAGGACCTTCTCTATCTTTATGGGAAGGAAATCCTTAGTCACCACAAATGTGACCAGCAATGTTCCTGTACTAGTAATATGGGAAGATCCAGGAAATGCTACTAAAACATCACCAGTACTAGTAGCCTCTGTATCCACAGGTACTGACACATATGGTGGCATGTGTTCGCTGCCAGACGGTGGACTACCAAATGCCTACATGGTATGTGTTGCCGAAATTTCAGTCGACAATATAGGCACGGATGATGGGGCCAGATAAAGTGTTGTATGCATAAGAAGATCAAGATTGACACTTGTACCATCCCCTACTTCCCGAGAAACACTTGCAGTACCTTGATCATGGCCAGCAACATGATGAGGATGGAAATAATCCTGTAAAAACAACACATATTTTAGTTCATGACATAAAAGAGTAAAAAATATAAAACCATGAATGAACTTATGTTATAATTAAAGATCTCATGACAACTTACTTGCAATTTCTATGCTCACTCAGACAATAGTTTAACCCTTTCTCTTATCTCATCTATTTGAGGCACTACGAATACCAACTTAAGGATTTTCTTGATTGCATTTTTTTTGGGCCTTCCTCATCATATCCACAGGGTTTGTCGAAAATGTGATGTCATCATCACATAATAGTGACTCCACCTCCATATGGATGTTCTCCTATACTACTGGTGCCTTTCCTCGATCAATCGACTGCAACAAGAATATTAAAAACATTATTGAAATTAACCCAATAAACTCATGAAAAAAACATAATAATAGTTTTTTTTCCTTGTATCTAATTTGTACAATTATATGAGGTAAACCTGTCAGATAGAAGCGCCTGAAGATGGATCACGATTTGCTCTCTAGGTCGGAGCCTTCCTTGTATGATCAATGTCCTACTGTGAAAAAAAAAATAAAAAATAAAAAATATTACTGAAATTAAGCCATTAGACTTACAAAAAAAATCATAGTAATAAAATGGTATATTGGAGTTATTAATTGGAGGTTGGGTAAAATGGTATATAGTACATACCACCCCCATAGTAATTTTCTTTGTATCTAAGCGATTCAAATTGTAATCGATTAGCAACTCCTCCCCTGCAGTTATTGATTTTATTGCACATATGAATACACAATTTCCCTCTCGTGCCTCGAATATACAATTGGGTTGCTTATTTGTTGACCTAGGTCATGTACTACTCATAAACCGTACAATATTCCCTGATGCTTTTGGCCTCCCATCAATGTACCTAGCCACTCCTTTATTTTGATGTTTATCTTTTAGTTGTATATAATTTGCTGATAGTGCATACCTACGCATACTTTGTGTATATCAAACCAGCTTCATCCAATCTTTGTAACTATAATAGGGTCCAACATACTCCATCAACTCAATAACTTTTTCATCATAGACCTTTATGCCGTCCATGAAAAATAGGCCCAAACCATGTAATGATGATGGTGCTATGCGATATATCCTCTCGTTGACACAAAGATCAGTGTTTATTGGAGGAAGTTCCTTGGGTACCCATTGTTTCCCTAGATGTTTGTACCTCAAGGGCACCTCGATGTTTCCTATGCTCTCATCATCATAAGAACATGACCCCCCTTCAGCAAGAAAAAATTCCATGCGTTTACGAAATTTTCTTCTAATCTTTTGACCTCTAGTTGGTCTCTCTCTTTTAGACCAACTACATGTCTCAATTTCCTCTTCTCTTCCTGAATTTCCCTCGCTTGAGGAAGACAAATCTGACAAATACCTAATTGGTGGTACATGCACTCATAAGGATGTTGGATGAAGTTCTTTCATGGTGATGTGATCCAAAGGTGACATTATGATTAATCTATCATTTCATCGCTAGAATTTGACAAGTTATAAGGTAATCAAGTCTTGATAGATTGCAAGTTATTGTTACTACCATCCAAATGTGTCCATCAAAAATCAAATCTACTTAACATTTTAACTCCCAAACTTTGTAACAAGTGTTAAATGTGACTATGGTCAGCCAGTTACACAACCAAGGCGTCAAATGTATTCTCTAATTGTAATCAAATGACTTTTTCTCTTCATTCAAGTAAATAAAGTTGAAGGGAAACACCACCAAGTGGTTCATTGGACACCTACATGACTAAAAATAGCAGCAAATTTACATTTAATTTCCATATGTCTAAGTGGTTAATGGGGAGGGAGTGTGCAATAGGCCTGGTAAAGTCATCATAAGTTTTATGACAAGGTTTCAACATCTTCAAATAGTGAAAGTTAGTGCTCATATTCACTTGAAACAACAACATAAACTTAAAGTTAAAAGAAACTTTTTCAGTTTAAGGGGTTAGCACTTTCTTTCATCTTTGCATATTGGTTTGATGCTTCAAACAGTGCATTTTTTATCCCATTTCTATCATATTGTATGCCCATCCCATTGCAATGGTTGGAGGAGTTGATACCAAAATTTCATATCAAATACCACGTTCTTGAAGCAATTTTTTGTGTTTTTATAAGTTTTTTGAAGTTATTTTGTGTTGTATGGATCCATACAAACTTGAAATGCTCTGAGATCATTGGTGTAGATAAATATATGTGTTCCCTTTCATTTGAACTTATTTTGAAGTTCTCAATCATTGTTTTGTGGGATTAAACAATCAAATACAAGGATTGCCCTGTTGTGCCTATGTAAGGGTTTGAGGGCTAAATAGAAATGACATCCACCAATCCACCTGCTATCTTGGAACTTTAACTCAATGGATTGGTGTGCATCATGGTGGATTTTATGGAGTTTCAAATCTTGTTCTTTGAATTCCATTTATGTTTTTCCCTTGTCGTGGCTTGTTACATTGTTTGGGAGGAACCTAAGGTTGGGTATGTTTTACCTTGGCTTTCATAAAAATCCTAATGTTCCATGTAAAATCTTGGGTGAGATATATTTGGCCATTAACTTTTTGGAGTGGGTATTAAAATGACTTATGTCTCATTGTTTTGTGTAGGTCGGACCCCTTTTTATAAATTGAGTTAAATATTTTTCCTAACTTTATTACTTCCTAAGTTTAGGTTGGCTCGTGCCCTATGTTACTAATATTAGCCCAAACCTAAGGGGAGAGTATAGTAGAATGCAACAAAGGAATGTTGAGCTGTAAAATGAGGTAGACAGGTTGAAGTACATACATGTGGGGGATTCTTCTAGTGCTCCTGGTACCCTAGCCATACGTTCTACATCAAGATCAGTACCTCCAACTTCTCCATTTTTTTCTACTCCTAGGTCCCCCATCTAGACACTTGCTCCTAGTCCTTCATTAGATCTAGTTGAAGAAGAGGTTGAGTACTCTGTAGATCCCACCAAATAGTAGATGCTTAATAATATTAAAGAACTACAGGAAGCTCTACAAGCAAGTGAGAAGGGAGAAGTTGCCAAGCAAAATGAAGTTGTAGTCACAATTTTTAGGCATTTGAATTAGGGAGTTGATGGTAGATTACCATAAGTTTATTCTTTATATTATTTATTCTTATATTAAATAAGAAACATTAATAGGGATCAAGAATTAGTTTTTCCTTTAGTTGAGAAGTGGATCCCTAGGGCCAATGACCTAGATGTTATGTATAAGGCCTCTAGATTTGATGTAGACAACATGCCCCAATCATTAAGGCCTACTCAAGTTTTTATAAAATCACTGCAAGGTTTTCAAGGCTTGATGATTTGATTAGGAATATTAAGGAACTAGTAAAGAATTTTGATGACTGGAGTGGCACATCTTTACCAGATTTACAGGGACTGCCCTGTTTTTCTTATGTAAGGGTTTGAGGGGTAAATAGAAATGACATCCACCAATCCACCCACTGTCTTGGAACTTTAACTCGGTGGATTGGTGTGCATCATGGTATGATAGAGGCTCATTGCATTTAGGGTTCTTTTAAAGCAAGAAACTTGACATTGAATGGATGCCCTAGGGCTAACAGGGGCAATTTTCTTCTGAATTTGTGGTTGTTAAGTCAGGATTTATGAATTTGATGGTCCAATCTCTACTTCGAAAAAAAAATATCTCTAACAACTCTAAGAGCTATAATGGGATGGCATTAAAGGAACCTTCATATGAAGGATCTTCTAATGAAGGACCTTTGAATTAAGGTCTTCATTTGAAGGTCCTTTATGCCAAGGTTCCTTTTATAAATAATTTTAGACATGAAATATTTAAAATAAAAAATACCTTCATTTGAAAGTCTTGTAATGGCATCATTTTTGAGTGAAGGTTCTTTGTTCAAAGGTCATGATGATATCACCTTCAAATGAAGATTCTTCATTAACTAGTATTTTATAATTTTGAATGTGTGATAATACTTTAGAGTTTAAAATAAATCCATTTGAGCCTTTTATAAATGAAAGGACATTAGATGCAATCATATTCCTTGTCAACCTTTTAACTTAATAGTAAGGGAATCATGATTAGTTTGTTGGGCCCATTCAACAATCTCCGATGCAAGGATTGAATTGTTTAGAATGTATCTACTATCAATAAAGCCAATTTGTTTACCTCTGTGACTATAACTCAAACAATAGGTTTAATTATGATGGAAATGATATTGACAAGGATTTTGTAATCTAGGTGTTGAGAAGCATAATTGGCCACCATCCTAGGAAAGATTCTTCATTCTCACTTTTAGGTGTTAAAATTTAACAATACACAAATTGATGAAAGAGCCCAAAGAGCCTTTCCCCATGTTATCCAAGTACACATAGCAATGGTCTTCTCTTATACGGTTGGACATGATTTCAAGAACTTAGCGAGGAATTATTCATTTAACCTAAGGTTTTCTCATAATGCCATCATTGGAAAAGTATGATCAAATTATTCTATTATGAAGAATTGGTCTATGTGCCTCTAGTAATTAGTATAAAAATTTGAAAGACTAATATATTTAATTTTTTTTGTCTTATCTTATACCATTTTATGAGAATGGGGGGGGGGGAATGTATGAGAAGATCTTTGGAAACTAGGCATGAAAATTGTTGGTTAAAGAGAATGGGGGTACCAAACTTACAGTACTCATTGTCCCTTGGTCGTCGATTTTCCCTGAGTGCCCTCAACCTCGTCCTCGGTGCTGGTATTGACCTTTTTTTAGCTCCAAACTCTTCATCGGCGCTGGTATTGACCTTGTTTTCACTCCTCCAAACTCTTCCTCAACGCTGGTATTGACCTTTCACTTGTCCAATTTGATGAGCTACAACCTAGTTTAGTTAGGTTTTAGAGTATGTTGATTAATTTTTTTATTATGGCTCCATTGAGAGTAGTGAATATAAAGCAATCAAAGCCTATTATGGCACCATTTAGAGTAGTGAATATAAAGTAAGCCAAGCCTATTATAGTCATGAGGAAAACTAGAAAATTCCTAGGATACTTTGTGAAACCATTTTCCTTCGTTAAAGGGAGGCCATAAAATATTCCTTTGGATTTTTTCAATCTTCAAATATGAGGATTTGCAAGGTTGTTAGCAACATGAGTAATGGAAATGTGTGCAACAAGAATTTTTGAACACACATGGAATCTCCTTTCCAAAGAAAGGGGCTTCATAATTTAATATGATAATTTTTCTTAGCTCTAGAAATGATGTGTTTCCTTAAAGAGGAAGGAGATACCTAAAAGGTAAAATAGATGCTTAGGAATCTCAACACTTCCTTATGATCAACCCCCTTCTATCCATAGGAATTGAACCAATTGGGCTTGGCTAAGAATGATTTCCTATAACATTGAGTTCTATGCCACTATATATTTGACCTTAAAGCTTTCTAGAAAATATCTAGGCATTGAATATCCTAAATAATGTCACGTTTGTCTTCCAAGAGAGTGAGAAAGGAGTTATTAGAAAAATGACCATTGAATAGTTGGGCTAGTGATGGCAGCATTGATAGTGAGATGGGTGGTCATAGAGGTGGCCTACAAGCTATACTTGGAAAAAAATAAGGATAGAAGCCATTGATTGGAGTAGTGAATATTGACATTGGTGTTTCCTTGTCCAACAAAGGGTCACTATGAGAAATGGTGTTGGATTTGGAATTGGCATTTACTCTTTTCTTCTAAAAAAAATGGTGATAGGCTAGATGTGTCTAACACTAGAAATATTCTCCCCTTACTCCCATGAAAACTTTTATGGGAGAAGGAATACATGATACGAATTGTAATGAAGAGTCAATGCAAAATAAACTACTCCCTCTACTATCATACATGTTTTTGGGTTTATTCTTTCATTCTTCACACTTGGAAAATTGATCATTTGGAAATGGATTAAACAAGTGGAAAAAATTGGGCATGCATATGAGCTTATGAATTGTAACCTAAAGGGTATGTCATCAAAGGAAGATTTCCCATTTCTAACACGTTGTTGTTGAGGCGAGTTTAGTAATACTATGACTCATTGCACCATAGAATTTGTTAGAGGTTTCCTAATATGACATCTCTATATGATCCTTGCTTAATTCATTGTTGGCTTTTATCTTTTCCTTTTTTCTATTAATCACTTATTATATGATTGCATAGATGAAATTTTTAATGTCATTGGGCCATATCAGCCTATACGAAGTTTCTTTACTTCTCAAAGTATTATCAATAACCTTATTAATGAAAATAATGAAATTGTCATTTAATGGGTGCTTGGGGAAGGGTATTGAGTTTTACCCTAGTGATAATTGTTGGTGTCTATGTATCATATTGATTTGGCTCAAGAGGGGTATTTTTATCCCTTGTGATTATGTTTGAGGAAGTCTTCAAATGGATGCTATTTCCTTTAACCAAATTGATTTCATTAAATAGTCTTGTTATGAACCCCTTGTAGGTTGCTTGCATAATGTTAGTATTGGTAATTCTGGTCCTAATTATTATTCCCAATCTTCCATAAATATGCATTTACTTAAAAATAATGATATACTCACTTCAATCAAGTCACTTATTCTTGGGAGGTTTCTCCATGGTATGATCATATGAACAGGTTAGTTTTGGATGATAGTGAATAAGCCTCAAATTTTTGTGAAGTCTATTCTCTTAGGTGAATGCTTGTTTTTTCTTCCTACTAAGTTTCAAATGTATAATATTTCTTAGTTTAATATTTTTTGCAAGGGTTTAGATACTACAGGGGATATATGATGCCAAACTAAACTCACATCCCCTAAGGAGGTGAGAAATAATGTCATACTATGAAATTTTTTTAAGAGGGTAGAGTTGCTCCCTACTTTGAGTCCCTATGTTGCTCTGGTCAAGTCCTTTCAAAATAATTTACTGCTTCATAAAATGATAAAAAGGTTATTGTGGGTGGTGTTAGATTTCTTGTTTCAAAGGAAACCATCAGAGCTGCTACTAGGTTGAATTTTGAAGGTAGGAAGGTCATTAATAGGGAAAAATGATGGACATGGAAACCATCAACCAAATTTTGAAAAGGGGAGAACTCATCGAATTATAGAATGGTTTCGAATGATGAGTTTAGTAGAGTGCCAATTAAGTACTCTAGTTTTGAAGGTAGTTTTAAATGTGTTTTTCTTTACCATTTCTCACATGACCATCTTAAACATAATAAGATTGCTTGTTTTCCTTATTTTGTCCTAAGTTCTCTTAAGTGTTTAGGTAAGGAGGTCTTAATGGATAAATTTGTGATGCCTCTACACAAGGGGTTAATTTTTAGACTCCATAAGCCCACCTTGCTATGTTCTCTTAGAATTTTGTTTGCTCTCTTATTTCAAAGTCTAATATATTCCCTACCCCTATTCTTATCAAAGCTAAAGGTGGGAATCTTAGTGATTTGCATGATCCCTCTCCTCCTAAGGGTAAGAGAAAACCTATCAAACATTCCTCATTCCTTGTCAAGCAAAAATTACATTTGATGATGTGCCTAGTAAAGTGGTGGAGGGAAATCTTGAGCTTGGTAAAGTTGTGGTTGATTATGATGACTTAGGTTGCCCTAATCTTTTTGCCATTGGTTCTCTATTGAAATTTGCATCTCATATCCATGTAGAAATTCCTAGTGATGTTGACATCTCCAAGACTAAGATTAAAAACCCTAAATTCTAGTCCTCACTTGTGGGTAACAATGACTAAGGTTCTTATTGTTGCTACTATTAATAATAAGATTACTATAGGAGAACATTTTAAGGGGAACCTTGTAAGAATATCTAATAGGTTGGTGGCCATTATTTATACTACCCCTAGCACTACACCCAATGTAGAATTAGTTGTTTCTAATTAAAAACAAAGGCTTTATTTATCACAAGGACAATGACTGAGTCAATAGTGGGAACAAAGAGTTCAGTCACTCTCAAGACTTCATGTAAGAGGAAGATGTTTCTCTTTCCAATGATTTTGGTGTCAACCTTTTTGAAAAATGAATGTTCTTTATGACACTAAGTCTTCTAACACAGGGGATGATTGAATTTAGTCCCTAGAAATGATATGGTGGCCATGGATGATGTCAAGAGTAAAGGAATTTAGGTGGAAAATAATTTTGATCTTGTGCATTTATGTTCTCATTGTGGCCATAACACCAATTCTATTAATTATTTGGAGCAAATTCTAGAAACTTTGGAGGAAAGAGTCAATAATGTGCTTAATTTTAGTAATAAGGTGATCCATAGGTTACTTCTATGCTTATACTCTAGAATGTTGTGTGGGAGTTCTAGAAAAGAAGGTTGAAGGGTAATCTTGATAGTCTTGTTTTAAAGAAGGATAGAAAGAAATACCCTAAGGGTGATATTTTTTCTTTCATTTTTAAAGATTGGGGATATGTGAATCCCCAAAATACATGCTACAACTTGTAGTTTTTTCTTGTTGTTTGTTAGTTATTTACGTGCTATTTTTCTTTATTCTTCTATTAATTATTTATAGTTAGTTATTTTTTGGTATTTCTTTTCATATCCTCCGAGCTTGCTATGTAATAGGGTTGGGACCTTGGTTTCCCAATTTATATATAAAAAATAACCAAGTCGATTTATCTCTTGCAATTATTATTATAAAGTGAGGATTTGGCATAGTTTAATAAGAAACGTCACTATTTATTGTTAAATCTATTGTATTTGCTTAAGATATCTTAGAAATAATTTATCCATATGTAACGCAATAGTTTACAAATATGGATAGTGATGCCTAGGTTAACTTATATTTTCACTTCGAATCTGAAGTAGACCTTTAAGAATTAAATTTGGAATCTAATAGACTATCTCAAGGCTTCATTAACCACATCAAAGATAAGTATATTCCTTTTAAACTACCATATAAGCTAAAATGAAGTGGCCACCATCGGTAATCGTGTTCATTCATATCAGTCAGGATTGCGAGGAATGGTCAGGATCAACTGATGGATGATCGATGGTCATTCAAAAATCATTCCAACATCTAGCTCCCTCAACGAAATGTCTGGGAATTAACCCATGTTGTCCCTATTACTTCATTCACAGGGTGTTGATGGTGTTTCCTGCACAGCAACAACTCAGAAAAAATATGATATCCTATCTCTCTTGAAAGATAAATCTCTATGGAAAAGACATAACCCTAAGGTCTCTAACGTCAGGTCTTGACAATGCAATGAAACAACTCAGAGATAATGTGAAAATGCCGGTAATCACAAAGGCACCTTACTATGAGCAGAGCTGGACTCCCAACTTATTAGATATAAACAATAGAGTGATACTCTCAAACTTGATACAAATCAGATGATAAAGAAATAACAAAAGATAAAAGGTTTCCAGAGATAATCTTAAAACTACTTTAACACTAATAACACTAAGATTGAAAATGCCAAAGGATGAGATGCTTAAAATGGACCAATCTCTCATAAACTATCTTCTGCTTAACCCAGATGAATCTACAACTCCACAGAAATAGTGCAATCTTCTAAGGTATTGAAAGATTTTCAAATCATGAACATTCACTCAGTCAACCTTACAGAAATTGAGATGAATAACTTTCACAATTGAACTAAGCACAAATATAAGCCCAGGTTAACTTTGCAAAGCAGCTAACAATCAACTAACTGCAAAAAGTATGGACTAGAGATCGATACAACATTCCAAACATTAAACTCTAAGCATTATCAAATCATCTAACCATAAACAATAAGCAATTTAAAAGATAGAATAACAAGAACCATGCCAGATGAGATTTCAGAAGATGGATACCAAACACAATATCCCTCTTATATTATGTCATGTAAGGTAGCAACAATCCAAGTTATCCGATTACAACATTTGCTTTGAAGATAAATCTTAACCTACCCAGATACTACTTAGCTATTCTCCCGATCTACCTATCCTTCTATCTCTATTTTCTAATAATTCTGTCTACTGCTCAAATGAGGCAACATGCCCACTTTTATATAGAAATTACAAGATAGGTCGGTCTAAATTATAATTTTTCAAGAAAACATAACCTAAAAATAGGTCGGCCCACAAGAATAATTCGAATATATGAAATGTGCCATAGCACCAATTTCATCCAAAACCGCCAAAGTATCAAAAAGGTTAGCCCAATACATGTACATTAATGGGGAAGCACAAATATTAATGTAACTCTATATATTCAATCCCCATCCTTATCCTTAGCTTTATCCTCTTCTCCATGTACGACCAGCAAAACCCTATCCAGCTCAGCAACAAGTCGCACAGGAAAAACCCTAACCTTTCTCTCAAGAATTTTAACATCTTCTCTTGCCTGTCAAACTGTACCATCCCAATCAGCCTTGTTGGTCAAATATTTGTCAATGATAGCAATGTAAGTTGCAGCATCATCCAATTGATGTTCACTAATTGGTCCTTCACTACCTGGAGAATATACATCTCTCCACCATTCTCTAAGTTGCTCCAAACTGAGATGCTTCAGAGCAAACCTTTTCCTTCCAGTCATGACTTCAAAGAATGAAATGCATTTCCCATGAATATCAGTTAGAGAATCCTCAATTAGCTTTGCCTGCTTATGGATATTCTTCAAGGTCCTCTGCCTCATTTGCAGAATTTTGAACCACTCCCAAGGTTCAGAAACCCTAGGGAAAGGAAGAATCCTGCACTTAACTAGTCTATCGTCAATGAAGCCCATGATAGTTGTAACCTTCTACAACAAGAGGTTAGTATCCACATTATCTTGTGCCAAAGCAGTCTTTAACTGATCGATCAACCTCATTGCATCTCCCCCAATGGATAATATGCCCTTAGTGGCTTCATCTCCTTTATTTTGAACACGTTTCAACTAGGTAGCCACATCATGTGAAGTAGTTTTCATCCTCTCCAACTTAGAAATTGTCTCTTGGGGAATGATTTCTATAGAAGAAGAGGAGGAGCCAATGGCTTGCAAGGGTTTCATTAAATCCTGAAAGTATTTTCTCAAAGTTTCATTCTCCTTCTCTAGTTCATGTCTAGTCTGCACTGCCTTCTTTAATCTCCCCACAATAACTGCACTAGAACCTTCATACTCCTCAATATCTTGTTTCACAGTAGCACGTCCCAAATCAACAATTTGCACATCATAATCCTGAGCAGTTATATTATCCCTTTCTTTATTTGGAGCAAGGGTAGCAATATGGGCCACCCGATTGCCTGATCTATCTCTTTCAATCTAAGAGATAACCCTTGATTTCTTTTTACCCCTCTACTTCTCTACATTCACCATGAGGGCACCCCAATTAGGAGGAGCATCCTCAACAATTACCATTTTACTCCTTAGTTCCTTTTTGAGCCAATCAGGAACAGTGAGCTCAGTGGGCACAGTGCTCTCCTTACCCTACTCCTTTTCCTGCTGATCATCAGTAACATCTCCTTCAACATTTGGACTTTTGGGAACATCCACTATTGGGTCCTCTTCCTGCCATACCTATTCTTCTACAACAACCTTTATTGGTGAGGGAGCCCTAACTGATATCTCTTCTTCCTTTTGGGGAGACTTATCCATTTGTTCCTTTGTAGGAGAATCTGCATGTGCCACCAAGGGAGATTGAATCACCTTGTCTATCTCTGCCTCTGCATTGAAGAGATCTTTATCTTCAAACTCTTCTCCATCCTACTCCTTAGGATCTTCATCTTTTTTTTGCTCTCCCCTTACACTACCAACATCTTGGGGAATGGAGGAGCTCACCTGCTCAACAATAGGGACACTTACCAGAAAAACTCCTTGGCCACAATATCTCTTGGGGAAGGAGTCTTGGATCTCCTCATATAAACCTGTGTCTTTTCCCTAGAGCTTTCCAATTCTACCATTGGTGGCTCAACCTTCTTGTCGACCTTAGGATCCTCCTCCAACTTGTGTGATGTCCTTGTAGTTCTTCTCTTTTTCATCAATGCATGGACACTCTCCACCTCTTCCTCCTCTTCCTGATTCTTTTCAACTTCTTTTCTAGAGGCATGTTTCCTCTTCTTGGAAATAGGCTTTCTCTGCTTTCCCAGCTCTACAGCTTTCTCAGCCTGGACATTCCTTACCTAAACTCTAAAAGGAGAGGCCACCTTCTCCTTTCCCTTTTGGTCTGGTTCAACAAAAGCTTCAGAAGCAGAATGAGAATCTAAGTCTCCCATCAGGTCATAAGTGCATAGAACACCTTCGCTCTCGAGCTCTAGCATCTTGTGTTTGAACCACATTCTAGTGAATCTAATTACTGGGGCCATGACCTGATCCAAGTCAGTCTTCTCTTCTTCCAACCAGTGAACTTCTCCAATTGGTTTACCCTTCACTGCTTCGTAGACATGGCCTTGAATCACATTTCCATCCTCCCTAATTTGATCTGGGATGGCCCTCACATTATATAGCTTACCAAGTCTACTAGTAGTCTGGAAAACTTCTTTTCCCTTACCTCAAACTCATCAGCAAGGTTCGCCCAATAATCCTCAATATGAGGCATATGGCCATAATCCATGTTGGCCTTCTTTTGAGCTTCACCAGTTATATAAAATTTTGTTCTCTAGGTGTGGAAGGAAAGGCCAAAAGTACTCATCTCTTCTTGTGTAGCATGGGCATACTGAATGGAGGCACAAACTTCACCTACTCCAACCTTTAGAGGGAAATCATTCCCAAAACCAGTCTTATGCATCTCTCCTTTTACAATATTGTCAAAATCACAGATTTTCCTAACAACTTCTAACAAAATGATGTGATCTATGGGATACCTTGGCAATCTGTAGGGAGCCTTCTAAAAACCACCAATTCTGATGTAAGAAAAGGTGCAGAACTAGATAAACCATGCTCCATATCTTCCCACCAATTCCTTTGCCTTGTTGGAGATTCTCACATGCCTTGCACCCTGGAGCAATCTAGTGATATACATAGTAAAGGCATCGTTTGATCTCTTGTAACTCCCACCAGTTAAGTGCAACTGTGGGTACACCTCATAAATAGCATCCTGCCCAAAGACACCTCTAGTGCTCAACCCCTTATATGGATGAAGTCTTGCCAACGAATACACTAGATAGGAAGTCATAGTAAAAGTCTTGGTTTGCAAGACATTGCATAACTGCTCATGGATTGCAACACTGATGGAACCTACCCAATGATAATCAAATCCCTACTCCATTCTAGCAATTACATGGAACATCCAGGTCTCAAAGACCCTTGCACTTTTCAATCCTACCAACCTACTAAGAAGGGTGATAGCATTATAATATTCTCTCTTGAACTTAAGCCTGAACAATTGCTTAGGCAACTTAGAGAAGTGAGATTTAGGCTTCTCCATCCAAGAGTTAATCACCTGTTGGGACTTAACCATGTATTCATCATAATATTTCTTAGGCCCATCCTTGTCAAAGCCTACCACATGGAATCTCTCAGGCATGTCGAAGGTTGCAACAATGGAGACTGGACTGAATCCTGCAAGAATCCTACCTTGAGGGCCAACAATCATCTATGTACCCCTATCATAATTCCTGGCACATTCTAGCACCAACTCATAACACTGCACCATAGGAGGGAAACCTACGACATGAGCTAATCCAGATCGTACCATCCATACTACCAAGAGGATTTGGTGCTATCATCTCTTCATAATCCCACATGTCAATGTTCGTATCCGTTATCACTAACCAAATTGAGGTTAACTTGCTATTAGGAATTCTACTCTTCATATCTAGCTTAACCTTCTCTACATCTGAAATAGCAGAAGCCTCTGCACCAAGGTCAGTTGCCTTTCCCTTGCCTCAACCAGCAACATTCTGTCCTGATCCTACCTACAAACACATAAAGATAACATAGGAATAGATTCATCAAAAGCAAATAAGTGCAAAAAACCATTATCTCAGAGTTTGGGATTCAGCCCCCCTCGCGGATTCTGCATTGGGAAGGATTTTCGAGAAAATCCGAGCCAAGCAGATTCTAGCAAAGCAAACAAACTAAACCCCAAAACATCATTTAAATCACCAATTCAACAAAGGAAAAGCACCAAGAATACTTAGCATAAGTTCTTTAAGTTAATCAAATGCATTACCAAGAAACCCACAATCTACAATTATCAAATTCAATCATTTCCCCAAAACACCTGAAAGAATCCGCCAAAGACAGATTTTGGCGAGATTAGCAACACTACGATAGACTCGGGGAAAATGAAGGGGCATGGAATATCGAGAGAATTCGGATGGAACGGATTTTGGAAAAACCAAAGGTATGACAATATCTAAGCTTGAAATCAGAAAAATGACCCGACCGCGAACTTCGGGAGAATCTGGATGGAACGGATTTTGGCGAAACCAAAGGAAATCCGGATTAAAGCGGTAAATGAAGGAGAGATAGGAAATTCGGGGAAATTCGGGGAAACCAGAATTCCGTGAAGACCTCAAAAACCCGAACCTGTCTACATCCTCGGTACTCTATCATATCAATTCAAATCATTCCGGATCCAAGCCAGAAATTCGAAACCAACCCAACCTAGGACCTTAATGAATAAACTATGAACTAATGACCCACTTCTCAACAATTTCAAAGACAAACGGCCATGCCCTAGGTCAGGAACCCTAAATGTCCACCATGAAAGCATAGACGATTCAGTGATTCACCAAAACAGAAAACTCAAAGTCACAGTGAACCAAAGACCAAACAAGAACCAACACTAGACCAAGCATAACATTTGATCAATTAAAAACTAACTAGTGCAACAGATTAAAACCTCTCAAAAAGCATAATGATGATGCGCACCCGAAAAGACTAGAAAACTACTAATGATTCTTCAAGCAAAATAGTGAGAAGCAAATTGAAACCAATAGAGAATAGAGTGCATACACATACCATGGAAGCGCAAGGGTTATGATGAAGGAAATTAATAAATAACCACTTGATGCAGATTGGATACCACCCACACACTCCAAAAGAAAACACATAGCTGAAATAACCTTGAAGAACCAAATACCCAACAAATTATCAAGAACCTCAATCACACAAGTTCAAATGATAGCAAATGCACAACTCAAAATGATCAATTACTTCTCAAAACATCAATATATCAAAGCCTCTTGCCCTCGTACAAATGCCATTAATGCATCCAACAAGATAGCCGCAACCACAAAGAATTTTGGGGATTCGACTCTGGGAAGGATTTCGAGGATTCGAAACTGCCACAGATTTTGAGGAAATCCAGGATGTGTGGACTTTCCCAAAAACAGTGTAAAAGGTCCATTCCGGACAATCAGAGGAAACCGGGAGAATCCGGCCTAGGCGGATTTTCCCGAAAATGGTCAAAAACCCAAGATAAAGCTGAAACTTTAGATTTTCAACATAGCTCAAAAGGATGCCACTTCAATTGGAAAAATAGGACATTTAAAGCACAAAATCAAGCAAGCAAAAACCCAAAAAGAAAGGTTCAAAACACCAAGAGCGAAAAAAGAAAAGAGGGTCCCCACATTTAGTGGGGCGTGTGTGCAATAAGTGCACAACACAGGGTTCGGTACGTTGGGTTCACCACAAAAAACCAAAATTCATAGCTAGGGAAAAATGAGACTTCCTCGCTCCTAAGACTATGATGAACACCTGAGTCACTATGGGACTTGAGGCAGGAGCTACTTCTTTTCGCTCCTAGAAGGAAGAGTACTGGAACACCCTTTCCATTTTGTGTTCGGCTATGGACTCTCGACGCAACCCGACTGCATCCCTATGGTGCTCCTTTCCTTGAACAACCATACCTCCATGTATAAGTTATTATTCCAAATACTAGAAATTGGTAGGAGGACACCATACTTTGGGCTGACTCCCCCAATTCTGACTTCTCATCACCAGTACTAACCCATGCATAGGGACCTTCGACCCTTGATTTGCAGACTCTTCCTAGCCTAGCTAACATCTTGATGAGTCCAACTCACCTTGTAGAGTTGCCTTACCCTTGAAACCTACCTTAACTCACCATGACTTGGCATGAATTGGCACTTCTTTATGCTCCATGATGCTATGCCCATGCTACCCTGGGTAACTTAGCTTCAAATCTAGAACCTTGTTGTCCCAACTCGCCTTAAGATTCAAACAAGAAAAAAGAAAAGAAAAATACTCCTTGAAAATGATAAATCTCGGCGTATATTATATAGATTATATATAAGGTATATAAGCTAGTTAAATCATTAGAATATTGTTAAATCATTAATTATATTACAAATGAACACTACTTTCAAATTATTCATTCTTTGAAGCATTGGTTCTTGCATTTGTTCTTGACACAAGCAACATCCAATCATCGATTGTGGGATTTGACATCCTTAATGTTGTTAGAATTTGATGAAATATTTATTGTTCTTCATTTTGTACATCTTGTCGAAAAACACAACTTAATGTAATGACCATTTTGAATTCTTCCCATAGTAGATTTTCTCACCTTTTGCTTTCATATGGAGCCTTGTCATTTACTGGAGGTAATTGTGCCAAGTCTCCAACTAAAATCATGTAGATATGCCTGAATATAAAATATTTAATTAAATTGATATGTATGAATTTGTATAGAAGGAACTATAATATAATTGAATAAAAAATATTGTAATGTAAAGTTATCAAAGTTAGCAATTTCGATCCAAAAATCACCTTCAAAAATTTGGTTACTATTTTTTGGGAATGCTTGTCGAAGCCTGGAATCTATGTTTTCAAGCAACCTCTCCCCAAAGAAACTCATTTCATTTGTCAATATGTATCTGACATGTGATATTTCTTCTTGGAAAGTTTTAAGTCTTGTCCCTTCTAGTTCATTGAAATCTCTTATTGGAATTCTTCCCTTTGAATGAATGGTTGAAGCACCAATGTTGAATGTTGCAACTCCAGTAGGCATGAATATAAGTAGAGGAGATTGTTTAGAAGAAGAATTATTTTCTAGTGCTAGGTTATTTGTTAGGTTATATAAGGTTGGGTTATATAGTGTTTGAGCCTAGCCTCAAACACTACAAATAGGGCCAGGTAAGGTTATGTGTTTTCTTTAGGGTTAGGTTTGGGATTAGGTTTATGGTTATGGTTAGAGTTTAGGGTAATCTCTAAATTTAATTTTAAGCCATAGTTGATTATTTTCCCACAAAAGGAAATTAGATCCATTTTTTCTCATGTTCATTATAGCCAACTATGGCTTAATCTTAAATTTAGACCTTTTCTTGAAACCTAACATCATATTCCTAATCTGACCATAACCCTAACCCTAATCATAAGATTGACTCATACACCGACCTTAACCCTAGCCTTGACAATAAACCTAATCCTAACCCTTACATGGAAACTAAACCATCATTTTCTCATTAATGTAACCCTGACCATAACTTTAACCCTAACACTATTTCTCAAAACCATAATCTTAACCATAAACCAAATCCTTTTTATCACAACCCTAAACATAAACATAACTCTAACCCTAACCCCTAAACCATGATCCTAATTCTAATCTAAACCTAATGCTAACCTTAACTTACACCCTAACATTAACCCTAATTGTAACCCTAAACTAAAGACAAATGCTACACCCTAAACTATAATCCAAATCTTAACCATAGCCCTAACCCTAATCGTAACCTAACCCTTTTTCTCAAAACCTTAACCTTGACCCTAACCCTCACCTTTATTCTATCTTTAGAACCCTAATCACAACCAAAACTCTAACCCCAACCCTAACCCTAATAACCTAACCCTAAATACTTTTTCTTTGATTAATTAGTTGCATTCACTCTAATAACCCTAAACCTATCCGTAAACCTAACCCTAGCCCTAATCCTAACCCCAACTCTAAGCCAAATATGAAAACAACCCTTAATCATAACAATAACCCTAAAACTTAATTCTAAATATAACCCTAATACTATAATCCCTAATTGTAATCCTAAACCCTAACCAAAACTCTAAATCTAACCCTAGCCTTATTTTCATATTATGTTTTCCTTATGATTGGTTGACTCTTATACTAAATATGAGTGTTGTTTGTGTTTTGACAAGAGTAGATTAATAGTTTTTTAATTTTTTATATGAAGATAAAAATTACATGCACATAGAATGAACCATAGTTTAGTTACAACAATTGGTCTCTTCAAAATAATCAAATAAGATTAGGGAGAGGAAGGAATGCACACCAAACTACAAAATAGAGGTAGTTGTGGCTTTGTTAGTTTTATTTATATAGTCTACTTGTTTCCTATAGGGATAAATATTTAATCACTATAAAAGTGAAAGATGGTTGATTATCTACTGAATATTGTTTTGTGTGTTTTGAAATGGAAGATATATATGTTGGAAAACAAGGATAGACATTTGAGAGGGGGGGTGAATCAATTGTTAAAAAATTGAAACTTATTTAACCTTATTAACCTTTAATATCAGATCTGATAATTAACAGTGAAAGCATGAATCAACAACACATCAGAAACACACATAACACCAATATTTTTGTGTACAAACCCTGTTAGGGGAAAAAACATGGTGGAGGTTAATCCACAATTTATACCTTGTTAAAAGTATAAAATAAATGAATAAGGAATGCACATGCATTCAGGAACACTGCCTAGATCTCACTGATCAAAGGGAAGGCTCACTTCCTTACATAAAGTAATCAAATTAAATCCATCTGATGAGGTTGAACTAAGAATTTGGCTTCTTCAAAAGCCTGATGATAGTTTCAGTTAGGCACATAAATACTTCTTCATACTTTGCATAAACTTCTTCACACTCTACTCTACATTCAAATGATCTAATCTTTATTCACACATATCTTGCATACACTTCACATACATTATCTCTAAATGAATAAAAAAATCACTCTTATATATCCACTTCATGAATTTACATTATCAACTCTGTTGACCAAAAGTAAATAATAGATGAATACAAAATCTCGGCCCAATTCATGAACAAATCTCAATGCGCACCAACCTAAATCGGTCACAACATAATGAAGACCGAAAGCAACATCCTCAAACATGCCAAGCATTCAAAAATTAATCCACAAGGATCTACAACACGCTACTACCATCATGTCAACCAAGAACATGAAAACTCGAACATGAAAAGGAAAAATATTTGATCACGAGCACACTAATCAATGTGGACGTACCACAATGATAGAGTATGAGATTAAGAAATGTCAATGAACATATCAAGAGCATACACAAAAATTCAATTCACCAGAATTACATTCTCTTCTTTCAGAAATACCAACTATAGCAAAAAAATAATTGTAGGAACACAAAAAATCATAACTCACTCCAATCTTGATGCACACCTCCAAAACTTCCAGAGGATAAACTAGATAGGCTAAAAAAAAACCCTTTAATAAACGACTTCAAAATACCAACATACAAAAAATTTCACCACTCTGATCTTCACAACTTTATAGACTATCTGCAACATATTTATTCTAATTTTCTCAATATCCTCGACATATACAACCTTTAAGAAATTAAAGCTAATAGTGTCGACATCAATGAAAACCACATATAATGAGCAACACAACCACAACATCCAAAAATCTACATATCTATAAAAATTGGTATATGCTAGTAGTCAACTTATTATCTTATTTATAGCATTTCCTTAGCATTTTATACTAAAAAAATCAAGGTAGAGGGTAACATGATTCTTTGAATTGGAAACTACATAAAAATTTATCTGTTATAGTCATTGCTTCCATTGTTTGCATTTTCACATTAGGATGCATATTTTTTACAATCAATAGTCTTTTAATGTCTTGCCAAAATTAATATTATTAATAATTTCAAAATTTTATAAACATGTATGGAAAATAAGTACATAAATAAGAAATATATTGTAATAGTTTCTTAAACAAAGGATAAAAAAATCATGTGGACCATACAAGGATTATTGTGGGACTTAAAATTTACTACTCGTGTGGTATTAATGAGGGAGATCAATAATAATCCTTCCTCGTGAATCTGTCATGATTAGATTAAAGGCCCCTAAGGGTACTACGAGGTCTGCAAAGAGGCAACACATGGCCTGGTTCTTGAAGCAATAGGGCTAGGTGGGACCTATTGTCCAGTTGCAACCTCTTGTTTTCTTGGGTTGTGATTGGGCACGGTTCTCCCAGGGTGCTGATGTGGATTTTGAAACAATTTTTGACTCAATCTAAGTCGTTGGACTTGCCATGTTCGATCCACATTAACAATTCAATTTTTCTTGGGTTCCTATTCATCCACGTTGGGAGTTCTTGCTCTCTGCAAGTTGTTCTCATTAATGGCACATATTTTTTCAGTGGATCCTCGCCTAAATTTCCTGTGTGCGAACACTGTTCTCCTAATAAATGCAATGATGGGTTGTAAGCCCTACCTTTGCAAGCTAGGAATAATTTGTGGTGGCTACATTAGCCACTAAAATGCTCGAATGCTCATGCTGAATTCAAGAAATTAATATTCTCACACCAATTAGCTCTATAAATGCTCATTGTGTTATCTAGTATTATCATCGCATTTTGAGTTGACTTATTTGCAGGTGGTCGAGTCTCTCCTATATTTTGCGAGGTGTTCTTTACAATGGACCATTCAGCTATGCGTAGAAGGACCAGACTCGGGGTGAGAAATTTGTAGCTTGACGGGGTACAACCTATCCTTAGCAAGCTCAAGGTTGTCCATGATGCTAATTTTAAAGGGATAGGGAGCTCCAAGTCCCCACTAGTGTTGTCTTCTGGTTCTGACGGTGATGGGTTTGAAATTGACTCAGACTACCAACGTTACTTGGCGTCCATGACCGAGCTATTGGGGGTCAATGAAGAGCCCCTCATAGTTGCTGCAATAACTGTGATGGCGCCATGCCATGCTACTAGATCATGTGTTAAAGTGGATAAAAGGAAGTCGGTCTCACTTCTTCTTGAAGCGAGGACCAGGAGCAGTCGCCTCTATCAAGTCTATGTGTCTTGCAAGTAGTTGTAGTTGCTCGGTGTGTTACTTTTGGGTGGTGTGTTGATGTGGATGTATGCATGCCTACCACGCTCTTTTTTCTTTAGCTCTGGTTGGTTACAATGGTATAAATTTTTTGATTCGTTGAACTGATTATGGTTTTTTCTAATGATGAGGAATGTCAATTTGGATTTCATTCTAAATGAAATTCAATTTTGGAATGAACAATGTAGCCTATTGCTTTGTTGCTCTCTTGTCCTATAAAGGAGATTTGATGAATCATTGTTAAGGGTTGTTTTTTTTGGGTCCGAAGGCTTAGAATAGGTACAATTAGTGGTAATGCAGGATTTTGAAGGTATTATGTAGGAAATTATGCTGGGTTGGGAATAGTATGAAATAAGTATACTATGCTTTTGTAATTATTGATATCAAAAGTAATCTAAAAAAAAAGAAATTTTGCTCTCCTGTGTATGGGCCATGGATTATGAATGGATTTATCAAGGGTTTGCTCATTCAGTTTCAATGGTGTAGTTGAAAGTGTAATTTTTTCTCCTACTTTGACTTAATGAGTTAATCAAATGCTTGAACACAAATTGCATGTTTATGGTTATATGCTCAGGATTCACTAAGGAGTATTGTTTTAATATATTGACAAATCTCATGGTAGCAAAGCACTACGGTGATAAGTTCAATTTCATCTGAATTACGTTTTATATGACTCCCACCCAATGGATGAGGCACTGGATAGTATTGGTAAATTCCTTTCAGGTATAAGACTATGACTCTAAGCATGGTGATTCAATACCTGAACATTTTAACAAATATCAACTGCTATCTCTTTTTGGGATATAGATCTTATGATAAGTTTCAGTCTCCTTGCTTTGGGATATATGTTATTATTCTTTGGTTTTTTCACAACCAGGATAATGATTGTCTGTTAGTGTTAGTGGGGACTACATCTGTAAGAAGAAGTGTTCTTACCAATCATGAAACATTCTTATGAACACACTTGGGTTTACCCACCTTGGTTTCACAGAGCCAAAAGTGTAGGAGATGTCAGTCTTTGACTGACTTTTGTTAGTTGGCCACTAGCCTTTGTAGTTCTTTATAATGGAGGTTGGCTACCTCTTACAAAATTGCAAATCCTATGTGGGAAAAAACACCAACAAATTGCAGTTAAGATATACACAAAATGGATCTACATTGAAAATTCGGTAGGAAAACTCAAGCAAATACAATTGGTAGATGCAAAACCAAATAAATGTGAAATTGTGGACTATAATGATTGTAGAATATACATAATGGACTTTTTTTAAACGTTTTAGAAACTTTCAATCAAATGCAATTGGTAGATGCATAGAAAAATTTCACAACCTTCACCAAAATCCTTGTCGATTTCCTTAATATGGGAGATTTGGAACAAGGTATAGACATCCATCAAAGCATAATACGAAGATAAATTTTCTCAAATTTTGTGGTTGTAGACTCCATTTTTAAATTTATGTAAAATGTGGGAGGATAGACAGATCTTGTGAAATATTTGACAAAATATCTCAAAGAATTGTAATCTCATGGAATACACTCTAATTAGAAAAGTTGCATCACTACCCTCATAACAATCTCTCCATTTGTTTTAGTTTCTATTGTGTTACTCAATTTGAACTTAATTGTGATACATTAAGTTCATTCTCAAATTGTCATTTGTGTGTCAAGTTTGTCAAAATCCCAAATGATCAATTTTTACTAAAATCACGTGTCATGTAATATTGGGATGGGTGACCTCCTAGGAAGGCCTAGTGCTTCATCACTTTGAGAATCATTTAAATGCAATGAGTGCTAAGTGGACCATTCATTATCATGAGAGATGGGTTCTTGTGAAACACTACTCATGAAACATGGGTCAATGAGTTTGAATTGTAAAACTACATAATTGAATCCTGATAACAATATCAAAATTTGACACAATGTGAAAAATACTTCCTACTTGAAATTATGAATTCTTTGTAATTACTCAATAGATCATGTTGTCAATTGAACCTATTGGCATTTTTTTACTACAACCCACACGTGTTTCCTAGAAGCTCCTATGAACTCCCCACATTCAATAATAAGAGACTAGGAATAGTATGGCCAACTTTACGAGAATGGAAATAAGGCTAATTCTCCTACACTTCGAACTCTAAAATCTAGGAGGGTATTCCCTAATAGGTACTCTTAACATACAACATTTAAACAATTCATTTAATTTGCACACATGTAAGCAACAGATAGGTCCCCAATTAATGTTAAAGGATCAAATCCTTCAAGAAATTGGCTATTCCTTAAAAAAGACTCGTTTGCATTTAAAAGATAATCACAAAATTCACATAAACTAAATTGATAGGAAATGTTTGAGTAAAATATCCTGATGCCATAACATGAAACATACGAGAATAAAATGTAATCAGAATTCCAGTGCCATATCCTAGCACAAGGAGTCAAAAGAGAAAACTCAACTACAGGGTAAATTTCATTTTGAACACTTATGATCTATTATGAATTGCATTACAACCCATATATCTATACCTGAGTTTATTACTCCTTTATGAATCCTATTTGTTATATTGCATGAATTTACTGGTTAACTGAAGCATCTAACCGATCCTTTGAACCAGAGCTATAGTTAGACATAATTCATAGTAAAGAACAAATGAAAATCAATGAAAATCATCTTTGATCGATATTTCATTAATAATCCATGTAACATAACACAATAGGAGACAAAATAAACTCCAAATATTCATGAGTTTGATACAAACATGCTCAAAAATCCCATAATTAACAAAGTTCTCCAATATGACTCAAAAACTTTTAAAACCTAGACTTACAATTCATACTCTCTATATTACTAGACTCTTATTTCTCATATCTTGGATATTTCAATTGACCACTCTCTTGGCCTAGAATTCCCTTTTATAAAATAAGGGAGCCAACAAGCTTCAAGTCAGAGAGTACACATATCCATTTGTAATTAGACCGCTAACTCCTGATTCAATTACAATACTATTATGCAAGAGGAGAGCATAAGACAAAGATCATCATTAGTTGATAAGGAGGAAAAAAAACATCACTCCAAAGGCCGCTCCCCATACATCGAAGGCATGCTTAGCCATTATAGTATTAAATCCACCTTAGCACCCTATACTTGGAGTCAAAAGGAGAATGCAATTTTAGAATATAATATCTAAGGCCAGACCTGTATTATACATGGCCAAGTTACAATTCTTGACTATAACACTCATAATTCTAGTTCATCAGTGAACACCTTTTTCCATAATTCAAACTCCTCCTCGAAAGGCCACTGGAAAGCCACAACCTGATCAACCTTGTTTCGATAGGGAGTATACTTTACCATTATCGATGTGGCCTTTTTATCAAAGTTCTCTAAGAAACTTATAACAAAAGACAAATTTTCCAATGTATTCTCTAGCATGCAGATGTTAGCATTTTTGCATATCTCATGTGTTTGAGACATCATTATATTGTTCATTTGCTCCTTCCAAACTTGTGGGGTTTTGACTTCATCCTGACTATGTAAAATATGAAGCAATGGGGTCAGGTCCTTTCCATCATACACATCTTTCAACAATTTAATCTTGGATTCCATTAGGGCGGTAAATCCTTGGAAATTCTTCTCAACAATTCCCTTGACCAATTGATATGTTGCAATAATAGTAGGATATTTATCACCATGTTGTTTTTCCCCTACTGCTATAAATCTCAACTTCTCCATTCTAGGGCTCCATTTGTTTAGCAATGAGATGGCCAATTATTTATCCCTTGGAAACATTTTTAGTGCTTGCAACATTAGGACATAATTTTCATGAACATTATTTAGCTTACTCTAGACCATTCTATTTAAATGTTTCAAAATAGTGTCCACTATCACTACATTGCTTCTCCCTATTGCATCCCAGATTTGCTTTACCATCTCCTTATATTTTTCAACCTGATGAATCAATTTATCCCTAGAAAGTCCCCCTCCAGGGCTAGTATCCCTCTCAATAGTGATAGGCACATGTCCCATATTATATGGAACAATAGCCAAAGACTGTGCTTGTGCAGGAGGTTGAGACTGCTCTACTAGTGGGTCAAGAATAGTGTTGCTAGAACTGGCTTGCTTTTGAGATCTCATGGTATCCATTTTTTGCCTCAATAAAGCCAATTCAGTTTCTTACTCTGCTACCTCTTGTTGACTCTTATTAGATTGAATAATAATGTCATTATATTTTCCTATCAAAGTATCTTGCTCCTTGGTCAACTCTTGAATAGTTGCTCTGGTGAATTTGGTAACATTCACGACCATATCAGTAGCTTCCAATGTTGGGGTGTGAACTAATCTCCTCACAACCAAGTGACCATTGAAGTCAGAAGGTTCCACAACAATTGGGTTTTCAGAGCTAGTAGATAGGGACCAGATTGCCAATGCATCCCATTCCTCACTAAAGGCTGATCCCTTGAGTGTCAATGTAGCCCCCTCTTTAGTAGCAAGAAATGGCTTATTAGCCCTTCTTATTATGTCAAACACCACAGCATCAACGATATCCCATTCTGGGAGTAGCAATAATCCATTTTTTTGTACCAATTCCCGACCCTACTCTGGTGTTATTACTTTGAATATTTCTCTCATCTATTCCTTGAACTTATCTTGGATTACCTTCTCTGGGAGCGCTGGATGCATAATTCTCTTATGTGCCACCTTCTCAGCATATAATACAATATGTGCTCTCCACACAAAATATTGAAAAGCACCGGTTTGAATAAAAGTGTCATCCATCATGAACTCTCTACAGGATTCTATTCTCAAGTCATCATTGCTTGTTATTCCTTTGATTTCATCTTTTCCTAACCTCAAAGAAACTGTACCTGAACTTGTTGCAATGTCAACTAGGTCTAATGGCATCTCAGGATGCATTTCATTCAGAGTAACAATAATTTCATTATCCTCATCACCATCACAATAAAAAATATTTACCCTTTCAACCCTCTACCTCTTTGGTGATGGTGGCCAAGCCTGTTCTGAAAAACTTGGAGGAGAATCCAAATCAACAACATTTGGTACTAACTGCCTTGAAGAAGATGGTGCAATATTTTTAGCAAGATCTTTAGCTCTACTTCACTTTCTTCTAGAAAAATCCCTTATCTTCTTTTGGGGCTGATAAGTAGGCCTCTCCTCTTCCTTTACCTCAGGGTACTCCTCAATATTTTGTGATTTTCCCCTTTCTTCTACAACCCTTTCATCTTTCAAAACCCCAACCAAGCTCTCAAAATTATCAATAACATACATTGCCCTGCTAAACTCATCCTTAGCATTAGGTATGGGATTGAAACCAGGTATTTTCTACTGCTTACTTTTTACCATTTTAGAGTAGGCAATGTATAGTGCCTTTCTATCATGTTGTAATTCCAAATCAAAAATATTCCTGATGATGTCCTCAAGAAAGTAGAAGTTGTGGAAAAAATCTCTTGTCTAATTTTTTTGCCTCCATTTGAGAGATAAAACCCTCAGGATCATGATTCTTGGGGTGCACAGTCCTTAGCCTATAAGGCCCAAGTAATTGATGCAACTCCTTCCATCCTCCGTTTTCCATAACAAAATCAGCCAATGTTGTATATTAAGAGAAGAAAGAACCTTTCTTCTGCTCAGCTAGCAAGTGTAGTTCCTAAGTGCCCCCCAGTTGCCTCATGATTTCTAAAAATCCAAGTCTAAGGGCCACCTCCATTGGTAGAACCTTTGGATTGAAATTAGTGCCAAAAAACCTGAAAACTGTGGTATTACAATAGGGGAAAATGTCTCCCCAATTGTGCATTATGTTCAATTCAGGCCTTCTCTCCATGAGCCTCAAGAATTCATGAGTTTCTTTTGGGATCCTTGGGGGGGTCAAAAACTAGAGCCTCCCTTAATTTAGATCCAAAGATATTATGTAAAGTTACATAATCAAACTCATGATCATGCATGTCAAGAATCCTAATCCAATATTGGACAGGCATTTCAATGTTTCCTTCCTTCTTGTTTAATTTCGTATCTTTTTCCAACACAGCCTGACCCCTATATAGAAACATGTGGGTTAACAAGGAATACCATCTAAATAAAACTCAATTCTTCCCCTCCTTTAGGGCTACAAGACCCATTTGCATCTTCTTTGCCAAATAAGTGGCAAAATCATATATTACATTAAAACTTGGGTGTTGGAGATTTACTGCCATATACATAATATCAGTAGGGAAGGTTTTCTTTAAGCTTATTCCCAGAATTTGACATAAAGCACAAATAGTCTTCTTGAAATAACTGGCAAAATAGCCGATAGGAAAAGGTTCGGGCTCATTCTGGCCAATTACTACCTTCTTCTGAGTTTTTCCTCTTCTTGAGACTGTCAAATGAGGTATTAACAAAGATGTTCTGAACAAACCCCTAGTATTTCTATACTCTTGTTTGAAAACCTCCAAGTCGACAAGAACCATATCCTGACTCCATTCATGAAATTTTAAAAATTTTGCAATTTCTTTGGTTATTTTAATCATCTGCACACTAGCATGTGTTCTGACAATCTGGGCCATAGGGTCATATCTAGCAGCAATGTCCTTTAAAATATCTACATCAATATAAACATTAGGAACCACCAATTTACCCAGGTCTAACCTCCAGGGGTTACACAAAGGAACCGACAAATTCCTGTTCCCAAACCAATTGGAGAACAAATGCCACCCGGTGTATGGTAACTCAACATCTTGAATTGTACATTGCTTGTCTATCAATCCTTCCAAGATTCAAGGCTCATAGAACAAAACCTTTCCCTCCCACTTCTTGCTAGTAGAGGGTTGTAAAAAATCACTAATATCTTGGGATAAAGACCTAGTAGTGGTTTCAGAACCAGAACTTCGGGCCTTGGGTGCCATTTAAACTAGACTAATGATAATTCGATCTAGGGTTTGCTTATTTTTAGATAGAAAATAATCACAATTTTCTCCTTTAGCCTTAACAAACAATTCTTCAATATTCAAAAAACCCTAGCAATTATCTAGACAATCTCTAGAAGAGAATCTATTCAATCAATTTTTCAAGAACAGAGATAGGAAACAATCATGAATTGCTTAGAAAGCAACTATACAATATTTTGATTTACAAGAAATGACCTACGTGCTACTTACGGTTTCAATCGCAGAACATCCAGGGCAGCGAAATTGAGAAATCATAACCACATCTTGCTTCACTCGATACCAAACAATTCTTCCTCAATGTAGAGATACATAATTGAAATAGTAATTCAAAAAATTTAGCATTTAATTATGTAGGCAGAGTCAAACTCGGCCATTACTATTCACTCGTGTGAGATAAAATGGCTATCATACAAAACCAATTTATTTTAAAATACAATCCATTGATCAATCACAACATTGGCCAGGAGAATAACTCAAATTTAGTCAAAATAGTGTGAAAATTCCACGTTCTCCCTCTAGTCACGAAACAGACAAGATATTCACCTACCAAGCACCACGTTAGCACAGAAATGGGCCCCACCTTTGTTATCAGAGCACAACATCGGATTCCATGCATCACCAAATCACACACCTCGCAACATTATTGAAACTACAGTTTTAATTGCATGAGGTCAGTGAGGAATGACCACGATGCGTCGGTACGAAAATAGTTATCGGCATCAGCCTTCATAATCGATCAGTGACCAAAACTTGTCCCCACCATCAAATGTGATAGATGGAAAAATCTCACATTGCTTGCACCATATTTGTTACCGTCGATCTTCCTATAATTGATCCTAACCACTCCCTATGATCTCGTGATGAAATCATCACTAATTTTTTGGCAATTGTGATATCACGGGTGAGCACCACGTGTCCCAAGCTGTCGATGTCGAAAAAGGATTAATAAAGCATTTAATATTTGTGCCGGACTTAAATATGTTATAAAGTGGGTTACTAAAACAGCTACGATATGCATGTGCTCGAGATTGACGGTGATGTTATAATCTTGGTAAGAAGTTGCTAGACGATTATTTTTGGTGCTGGTGACTGCTATGTTTTTAATGACCGTCGATCTTCCTACAATTGATCTTGACCGCTCCCCGCGATCTCATGATGATATCACTGCTGGTTATTTGGTGATTGTGATATCACAGGTGAGCGCCATGTGTCCCAAGCTGTCGATGCCGAAAAGGGCTTAATAAAGCATTTAATATTTGTGTCAGACTTAAATACATTATAAAGTGGGTTATTAAAACAACTGCGAGATGCACGTGCTAGAGATCGACAGTGATGTTATAATCTTGGTAAAAGGTTGCTTGATGGTTATGCTTGGTACTGCTAACTGCTATGTTTTTAATGTTCGTCGATCTTCCTACGATTGATCCTGACCGCTCCTCGTTATCTCATGATGACATCACCGCCGGTTGTTTCGCGATTACGATATCACAAGCGAGCACCACGTGTCCCAAGCTACTGATGCCAAAAAGGGATTAATAAAGTGTTTAATATTTGTGTTGGACTTAAATACATTATAAAGTGGGTTACTAAAACAACTGCGAGATGCATGTGCTCGAGATCGATGGTGATGTTATAATCTTGGTAAAAATTTGCTCGATGGTTATGTTTAGTGCTGCTGACTGTTGTGTTTTTAATGACCGTCGATCTTCCTACAATTGATCCTAACTGCTCCCCATGATCTGATGATGACATCAACATTGATTCTTTGGTGATTGCGATATCATGGGCGAGCGCCACGTGTGCTAAGATTCTGATGCCGAAAAGGGATTAATAAAGCATTTAATATTTGTCTCAGACTTAAATACATTATAAAGTGGGTTACTAAAATAGCTACAAGATGCACGTGCTTGAGATCGATGGTGATGTTATAATATTGGTAAATATTTGCTCGATAGTTATGTTTGGTGTTGCTGACTGCTGTGAGTGAACACAATTGCCGATGGTAGGAATCAATGATTTCCCTACATCCTGTGATCCAAAGATGCAAGATGTTTAGTGATTGTGATATCACGGGCAGGTTCCATGTGTATTCCTTTGGTGTTGCTTTTGTGGTGGGCCCTCGATGCTGACATGGAGATTTCATTAGCCCTTTTGAAGATGGTCATTCGATGATCTAACAACAATAAAAGATCGACGACTGAAGTTTAAATTCGCATCAAATATGATTGGATCCATTGGAGCAGCATGCAAATGACCTTTAATGGCGAACGAAATGTCTACTACCTCAATTCAATCAACATAAAGTATCTGCTATTTTTCTATCTTCATCACAAAAGCATTCAAGTATTTTCCAAGTAGTTCAAAGCCAAAGATAAAAAATTTTGAGCGATCATCGTGAAGTTTGGTTCTCTATAAGGCCCAAAATCCCATGAGTTATTTTTTTAAATTAGTGGGTTAATTTGACTTTGTCTTTGTGAAGGGTTCTATTGTGCTGGTCAAGGGGTTTTGTTCATTATTGTCATAGGGTTACTAGTTTTTTTAAATTATTGGAATTGCACAGTTGTATTATATTTTTGTGTTTTGGGTACCCCTAGTTTCTTCGAGGATTTGATTTTTTAAAAGAAGCCCTAGTTGTTCAAGATGGCACAATTGAAGCAGCACTCTAGCCATGTTGATTATTTGAAGAGGAATTTATATGATGACTTCTTGGATCAACTCCCATTTTCAACAAATGACAGAAAGAGTGGTTTTGTTTTAATGAATGGAAAGACCCTAGGCGAAGGTCTACTGTGCAAAAATTATAATGTTGCGGATGCCAGGATTCCTATGATTGGTCTTCAAATGTTTAGGTTGTGGTATGGAAAATGAAACTTACCTCACCCCTTCTCTAATGCTTGGAGATATGACATGGGGAAACTAAAAGTATCAAATTTGTTCCCTGATGTTGACTTGCTTAGAGTAGTGGCAGCACGGCATGATCCTGTGACAAGTGTCATAAGGGATAATGATGGTGGAATTCTGCTAAGCCTAAATGCAGATGAGATTCAACAGAGTTTTGATTTGACTGAGTATATCCCTTTCTTAGTCCAAATATATTTTGAGAAGATGAAGGAGGAGTACAAAAGGTTAAAGCTTCTTTTCAGATTGAAGTTGCTTCCTCTTGACCTGGCCAGGGCAGGTAGTTCAACAATTCTTATCAACCCAAATGACCAGGAGCCTTTCAGGCTGAGTTGTTTTGCCAGTCACTTCCTGGCAACATTTTATTCATTGTGCTAGATTTTAGGGTTGATCCCTAATACTGTGATTCTAGTTGCGTACATGTTTATGGAGCCCAGATTCAACATCCTAACTTCTTTGTGGTATATGACTTTGCATCATTCCTGTCAGAGAAGATGCATGAGGGTTTGATGAAACTACATGTGGGGGATACTAGCACTCCTTTTTTTTGGTACTCCCTATTGATGCATATGTTCTTGTACAAGAATGTTGTTTTCTTCTCAGAAAACATGGAGTTGAGGTAGGAGGTGAATGGAGAAAGGTTACCAGTACAGGTGTGGAGTACAGATTTGTCTTACAATAGGGGAGGTGCCAACTTTGTGTAGTTTGATAACTGATTTTCCTCCAAACTCATGGCTTGGTTGGTGGTAAATGTGCCAAGAGTACCTGAATATTTGCATGACTTCATCCAACTGAAGGTGAGGAAGCCTAATTTAAAAGTGTGTCACAATTGGGGTGATATCATCTTGTACCCTGTAAGCATTATCTTGAGGGTATATGGTTTCAAGGGAACTCCTCATATCCTCCCCTTTAATGTACCATCAAGGATGGGGTTTGCCAAAGTAATGTGGCAACTAGGTTGTATTCATGAGGACAACCTAACAAAGAAAGGAAAAAGGACTTTGTTCCTTGAGTACACTGCTGTTTCTGATTTTTTCTATTCCAAGGGACGATGGGTCCACTTCGCAAGGTTTTTTGATGACTTCAATTTGAGGAATGGTCCTAGGAGACAACATTACCTTGAGGGATTTTTTGTATTGTTTAGATAATGAATTAAAGGTGACAAATTTGTACATGAATTCAACTTTCTTGAGGACCTAATCATAAATGAGTTTGATTTGAATAAGGAGGAGTTGAATAAAGAAAAATAGATTGCATATGAAAATTTGTTGGCTATAATACATAAAATGGATCCAAAATATGATCCATTAATGGAGTTCACTCCATTTCACAAGAGAATAGACTTCTTAATGGGTAATTTCAAAAGTATCATGGGCACCTTAATGACCAAGAGAGTCAGTTTGGAATTAGATTCTAGTATAGAAAGACCAGATGTGAGGCCTAAAGAAACAAGGCCGACTTATCAGCCACTAGTTGACAGGCCTCTATACAAGAGAAAGAGGAATGCAAATGGTGATAATTATGAAGGGAATAAGAAGGGAAGAGAAGTCATGTAAGAATCATCACAACTAGGTCCAAGGATCAGAGCACCTAGAAGGATAAGGATTGTCGATCTAGATTAACCACCAAGAGGTGATCCTGTACTATTACCATCAGAGCCAAGCCCTAAGAGGCAGAGAGTTGAGGAAACACAGGAAACTCTAATGGATGAGATAATTGTGACTAATCAAGACATGCAGGTTGGTATCCCTTCCCCTCCTAGATCAACACAATTGGTACTTTTTGACATGGATGTAAAGGGGTAATGTGTACAAGATGTTAGGATGGAGGCCTGTAAGGAATTCTTGGATGATGATGCATTTGTAAAGACTCATGTATTCTTGCAACTAGTTTGGAGGATGAAACTAGAAAAGTACCAGAATAAATGCAAGAGTAGGAGAGAATTGAGACCTGATAGGTCTGAGTAGGAGAATGATGATGAGGTCAAGGCTGAATTAATGGAAGAACTCAAAGGCATCACTCCTGAGGAGGGAAGAAGACTTGTAAATCAGGCTGGTGTCTTACTTTTTCCTGAATGGGACATAGTTGATGTGGTTGCATTCAATGTTATCTTACAGCCCAAGCACCCTATACAAAAAAAGTGAAGAAGAGGTTAAGGCAGCTCTGCATGACTTTGCCTTCAATGAGGAGTATGAAACTCTGACCATATGGGCTTTGGCACCCCAAGGTAGAAAGCCAAATGTAACTAATATTAGCCCACACCTGAGGGGAGGCTTAATCATCAAGAGAGCTTCTAAAAATTCAACAATAGAAGCTACAAGTGTGATAGTGAATGTGGCCAAATTGGCCCAAAAGATAGCTCAGACAGAAGAGGTTGAAAAGAAGAGTCTGATGGAGAAATACAATATGATAATTGCATAATATAGTAGGATGCAACAAAGGAATGTTGAGCTGCAATCTGAAGTAGATAGGTTGAAATATGGGTAGGTGGGAGAATCCTCCAGTGCTCTTGGTATTAGAGCATTACCTTCTATTGCAGGATCGGTCCCCCATACTACTCCAATTTTTTCAACTCTGGGGTCCCCCATCCATGAACCTACTCTCAGTCCTACACCAGGGCCAGTTGAAGAAGAAGTTGAATATTATGTGGATCCCACCAAGAACAAAATGTTGAATAGGATCACATAATTGCAGGCTACCTCAAAGGCAAGTGAGGATGATGCAATTTCCAAACAAAGTGAGGTTGTTGACATAATTTTGAGGAATCTTAATGAAAAGGTTGATGGTAAATTACCATATGTACATTCTTTGTATTCTTTATTCTAGGATGGAATAAAAAATATCAATAGGGATTAGGAAATAGTTTTGCCTTTGGCCGAGAAATGGATCCCTAGGGCCAAGGATCTAGATATTATGTACAAAGCTTCTAGGTTTTATGTGGACAACAAGCCCCAGTCATTGAAGCTTACTCAAAAATTTGTAAAATCATTGAGTGGATTCCAGACCCTACCTAATGATTTTAGTAGAAGAATTAGGGACTTGATAAAGAGCTTCGATGACTGGAATGATACATTTTTGCTAGACATTATTGATGCACAAGGAAATGTTAAGACACTGAAACTATGGCAATATGGGGCAGAAGAAGTTATCAATTCACAAATCAAATTGATTTGTGATGATTCAAACTATGATTTGTTGGTAAATAGTATGGATAAGATAATTAACACCAACAGATTCTTAGAGTTTTTTGAAAGGGAAACCAATCAGATTGTAGTGAAGTACACACCTTACAATAATAGGGTGAATGAGGTCGTGAATTTTTACTAGCCAACGGATGAAGAGTATCAGAGTGGGTGGACAAGTACTTAACTGAAGAGGAGAAAAATAGTGTGTCTATTACCATAGGATGGATGAAGGAATGCCAGACGATGATGAAATTTTTTTTGGAGACAACCACAAAAAATGATTTAACAATGGATAGGGCATGTGAACAAAATGAGAAGATGTTCGAAATGGGGATAGCCATAAGGAATGCACTGGAGGATGCTAATACACACAAGTGGCCAACTTGCCAAGATTATCTGCCAAAAAATATGTTTATGGGTTAATAGAGCATAATTTCTAGTTTGTTATTGTTGTTAAGCAGAATACATTTCTCAAAGGATGCACCCTTTCACAATTTTGATATATTTATATTTGTTTCATAATGTAAAATAGATATAGGCAGATAAGAGAAAGATACAGTAGATAGTTTGCAATGAAAATTTCCTTTAAAAGACTCAGATGCATGTATGAATTTTGATAAAGTTAATGAAGATGTCTAAACTTGTGGCTTAATCTTGGTATCAACTAATTTTGGAATTATACAGTTATCTGGTTGTCTTCATTTTGATGCTTTTTTGTTGTCTAAATTGATCTATGAAGCGTATAAATATATTCAGTTTACCGATACACATTTTATGTATTGTGTGATGTGATTATTTGGTTCTTTCAAGTAAATATTAAACCCTTCTAGTCAATCACAATAACTAAAGAGTATTAATTGGATCGATAAGAAGAATCACATAACTAGGATTGTCATTTTATCTCAAGTAGAGTTTGTTAGTCATTTACTTGCACATTTATACAAGTTATAAACTACATATGTGTGCCAAACACTTTGAATTATTTCCATCATAGATTACACTTTTATAGATCTTCATTAGACTCCATACACCCAACAAGGCAGTGGTCTCACACTTTCATCTTTTGGTTTATCCATTTTATTTTTACATTTGTTAACCTAACATATTCTAATATAATTCAAATGTAATTAAAATTAAATACATCATAAATTAATTATGTAACCACATAAGTCAAATATGATTCTATCAAGAAATTAATATCAAATAGATAATACAATTACATAACTCATACATTTCAATGTCATTGATCTTCTTCTTCATCCAACTCTTTGTTTGTATCATCTAATTTAGATTCAATATTCTAAGGATTGGTCATATCATCATCATCGTCATTGATATTAGTTTTGATAATGTCATCATCCACACGGATATCATCTTCATGAAAATTAACTCCTACATCATCATGATCTAGCTCCTCCTCTTCGACATCTTCATCAGGCACATCATCAACTAATTGTTGTTCCTGATCATCATCTACATCATCTTCTATTTATTCAGTATCTTATTCTTCCACCACATTATAATTTATGAGCCTTCCTCTTGGATCATGTCTAACAACATATGACCAACCCGCTTTACCTGCAACCTCTGAGTAAAATACCTTCTCAAATTGACTTGGAATAACATAGGGCTCATTTCCAGCTCGCTCAAAATACCTTGTATTAACCATGGTAAATTCATTATCATGTTCAATAATAGTTCTCTCAGGATCATTTTCGTTCAATCGTAGCCTGTACCAAAAGACAACAAACAAAACTAATTTGAAGGACTTAAAGTCATACTCAAGTTTATCATCCAAAATCCCATAGTATTTATTTTCTGAGACTTATGGATGTATGTCGCTTCTAGATGAAACATTAGTCACCTAGAAGATTGCAGCTATCCCAGAATCACAAGTTTTCTTCGTGTCATCCAAATTTTTGATTCAAAATTTATGACCATTGCACCGCATAGCCTTGTGGTGTCTCACCTGCAATATGCCAAACATGTAAAACTTATTGCAATATCATCAGTTGATAAAAATATTTATTCTTGGCCGAATGTATGCAAAGAAAAAAATATCAACATATATATACATCAATACAATTGAAAATAATTAAATAATATGAGTGATTAATATATTTATACATACCTTTTTATCTCTTAAACCATATGCTAAATCAATTTACCTTGGTGTAACATTGAAATCTCTATTATGATGAGCTTCTTTAACCAATGAAGCCACACCTTCCCATGTTAATGCGCGACCAGATTGTTGACATCGTTCAATCCATACCATCATCCAATCAGTATTGTTTGCGACATACAAATGTAGTTCATCCCACTCTCGACCAACTGTATAAAAGAAAAAAAAGAAATTCACAAACGACTTATAATTAGTTAATTACCTCGATATAAGACCTTAATTTATAATTGATGAATATTGAGAAAATTAATAATTAAGTAAGTACAAAATACATAAAAACCAAATGTAAAATATATTCTAATTAATCTCCATGACCATCTTATAATTACCTATCACTTTCCTCAATCTACTTTTCCCCATCAGATACTGCCCTTCGAATTTTTTAATGGAGTTGGGATCCCAAATGCAATCTGCATGGATCTTTGCTGCAAAATTGGGAAGATATTTAGTAATGTACACCATGGTATGGTATACCATGTATCCCTCCACCATAGAACCCTTGGGATGTGCTCTTTGTCTAACCAAAGCCTTCAAAAATTTCAAGTTCCTTTCAACCATCCACATTGACCTTGTGTGTACAGGTCCACACAATTCAATCTCCTCAAATTGGTGTATGAGGTAGTGTTCTTGTGCATTGACAAATGTTGAAGGTAGACACTTTTGCATTTCACACATTAGACGAGGAATTTTTCTCTTCCAATAATTTATATCTTCTTTATGGATTTCTTTAGATGACAACCATCTACAGGTGATTCAAGGCATAAATATATTAATGAGATTTAACAAAAATATACAACAAATTGATCAAATATTGCTACTTACCTCATTTATTTTCCAAGATCATATATAGCTTGCTTGACATTGTTGTCAAAAGTTGTCTAGGAGAGATAGAGGTAGAACATACTACAACAATTATAAAATGATCTTTTCATTAATATTTTTCCAAAAGTATTAAACATAATACACTAAAAAAGTACATGCAGTATACATATATATATATATATATATATATATAATATACCAAAATAATTACCTTAATGAAGGTATTCCAATCATGCGTTTTCATCCCTAATCCAAATTCACCTTTCTTTGTTATGATATTGTTTATGTTCATAGCAAATCCTATGGGAAATCAAATTTTTCATATGACTTGTTTTATAGCATTTCTTTGTTGCTCCGTTAATAACCAAGGAAGGGAACTTATATTAATTTGGTCTCTATCGCTATTTAATTGAATGAAATTTTTCATTGCATGAGTGGCTTCCTGAATGTCACTACAAATTTTGACAATTTTTTCTCTATCATGCCTTCCATCCAATATTTTCCATAACGTTTCTATCATATTATTTCTGATATGCATTGTATCAAACAAATGCACAATTTGTAGCGGCTCATAGTAGGGCAACCTACTAAATTATCTGGAACAAATTTTTAATCCTTGTGGAAGCCGACCATTAATGCCTTGACGACCTTCATGAAGCATATAAGTTAAAAAAATTAACAACGATAATCATTGTCAATTATAGCATGAGTAAACACAACACCATATAAAAATATAAATTCAAAACATATCATAAATGATAGATAAACAATTTGATCCGATGTATAACCTTGATGATTAATTCTATTATATTCCAACTTCCATAGGTGAGGTGTCACTCTTCGTGGTTTTGATGTAGTCTCTTCTTTCCCATTGAAAATATGTTTTTCAGTTGTTCGGTACTTATGATTTCTATGGAGGAAGTGCCTATACTCATCAAACACCTGCTTTCCTAAACTTGTTGAATGATGAGATTTCATCTTTGGACCACAAATTGGACATGAAAATTTTGCCTTTGTTTGAAGACCTGCAAATCATATATAATTGGATTAAATATGTCAATTTTTATAATTATATATAATGAATAGATTACTTAAAAAACATGCATGATATCTACTTCATAAAATTAAATATCATTAAAGTCATGCAGTCAAATGTTATAACATACCAGAAAAATGTGTTAGCCCTGGGGCATCATGAATTGTCCATACACGCATTGCATGGAATTGAAATTGTCTTTGTCCTATTGGTCTAGATACGTCATAAATAGTGAAGCTATTCCAGAAATTTAGTAACTCATCGATAAGAGGCTCAATATATACATTCATATCTTTAACTTGGTACTTACCTAGTTGAATGAACATAAAAATTACATAATTATTATAACCATTTTATAGAAATATATATAAATTCATGTATATAACTATTACATGAAAAAACATATAAGTCATTATGCAAAAAATAAGACAAATAAGATGCTACTACGTTAAAGAAAATTGATGTAAACAAATACCTAGAACAATCATTGCCAACATTATGTGCTCCCTCTTTATTGACATCCATGGAGGAAAGTTATTGTTGATAACAAAAACAGGCCACACCGAGTAAATAGATCTCATCTCTCCAAATGGATTGACACCATCCATTGCCAATGAAAGCTTGAGATTACGAGGTTCTTCTTTAAAGTGTGGCCATTTTTCCTCCATGTCCCTAAATACAGAACCATCCATAGGCATTCAAAGAATCTCATCTCCACTTGTATTACATGCATGGTAATCCATAAATTGTGCTAAGCTTTCACACCCAAATAATTGTTGCATATGTGGAATAATGGGAATATAACGAAGAACCTTGCGAGGCACCTTTTTTGTTAGTTGATGTGTTCAATATCTACTAATATGACATTCTGGGCATTCTATTGCACATTCATGTTGTTTATGATATATAATATGATCATTGGGACATGCATCTATTGCCTGATACTCCATTCCAATATCTTTCATAATGCCAAATAAATCTCGGTATGAGCAAGGTAAAATATTTGATGGTGGTAACAAAAATTCACCAATCAATCTACAACAAAAAATAATTTCTTAATATAAAGAATATTAATGGTACATACTTCATCCTTTATTTACTAGCGATGAACTAGCAACAATTAAAATAGATGAAAAAAGATGACGTATATGACATACCTTAACATCCATGAGATTGCTATGTTGGATAAACTATTCATAAGCTTCAAGTTCACCAACAACAATACATCAAAGAGAAGAGTTGTTTGGGAGCCTTCATAAAGGGGCTCGTATGCCTTCTCAAGTATAGGTAAATCATGAACATCATCAAAGTCATCTAGATCAACATGATCAGATGTGCCACTACAAGTGTCATGGATCAATGTATTTGTACCATCATCTTCAATTGTGTTTTCTGGCACATGATCATCTTCTTCCATAGGATCATTAACTTCATCTTCGATATTCATAGCTCCATGTTCCTCTGCTTGCAAAACCACATTCTCCGGGCTATGATAATTCATATTGTGTGCCCTTGGGCACCCCACCTTTATAATAATGACAGAAAAAAATAAACCATGATCATGATCAAGTGATTTTATATATATATATATATATCAAATGTTAAAAAACTATAAACATTTACAAATTCAATCAATATAAACACATATAAGGAACAACTTACCAATGGACGATAATCATGCCCCCCTTCAATGTGACCATGCTGCTTACAATATTTCTTTGCTGTTGTGATTAAAAGTCTTCTCATCTTTAAGCCCTTGCAATTATTGCAAGGACAATAACATTTCCCATCACCCTTTATTTTCAATATAGCCCACAATCTAGCAACTGTCTCTTCATTTTGTTCTGGACTAATATTATCTGACATGATTTTTCTTTACCAAGCTTGAATATTTAGATCTTCAAAAAAAATAAAACTCACACACCAATAATTTTTAATCATACACAGGTAACAAAATATAAGAATTATGATATTTTACACCAAAAAAATTTAGCATGCAACCACCCCTGCAAAAGAGAAGATAGTCTAAAGTTAACGACCCCAAAAAACACTTTTAAATGCTAATTCCAAAAATTATTAAATTTTGATTTTACTATGATTTCCAACTGTTAGACTCCTCAAATCATAATATTGAACTTGCACAACAAAATCTGGAAATGAAAATCTCAAAATCCAGCTAATAGGCCTCAACAACTAAGGCCTACTCAAGACTTTGTGAAGTCACTACAAGGTTTCCAGGCCTTACCTGATGATTTCAGTAGGAGGATTAAAGAGTTGGTAAATATTTGTGATGACTGGAGTGACACATCTTTACTAGATATTGTAGATGCCCAAGGAAATGTTAGATCACTGCAACAATGGCAAGATAGGGTAGATGAAATCATCAATGCACAAATCAAATTTATTTGTGATGACTCAGATTATGACATGCTGATGAGTAGTATGGATAAAATCATTAACACTAGCACATTTTTTGAATCTTTTGAAAGGGATGCGAATCAAGTAGCAATAAAGTATACACCTTACAATGCCAAGGTAAATGAGGTGGTAAATTTTAATTGGCCAACGGATGAGGAATATCAAGGATGGGTAGAAAAGTACTTAACTAAACAAGAATAGGACAGAGTCTACAACCGATAGTTAACAACTCAGTAGTTATGGTTATAACAAATTTTAGCTATGTCTTGGTGGCAGTTTTGGTGCAAGATTTCAAAGTTTGGAAAATGCACCAGTTATTCTCTAGTGGATGGGATGAACAAGAAGATTCTCCAGAGACTCAGTTGTTGTAACCAATTTTTGAAATATCATAAGGCGGTCCAAGTGACCAATGACAGGTGTATTTCTTGTCCGATGCTTGTTGCTCCTTAATTTTCCCTATAAGAAGGATTTTAGGACCAGAAATACAGGTTAGCAAGTTAGATATCTTTAGGTCAAGTCTAATTGAAGTTGCAGAGTGAATTTGTAAAGAGCCTGATATTATAGTGAAAATATTATTCTTAGGTTTGTTGTCATTCTGTTGTAGGTTTTAGTTTCAAAGGTAATTAATTTTCAAGACAGTACTAGGATTTGAATGAAAATTACTCATTTCAAGGTCAGGTATCTCCATTGTATGAATATATTATTATCTTGAATAAAATGATCAAGGGTTATTCTGTTCATCTCACTGTTATGGTGTGTGTAATTCTCATTTCGGCTTTAATTCAAGGAATTAATTAAAATGCTTGAGTGAGGTTATACATGACTATGTTCATATAAGGATTTGATAATTAGTATTGGGTTAGAATATAGACAGATGGTATTGTAAGGCAGTATTATCTAAGATTGTATATGCTATGTGTCTAGAAGATAAACTTGGTTACAATAAAAAACAACCAACACCTTTGATATTATCTAGCTATGGCTCCCAAATCTATTGTAAATTAATCATTAGGGTTAAAATTGAAACCTTACAAATATAATCTTTAATTTTCCATCATTTATAAACAATTCCCTTATAAAGAATTTGTGAAGCCAGGTCTAAAAATATGGAAATGAAATTGTAAAAATGCACAAGACTAAAAATGAAATATGATGAGATGTTGCTTTAAAATATGATTTTCAAACCTGGAAGTACAAATTTGACTTCACAAATGAATTCTAGAAAAAGACAATGACTACCCTCAACTTGGCGATATCTTCTTGAGTTTCTTCTGATTTTCCCCAAGAAAACCATCAAGAAAAACATTGTCACAATATATAGTCGAGCTCATTTCAATTTACGCCCACCATAATTAAACTTTGTAGGTTCATCGCAATTTCGGTGAAAGATCTTCATCGAAACACTGACGAAACAAAGGTTCATCAAAATTTTGATGAACGTCGGGGATAAAACTTAACAAAACTGGAAATTTTCACAAGTGCCTGATGATACATCTGATTATGTAGCTTTCATCGGAAGGTTTCGTCGGAAATTGGGGTCAAATGAGTTAGTGGTTCTATAGGCCCAGACAACTTCTTGTAGCCTATTTTCTCAATCTTTCCTATGAATAGCCACTGTTCTGGTCAAAATAGCATCTATTTCCCTATTGGTCACCTAAGACTACCCATTGGCTTGAGGGTGATAGGGGTAGATTTCCTATGCCTTATATTATATTCATTGACCAATGTTGTTACAAGAGTTGATATAAATTGAGTCTCTTGATCTATCACTATCTCTCTAGGAACCCCATAATGTGTGAAGATTTCTTCATATAGGAATTTTGCAACCTTATTATCTCTAGCATGTTTCATAGCTTTAACCTCAACCCACTTGGTCACATATTCAATGCAAACCAAGATGTAGGATTTTACATTTGATGGTGGATCAATTGGACCCACAAAATCAAGTCCCCATTTATCAAATGGTGTGATGACCACCTAGGGGTACAAAGGAATCTCATCAGATTTAGTTGGTTGGCCCATCCTTTGACATCTATCACACTTCCTAGTATACTTTCCTACATCTTTATGAAGTGTGGGCTAGTAATATCCTTAATAAATAATCTTCATTGCTTTCCTCTTAGCTACAAATTTCCCTCCATAGGGTTCATTGTGACATGCATTTAGTATATCATATGTATCATCCTCTCTTACACATCTCTTCATCACATGATCTGGCCTAGTATAGAATAAAAATCCTGCAATCTGTGAAAGGAAATTTTTTCTCAATAAGAACCCTTCTCTCTTTTAGGGAGAAATGAGGAGGAACTCTCCCTGTAACCAGATAATTGGATATATATACATACCAAGGTGTGTGGATACTGGTGGAAAATAAATTTTCATCAGAGAAGGAGTCATCAATGAATTGAGTGTCCTGTGATGTAGTCAATCTTAAGAGAAAGTCTGCTACAATATTTTCCTTACTTGATTTGTCAATAATTGTAATATCAAATTCTTGCATGAGCAGGAACCATCTTCATAATGTTTTTTTGTAAATAAGGGCTTATTAATCAAATACTTTATGGTTTCATGGTTTGTGTGGACAATGATCTGATATCCAGTGATATAATTTTTGAACTTATTGAGGGCATAAATGGCTGCCAACATCTCATTTTATGTCACAGTATAGTTAAACTTTGCTCCTTCTAGGTTTTTGCTAACAAAGTAGATTTCATTCTCAATGGTTCCCTCTTTTTGTCCCAAGACAACTCCTATAGCATAATCAAATGCATCTGTGTAAATATGGAAAGGGAGTTCCCAATTAGAACCTTTGAGAACAAGAGCATGGGTTGAGGCTTCTTGGAAAGAAGAGAATCGGTTGTCACAATCTTCTGTCCACTAGAACTCAACATATTTAGTCAAAAGACTATAGAGTGGTGCTTCCATTTTACTAAAATCCTTTATGAAACACCTATAATAGCCTACATGACCTAGGAAACTCCTAACATATTTTTTCTTTGTAGGAATAGAGAGATTGGTAATTACCTCAATCTTCGTTGGATCTACCTGAATTCCTTTATGAGAGATATAATGGCCAAGGACTACTCCTTTTTGCATCATCATGAAGCATTTCTCACTATTTAAGGATAGATTATGGTCTTCACATCTTTGTAGAACCTTCCTTAGGTTTTTTAATGCTTCATCAAAATCAGCACCATAAGAGGTGAAATCATCCATGTATATTTTCATACACTCATGTGAAATATCAAAGAGGATACTAATGACTACTCTCTGGAAAGTTGCAAGTGGATTGTAGAGACCAAATGGAAGCACTGAATAGGCATAAGTGCCCCAAAGACAAGTAAAATTTGTATTTGATTATAGCCACTGAATCCATCCAAGAAATAAAAATACTTCTTTCCAATAAGTGAATCCAATACTTGGTCTATGAAAGGAAGAGTAAAGTGATCCATTTTGGTGGAAAAATTTAATTCTCTATAGTCAATATAAACTCCCCATTTACCTCCATTTTTGGGAACAGCCACTAAAGGAGATACCCATTGGTTGTCTAAGATAGGGTAGATGAATCTTGCATCCAGCAATTTATGCAATTCTCCTTTCACAATCTCCTTCAATGCAGGGTTGATTCTCCTTTGCAGCTACCTTACTGGTGTGCAGTCATCTTTGATGTAGATCCTATGAGTACAGAGTTTAGGATCTAATCCTTTCATTTCATGGTTATCCAAGGAAAATTTGGGCTGATTATTTTGTAACAAGTTTGTGAGGGACAATTGTTTCTCCTAAGTAAGCTTGTTATTGATGTTCAAATGTTTACCTTCTAAAACTTGCACTTGTGTGATCAACTTAATTGTGGTTTTTCACCGATGCTTGGAATTTTTAGTTCATGTGTCAAAAATGTATGAGACATAGCTATTGTTGTAGGAATTTCAGGTGTAGGAAGATCGATCATAATTGTTTGCAGTGAAAAAGCATAACCAAACTTAGGAGTAGGTGATTCTTGCAATTCATAACTATTCTAAATTATATGGGACAATATTTCATCCTCTTCCTGTAGTTGCATGAAAGGACTTATGCCTATCATCATGAGTTGTACTACTGAATTGATCTCCTCAGCTTATTCACCAACATGTGGTGAGATAGGGTTCTCCATATCATCAGATGGTTGAGTAGGAGGATAAAGGGAAAACATTTTAGTACTTCTACCATCATAAATAGTCATGTCCCCTGCTCGCCATCCAATGTAGGCATCAATTGTAGCCAACCATGGCCTTCCAAAAATAATGGGATACCCTCCTAATGTACCTTTAGGGAAAATGATCATGAAATATGTTGGATATTCCCAAGAGTCTAGAATAACAACAAGGTCTTCTACTACACCATGAGGTTTGACTATGGAACTACCAGCAAGCTACATGATAGTAGGAGTAGGTCTTAGATTTGTAACATTGAACTATTGTAGGAAATCCCTAGCCATCACATTAATAGCTTCTCTCAAGTCTATTAGATAATTCCTTACTTGGATCCCATTTATGATGACTTCAACTATAGGACTGTCTGAGTCAGTGTATTTAGGAACAGTGACTTTCCCAAGCATGATATCCACCAACTGCCCTACTACATGGACAGTGGTGGGGTATTTCATTTTCCTCCTAGTATTTTTAAGACATGATTTTTTATTTCCTTACAATATATGGGAACACATTTGATGGCTTGGAACAAAGGTCTCTTGACACATATGTGTTTCAGCTGATCCAAAATATCAAAGGTTTCTTCCTCCTTTTTCTTAGAAACTTCTAACTTTTGAGGAAATGGTGGTTTAGGATGAGTCTATTGAACTAGTTCAGGAGTCTTGTCATGCTTGTCTGACCAGGGACATGAGGTAAATTTTGATGCTCCTCCTCTTCCATAGGAAGCTTTTTAATAATAGGAGTGGAAGGTGATGACAAAGTGGTTCCTGAACACAAATGAATATTACTGAAAATCACAACATAGGTTGGATATTGGTTTGGATCTACAGAATAGATAGGTTGTTGTTGTTGTTTTTTATTTGGGTTGGGTGTGGGTTGAGCTAGTAACTGAGTAGGTCTAGGTGTTCTAGTGTTTGAGTTAGGAGGATGCATTAGGGTGGGTTGTTGAGGCTGTGGAGGTGGTTGCATATAACCAGGTGCCTAGTTTGTTCATTGCTGCCCTCCCCTCCATTGGGATGTTTGTTTCCAATTCCCTTGAGGTTGTTGTCAACTCCCCTAGGGTTGCTACCACTAGGGTAGAGTTTTTTGGTAATTATGCCAGGTATTTTGAGGGTTATTCCAAGACTGGGGTGGATAGCCTCCAAATTTTGATGGATATGGGGGTTTCCATTGATTACTAGATGCATAAGAATTCATGTAGGGTCCATTAAAAGATAATAGTTCTAGTGACATACCTTTTCTTGGAGCCCATGTCCATCTTTGTGCAATGTAAAAAAAATGATCTTCATCAACCTCAATTGGCTTGAATTTGGGTGGAATGTGTTTTTTGTCAATATTGGACACCATTTTACATTTGTAGCCCTTCTTCTTTTGCCTACAATGAGGAAAATATTCTACCAACATTGCCTTAGCCTCCTCATGTTTCTTCTTTTCTTTAAGTGTATCTAGTTGAGTTGCCATATTATTTATGATTTCATACTTGAATTCTAACAGTTAGTGAGTGATTTCCATCCTTGAAACTTTGTTAATGGAATATTTACCCATAGAAGACTAGTAACCTCTCTCTTTATTTATAGTTGCTCTGGAGTAATTCTGACATATCTTCTTAATAGCATCCCAGGGAACTTGGGTGATATCTCCTTCTCCTATAAAATCCAGAGCATCAGTACAAGTCTCACTAATTCCTCTAAGGAAGAGAAAATTTTGAGACTCATTGAATGCATGGTGTGGAGACTTCTTCAGAATAAACTGGAACCTTGAAAGATAGTCCTCCAAAATATTATCCTCCTTCTGTTGCATCCTGAAGATATCACCTCCTCTCATATCATTACCTCCATAATATTATTTATACTTCTCAAGAAACTTTTCCCTCATCTCATCCCAACTATCTATAGTATTCCTTCCTAATCTCATTAAAAATCCTAATGCAACTTTTTTCAAAGTAGTAGGAACAAAATTAAGCTTATGAGTGTTAGTAGTGTAATCATAGATTATGCAGAGGATATCAAATTCAAAAAAGAAAGTGTATGGGTCCTCTATTACAAGCCCATAAAATTTAGGAAGAACTAAAGCATGAATGTTCTCGAGGTTATCAACATCATTTTGTGGAGGGATAGGGAAGTGAAAGGTTGGTTGGTTAGGCCAAATTGGGGTAGCCATATTTTCTTGATGGATTATCAGAGAAAATGGGTTCTCTATTAGGTTTTGGGTAGCTTGTTCTTCAGAGGAAGTTTCAGAACTAGCCAAATCTGGAAATTCATCAACAAAAAGGTTTATTTCTTCTTCTTCTAGAAAATTTTGAAAATCAACTAGTTGGTTACTAGGCATAGGGTAATTATGAAGGAATCTCCCTAAAGAATCTCTTCTCCTACCCCAATGCATGTAGTTTTACTTAGTATCAACCATCTCACACAAATAATTTAGTGAAAGAATGGTGGGTCATTACTTATTTTAATGAAGGGTATGTTGAAAAAAAACTTCAAAGATAGCGAAAATAGGAAAGAAACTAAAAATGACTTCGAAGAAATTCCTAATTTGACACCATCCCCAACAAAGATGCCAAAAATGTTGACCTCCTCTAATGATTCAAAAATTAAGTCCTTAAAGCTATAACTCAAAGATTGGGCATCTATACTAAATAGCTATCTTTCTCATCATGAAGGTTCAATTAATTGTCAACCTAGGGACATGAAATTTAAATGGGTCAGCATTATATGTGCACTAGGTTTCCATTGTAGCCAAATTCATTATATAAATAGAAAAGACATGATGTTGAAAGTAAATTCCTTGAAAGGAAATAACATAAACACCAAGCATAAACCAACAACTATACTGAACTAAAATATATGACAAAAATAGAAATCTTAACAAATGGACATGAAACTACTCTATCTGTTTTGGCTACATGAACAAATAGTTGCTAGAATTGTAACTATTGTTGAACAAAAAGGTAATGACTAAGCTGAAAGGATGGAATTATCACCAAGTGGACCCCCTTGGGTGAGTTTCCCTTGAAACTAACTCAGATGCAGAAAACTTATAATATCATTTTATTCATTAAAATCATGATTACAATGGAGCATCAACATAATTTTATTCCTTAAAATTTTAGGAATGCAAGTAAAACATCAGAACATTCAACCCCCTAAGAAGGAGCGTTTGATTATTATTTATAGGAAGAAAGATACTAACTAATTAACAAACAAGGCTGTCAACTCCAACAAATTAGGAGGATGCCACTTATTGAAATCATGAAAAGAGGAAAGTAAGTTATGCATGCACAAGATTTGGTCAATCCAATATTGCCTGAACATAGATTTAGCATAACAACACCTCCTATATTTGCTCAACTAACAAGTATGATCATTTAAAAGGTAGTTACAATATTTCATTCAAGTTAGGACTTTCCCTCCATTGACCTTTTAATGATCACCTTTTTTACTTCCGTGGCAACTGAACAGCTAGCAAGAACTTCTTCTACTTTGTATGTTTCATTTATATCAACATCTTAATGTGAACTGCATAATAACATTAGCATGCATACAAAATTGCATATCCATAATTACCTTAAAGTAACATTCATTGAACCACATGTAAAACCAATATAGATAATCCACATAGCACATTAATATTATCAAAAGTCAAAAGGATAAGTTTATGACCAAGGTTCTCAAATCTAGGGAAATAACATGGAGGATGCTAATAACTAGGTGCTAGAGTCTATAGTATCAATAAAAAATATATGATAAACCCTATATAAATTAAACCATTAATTGGACTCATCAATTGCTATGGATGGATAAATGGCATCTTTGAAAAAGAATGATACGTGGGATCTTCTACCATTTCTGAAAGGATAAAAACCTATTGGTTGTAAATGGGTGTTCAAGAAAAATATTTGTTTAGATGGAAGTATTGAGAAATACAAAGCAAGTTTGGTTGTGAAGGGTTACTCTCAAGTTTCAAGGGTGTTGATTATGGTGAGATATTTTCTCTTGTTGCAAAAATGAAATCCATTAGATTTTTTATTTCTATTGTTGCTAATTTTCATTTAGAGGTTGACAAAGTGGATATGAATTTGTTTTTCCTTCATGGTGGTTTGGAGGAGGATATTTATATGACACAACCAAAGCACTATGTGGTGAAAATTAAAATTTAAATGATTTGCAAATTGAAGAAATCTTTGTATTGTTTAAAATAGTCATAGGATGTTTTACCGAAAATATGATACATATGTGTTGAGTTTTGTATTTGAGAATTATAAATAAAATCATTATATTTATTATAAAAATGATGGTGACCATTTCTTGTTTATTGCATTATATGTTGATGATATGTTATTTATTGGTAAAGGGAAAGGTATGATTTCATAACTAAAATCTCAACTTGTTACTAAATTGGAAATGAAAGATCTTGGTGCAGCTAAACACATTCTTGGGATGGAAATTAAAAGAGATAGAGTGAATAGAAATTTGTGGCTTGGCCAAAGTAAGTATGTGAACTCAATTTTACATAGGTTTGATATGTAGGATTGTAGACCACTATGTGTTCTTGTTTCAGTTGGAAAAAAATTACCTATTTTAGATTGTCACACATCTCCATCAGAGATGGAAGACATGAGAAAAGTTCCTTACCAGAGTGCAGATGGATGTTTTATGTATGCTATGGTTTTTACTAGACTAGGCATTGCTCAAGTAGTGGGAGTTATTTCCAAATATATGTCTAATCTCAGTAGAGTTCATTGGGATGCAGTTAAAAGTGTCTTCAAATATTTGTGGAGTACCTCAAATTATTCCTTATATTATCATAATAATATGACTAGAGATGAGATTTAGCTTGGTATTCATGGTTGTGTGGATTTAGATTGGGTAGGAAATGTTGATAGCAGAAAATCCAATAGTGCTTATGTGTTAACTTTATCTGGTGGGACAATTAGCTGGATGAGTAAGTGACAGGTTGTGGTTATTTTTTCCACTACTAAAGCAGAGTATATGGAAGCTACTCATGCTTGTAAAGAAGTCATTTGTCTTAAGAGACTGTGTTTAGATATTAGTATAAAACAAGGCACAGTGACAATTTATTGCAATAGTTAGAGTGCAATATGTCTAGAAAAGAACCCAACATTTTGGCTAGAACCAAGCACATTGATGTACACTATCATTTTGTTAGAGATATGGTATCAAATGTGGTGGGGTGAATTTGGTTAAGTTAGATACTTTGATGAATGTTGTTGATGCTTTAACTAAGCCTATCAGCACATATAAGTTTAGATGGTGTTCAGAGATTATGGGCCTTTCAGCCCCTAGCAATCAAAGAGACGATGTTTACACCCTCACATTGCTCTTGCAAGGTGTTCAAAAAGTGGGATATTTTTTGGGAATATATGTCTCAACCTTGCAATTATATGTAGTTTATTGTTGATAGGATGTATATATATTTATATATATATTTCCTAGTTACATTGATAGGTGTATACAATGGCAGCAAAAAACTAAATGTGAGCATGCTAACTTTTTTAGGAAACTTTTAGAATAGCTGACATACATTAAATAAAGGATATATTGTAAATTTGGACCATTCATTTTTTAGGTTCTAGATCTAATGGAAGATATTTTTTTGGCTTGTCTTGTCCTATAATTTAACTCTATTTTATGAGGGAGTTGTATTACGATTACGATAGAGATTGTGATGATTTTTGAGAGTCTAATATCGGTCGTTTTGTGTCTTGATCTCTGAGTGGTGATACTCCTGTGAGAAGCTTGCTCTACAAGTATATTATAATCTTTGTGATTTATTGAATAATATATTGAGCGGCTTTTGGAGTGTGGGGTTTTCTCTCAAAAGGGTTCTCCCCACGTAAATCACTGTGTTGTGGTATGCATGATATTTATGTTTAAATTTTTGTAACTGTTAAATATCTGTAATTTTTTTACATTATTCTCCTCTCAAGATTAGTGTAGGAAGTTTTTCTACTACCTTATCTTTCTTACAATTACTTGTTGAATAATACAATTGATTTTTCCTTAAAGTGTTGGATTTTTCTCTTGAAAATATTTTTCTTGTTACTATAAATAGGGTAATTACATAAGTATTTAATTAATATCACTTTCTAGGTTGACCTATCCACATTTTTTAAGTCTCCATTTATGGAATTATAGATTTTTTTCTCATCTCATGTGGTTGAGAGAAGTGTCCTCATATTGTGAGACACATAGTGCATGCACACTTGCCACTTTCTAGAACACTTATCTTGGTTTAAGGTCACAAGTGTTGTATTCATAGAGAGATCTAGTTAGTCATTGTATCCTACTATCCTATCTCCACTACCTTACCTATATATGCAAGGCTACTTTATACATTTTACTCAACTCTTTGATAATATCAATTATTCTTATTTGTGTGAAATTAGCTTGTAGAAGTTAATCTTGGATCTTGTTGTCTAATCCTAGCAATACCAACATGGTATCAAATTCATGCTAGAAAAAAACTTCCTGAAATCTCACACCTAGCCTAGTCAAGAATTTTATCATATTTTTGTTTTGCAATCAAAGTGTTGGTTCATTTCATCTGTGAGTTATCTTTTAAAAAATATATTTTTTGATAATTGTAGCTTGCATTGTATTTAGTTTACTATGGTGTAGCATTTTGAAAAAGGAAAAATTCTTGTGTATGTATTAAATCATGATGATCTGTATAAACCAATATTTTATTTAGTCTTGACAGTGTGTTGAAACTCATTATGTTGGCTATGCAAGATTGGATTTTCCTTGTGAGTGCATGAGTTTAAACTTCTCATGTAATTTTAATTCTCCCCATGTGAGGTTATATTGGAGTGTTCTTAGCAATGTTGGTCTCTTTTTCATGTGTGGATCTTAATCTCTACTTATGTGGATTATTTGGCCTTCATCTCAAGAAATCATAATTGGATACATTTACGTTTAAAATAAAATGGTATTGTATCCTTTGCACCATTACATTCCTTTTTTTTTGTTCTTTCCTACCACCATTTCACTACTACACTAACTCTTTTTCCTTTTGTGAGTTCATATTCTTGGTAGTGTAATCTGACACCTTTGATATTCTCATTTGGTATTTCTTGTTGCTTGTAGGAGATCAAGGACCATGTGAACCTTCTAACATGCCTCTCAATGAATCCTTTACCAATACTCAAGCTTCCAATGGATCCCATGCCTCTACAAAATATCTAATGAATTCTACAATAAGTCACCTTTATTCTATACTCCCTTGATTGGCACATTACCTACCATTTTAGCCACCACCTACATTGTGCCCTCAAATTTCAATGAACTACAAATATCAGCGAGTTAGGGATCCTATGTTGCTGCAAGTATGAGGTTGTTGCCATTGATTTCAACAGGATGTATATTAATTGGTGTTGTCATTGATGTTAATAAGATGTCTATTAGCTAGTGTTACATCTTTGATGTCAACTATGTGTTAAGGAAGTTTGTTGTAGGATGAAGATGTTGAAGATATTGAGAAATTTGTGTAAAAGAGGAGAACAGGTTGTTGCAAGTTGTGCATGTGCAGTTGAGATATTGAGGAAGTTTTTTGAGTACATGGAGCTATCTTTATGCTATAGTGTCTGAAGATGAGTTGGAATGAAGTAATGAGCTGAGATGATCATCTATGGTACTTGGTTTCCAAGTGCTTTTGAGAAAATTTAATAAACAAAGAAAACAGTGTTGTGCAAATGTTTAGAATGCTATGGTATTGTGTTCCACATTTATTCTATGTTGAGGCTATGCCTGTGTGGATCTAATATGTTTTTCATAGTTTTCAGATGTTTCTACCTTTAGAATTTTGGTTTTTGGATCATTGTATAGTGCGAGATATTTTCACGAGTGTGTGAACCAATTTTTTAGTGGTATTTTTTGTGGCCTGGGAGAAATGTATTTTATTCATGTTTCTCCGATGTTTAACTTCAAGTTGTGCAATTTTGGGAATTTTCTTATATTGTTTATATCTTTCAGAACTTAAGGTTTTACTTGATTTGGTATAGTATAGTGTGTCTTTCACATGTCAATGTGAAAATAAGGTTGAGCAATTGTTCTGAGTTGAAGTATTTGTATGATGCGGGTTTGGATAAAGTGTTTGATGAATCTCAAGTAGTTTGAAGATTATTCTAGATCATGTTCAAGTGAATTTTGTTGTACAAATTTTTTGGATTGATTTAAAGAAGCGTGCACTTAATGTTTATGGTGTTCCCATAGGTGCTGGACGACCTTGTGTTAGCACTACATGTGAATTTTATGGAAGCATATTGAGGTGTGTTGGGATCTATTTGGTTCCTAATTAAGGAATTATTTGGGTTTCCTTCATTCCTATCCATCGCGTAAGGGATAGTTACCGACCTTGGAGAAGTGCTTTTAGGTTGAGGTTGATATAAATAAGAATAGTGATGATGTGAGGTGCAAGAGAGAATCAAGAAAGAGTTAAGATAGATGTGATATCGATGCGAGTGATGTGAATTTGAGCAGAGTAGTGAGAGTTTCAATTATTGGATTCTTGAAGGCAATGAATTGAAGGTGTCCTAAATCTTTCATACAAGGCTATGAAAGTGTTGGAGAAATTGTGGTGGACTCTTTGTTTCATTCATATATTTTTTTATCTATGTAGCATTTATCTTCTATCTTTTTGTGTTCTTTCTATGGTTGTGATCCTTTTGGATATTGTGTCCTATTTTGATAGTGAGTCTTTGTACCGGTTTTTTTTTTACTTATATTGTGAGCTAATATTCACAGAGGTTTTCGCTCATTGGTTTTTCCATGTAAATATAGTGTTCACTTGTGTGTGGTGTTGTTATATCAGTTTATGTTATCTACATTTCATGATTAATCACTTTAACAGAATAAGGGTTTAAAGAATGCATGTGGATCTGATTATTGGTGAGGGTTTTTATGTTTTAATTTTCTACAAATAATTCACCCCCCCTCTCAATTTTCTTGTTCATTCAAAAATTGGTATCAAAGAAAGGTTCCTTAGTGAAGATCTTAACAGCGTAAGGTAGATCTGGGATGGAAAAAAAAATTGATTACCCTATATTTGATGGAATAGATTATTCATTTTGGAAGTCAAAGATGGAAGGATATGTAGCATGCCAGGTATATGAGATTGAAAATGATTATAAGATTACATATACTCCACCTACAAATGGTCCAAGACCAAGTGATGAGATCAAGGAACATGAGGTAAATTCTAAATCAAAATTTATCATTGTGAATAGTCTTTCGAATTCTGAATTGGTTAAAGTTATTAATCTTAAGACTGCTAAAGAAGTTTGGGATAAGCTTGAAAGTATTTATGAAGGAGATGAAAGGTTAAACAAGAAAAGTTGCATAATCTAAAGGAACAATTTGAGACTATGCAAATGTCTGTAGATGAAACAATTACAACCTACATATAGAGAGTTGATGAACTAGTAAGTTCTATAAGAGCTCTCAGTGCACATGTTAAAGAGCCTACCTAGTGTGGTAAAGAAATTTCTTGTAACTCTTCTTGATGCTTATAGTGAAAAAGTATTTTTTATTGAGGAAGTTTCAAATTTTAATAATTATTCTAGAGATTAGTTGATTGGTACACTAACTTATTTTGAGATGAGAAAGCTTGGTTTAAAAAATGGCACAAAAGTGGAGACTTATTTTAAGTCTAGAAAATCAGAAAAGATTGAAGATTCAGACAAGGATGATCTTGATGATGTGGAAGCTAACTTTGTATAAAGGTAATCTAACTTACAAATGTTTTAGCTATGGTGAAATAGGTCATAATGCTTCAAGATTTCTAAAATGATCTATAAACAATAAGAATAAGGAGAATAAAGGAAAGATGATTAAAATAACTTACTATGTTAGAGAGGATGTTGTTATTTCTTATGATGAATCTAACTAGGAAATTTTTATGATAATGAATGCTTGTGTTTGGTTATAAAAGAAGAATCTAGTTTTGCTAACCCTAAAAGTTGTGTGAAGGAAAGTGATCCGGAGAAGAAGGATAAGGTTGAAGGTAATTTGGTATCTAATTTTCATGTTAAAGAGGATGAGAATTATTGGGTTGTTGATAGTGGTTGCTCAAATCACAAGACCAAAGACAAAAGTAAGTTTGTTAAACTTGAAAATAATGATGGAGGATTAGTTAAATTTTGAGATGATTTAGGAGCTAAGATTTGTGGAATAGGTTCAATCAGCTTTGATGGAAAGAATAATACTAATAGTGTTTACTATGTTAAGGGTTTAAGGCATAATATTTTGAGTGTTGGAAATTTTTTGGCTAAGGATATAATCTTGTGTTCAAGGATGAAAGCTATGAGATCAAAAAGGGTCTGGAACTATGATTACTGCTAGTAAGAGAATAGATGGAAAAAATTATTAGCTTAAGGGTGTTGATGGTCACTGTTTTATGTCCCAGATTAATGACAATTGGTTATGGCACTGGAGGATGGGTCACACGAATTTTGCTAATTTGGCAAGAATTAGTTCAATTCATTTTGTGAGATATCTACCAAAAATCATAAAGCCTATCAATGTTGTTTGCAAGAGTTGTCAATTTGGAAAACAAACAAGGAGTAGTTTCAAAGGAAAGGAAAAATATTCTATCAGACTACTAGATTTAGTACATATAGATCTTTGTGGTCCTACAAGGGTGAGAAGTCTACAAGGTGACAGGTATTTCATGCTTTTGATTGATGATTACTTTAGGATGACATGGGTTACTTTTCTTAGAGAAAAATTTGATGCATTAGATAAATTCAAGGAGTTTAAATCTATGATTGAGAATGAAATGGATCTGAAAACTAGATGTTTGAGGTCTAATAGAGGTGGAGAATTCACCTCCGCTGAGTTTAACATGTTCTGTGAAGTTCATGGAATACAAAGGCACTTCTCTACTCCTAGAAATTCTCAACAGAATGGAGTGGTTGAAAGGAAAACCCAGACTATTCAAGAAGTTGTTAGGACTATGATGAAAGAATCAAATCTAATGGAAGTCTACTAGAGAGAATAAATTCATACTGTTTTTTACATACTTAACAAAGTTCAAGTGAAAACTAACATCACAAAGGCTCCCTATGAGTTATGGTATGGAATGATTCCTACTATGAATTACTTTAGATTATTTGGAAGCAAGTGTTATATCTAGAGAAGACCCCTAAAACCCCTAAGTATTTGAGAAAGAATCATTTCAAAAAAAAAATCATTGGAGACAAAAGGAAAGGTGTATTGACAAGAATAAAACTTGTTGAAGTTGAGGTGAATCTGTGTTTACTTTCTAAATTTTAACCTAAAATAGTGAGTGAGGCATGAAAAGATGAACATTGGATGAAGGAAATGGAAGAAGAACTTATGTAGATTGAGAAAAATCAAACTTGGGAATTGGTTCCTAGACCAACAAACAAGAATATAATTAGATCTAAGTAGGTATTCAGAAAAAAGCTGAATGAAAATGCATAAGTGGTAAGAAACAAGGCAAGGATTGTGGGTAAGGATTACTCACAAGTGGAAGGAATAGACTTTTAGGAGAAATTTTTCCTATGGCTTGGATGGAAGCTATCCATTTTTTTTGTAAATTTGAAGCACATAAGTACTTTAAATTTTATCAAATAGATGTGAAGTCTGCTTTTTTTAATGGTTGTGTCGCAAAAATCCTATTAGAGTAAAGGTTTTAACTTAATTATGTTGAATAAGTTACCTTTATTCCCTTCTTAAGATTTCACGTTAGTTTGCATAAAGTGACATTTAATAATTATATTAATTATTAAATGTTATCCTATTAGGGCTTCTATTAGGGTTTTTCCTATTAGGGTTTTATTAGGGTTTGCATGATCTCCTTTTTATAAGGATTGATCCCATTGTATTTCATATCAATTCATTCTCTCATTCTCTCTGATATATACATTTTCAGGTTTTTGAGAACCCTTGCTTGTTTGTCTGCATCTCTTCTTTTGTGATAGGTTATTTTCATGCGGGCGATCTTCGGGGTTTGTGGTGTTGTATTTTCTCAACTCCTACAAATACTTGACATTTTTCACTCATTTGGGCCTTTTCTATGGATTTTGGCATGATTTTTCTTAGTTTTAATGTTGTAATATGGCCAAAACATTCACATTAAGCCTTGAATGCCTATAAATCAACAAAAACCTAATGATGTCTTACAAAGGTGTTGTGAAGTGTTGTAACACATTTTCTCACTTTCCTAGGACCTTTCTATCATAATTCACCTAAAAACCCTCTTTTTATCACTTACCAAGCCTTATTTCAAAGTGTTGTAAGGTATTGTAACAAACTCTCACACTTTCCTAGGCTTTTCATCAACAAATTGACCCTTTCTTATGATAAAATGACCCCTTAATGAACTTATAGGCCCTACTTAACTATGTTTCGGAAGACAATCCCGTTAAGCAACATTAATTACACTTTAATTCCTGACAAAAAATAAAAATTTCCCTAGTGGGACCAAGTTGCCACCTTGGGTGACTTAGTCCAATCAAATTTATGTCAAAATTATGGTGGGATATTATCTTCTAAACCTTAAGGTCAGCATGTGATGAGTTAATTTCAAGAAATTAGGGCATAACATGTATAAATAAATGGTTTTCCCCTCATTTTCATTCTCCTCATTCTCTCATGATCAAGCAATCTATCTTCCTCAACAATTCAAGAATTTATCCATTGGAGTTGATTACTTACATATCTTCAGACTTCTCCATCAAGGGTTTGGTGAGTTGTTTCACTTTCATGTTGTTCAATCATCCTTCCCTTTACATTTTATTTCATTATCTAGGATTTGATTACTAAAATCGGATTTGACTAAGGAAAACCCATATTCTCTAACCCTAACATCTTTTCCCCTCTTTGCATGTGTGTTTTGAAAGTTTGTATACAAATTAGTCAAAGAGTAGTCATCTTTCCATAAAAATCATCCAAAGTCAACAAACGCTAAAAGGAGCTTGAAGACAACTTCCAGGTCAACATATGAAGATTCAGATCCGAGTTTCTGTCAGGAACAAAAGTACAAGTTGATATTTGTATATTCCATTCTCGAGATTCCTAAAATTCATAGGTGGACTAAGTCACCATCATTGGTAAATTAGTCCCACTGCCAGGCCTGAAAAAGTGATCTCTACAAATCTGGACACCCATTTCCTCGAAACCTATTATGGAAAAGTCTCCCTTAAGTAGGACTAAGTCACCCAGCTTGGTGTAAGTGTCCTAGTGTCCTTTAGCAACATATTATAGAAGATTTTAGAGCTCCTCTTCATCAACCTTCAGTTTCCAGGTGCACCCCTTCTATAACTTTAAGTTCTATTACAGTTTGCTTGCATTTTAGGTCATTTTACATAGTATTTTCAATAGTTTGCATTCAATAGATAGTTTTATTTATCATATTACAAAACTTAGATACATCCCAATCACACACATTTAGCACTTAATCTTGAATGAAATCTGAGATTTTGGGTGTGAAAAAACCCTCTCCTTCTAGGTGAAAACCCTAGAAGTGATAGAGAACCCCCTTTCCCCTAAATATTTGTGGTTCAATGGTGAATTGGAAGAAGAGGCTTACATGGAACAACCAGAAGGATTTTGATTTTCAGATCAACCGCATATGTTGTGTAGATTGAAGAAGGAATTATATGGATTAAAGCAAGCTCCCAAGGCTTGGTATGCAAGTTTGGATAGATATTTGATATAGCAAGGATTCAATAAAGGCATCGCAAATAGTAATCTTTACTTCAAAATTGAGGAAGAGAAGAACTTGATAGTGGTTTTATATGTGGATGATATTATCTTTGGTGGAAATGAAGCTATGTGTAAGAAATTTGTTGAAGAGATGAATAAATAATTTGAGATGTCAATGTTTGGGGAGATGAATTTCTTCCTTGGGTTACAAATCAATCAAACAGATAAAGGGATTTTCATTTCATAGTCTAAGTATGTTAAAGAGATGTTGAAGAAGTTTGGAATGGAAAATCCAAACTAGTATGCACTCCTATGGTGACTGGTTGTAAGTTGAGAAAAGATGTTGACTCACCCAAGGTTTATCAAAGAAAGTATAGATCTATGATTGGTGGACTGTTGTATCTAACTAATACTAGAATAGGTATCATGCATGCATTTTATCTTGTGGCTATATTTCAAGAAGAACCTAAGGAAAAGCATGTTGCAACTATGAAGAGGATATTAAAATATTTAAAACGCACTCTGAATTATGGATTGTGGTATCCTAAGGATACTAAATTTGCATTAATTCTTATACAGATGCAAATTGGGTTGGTTGTGTTGATGACAAGAAAAGTACAAGTGGTGGTACATTATTTATTAGATGTAGATTGGTGTCATCGTTAAGTAATAAACAAAATTCAGTTTACTTATCTACTGCAAAGATTGAGTATATTGTTGCATCATTATGTTGTAAACAAGTTTTGTGGATGAGATAGATATTGAAGGACATCAGAGTAGTGTATGATGAGCCTTATATCTATCTTTTGTGGCAATACAAGTGCAATTAAAATTTCAAAGAATATTGTGATGCGTTCAAAGACAAAGCATATATCTATTAGGTATCACTTTCTGAGAGAGAAGGTTGTGGAGAATGATTTGAAACTTGAATATGTACATACAAAGGATCATATTGCTAATATATTGAATAAGGCTCTTCTTAAGGATACTTTTGAGTATCTTTGGGAGAAGTTGGGGGTCATTGCATCTCCTTCCTTGAACTATATGCATATGGAGATGCATAATTCTAATGGATTTATGGATCTATCTCTTTTTCAAACTGATGCTTGTGGCTATCTCTTAGGGGGAGTAGGTAGTGTCATGTGTTGTCATTGTTGTAAAGTTGTTGATTTGGTTAGGTAAACTCCTAAGGGGGATTATTTAGATAAAATATCTTAGTTTTGTGTCAAAGGGGAGAATAAAGTAAGACATTTTTTCCTTTGCCATTGATTTAAAAGGGGGAGAAAGTATCATGTGATTTTTTTTATCTACTCAGGGGGAGAGAGAATCTTGTAAAGAAAGAGATTGTGTAGAAATAGGGGTTCATCTTTAGAGGATGATGATTCTCCTCTAGATTCTCCTCCTCAAACCGTAGGGCCTCTTTTAGGCTCTTTAGACTTTGCAGTCAGTAGGCGATTGGGGATCATATTTTTAGGATACTCCACATGCCTTCCTTTCTTTAGCTTCTGATCTATAGAATTTTTGGGAAGCTTACGGTGTTCCCGAGTGGGATGCAACCATGTAGGAAGAGTTAAGTTCCTTGGAGAGGAGCCACACCTGGGATCTTGTCCCACTTCCTAAGGGAAGAAAGCTTGTTCAATGAAAGTAGTTCTATTAAAAAAAAAAAATTATCAAATGGGTTGGTTGACAAGCGTAAGGATCGCTTAGTTTCCAAAGGATTCTCCCAAGTTCCAGGGATTGACTACTTTGAAACTTTTGCAATAGTTGCCAAAATGAATTCCATCTGACTTTTTTCTTGCCATAGTTGCAACAAATAGATGGGATGTTCATTAGATGGATGTGAAGAGTGTTTTTATTCATGGTGATCTTTAGGAGGAGATATATATGGAGTATCCATAGGGTCTTGTTCAATATTATTCACTTGTGTGTCATCTTTAGAAGTCTCTTTCTGGCCTCAAATAGGCCCCTCGAGCTTGGTACGCCAAGATGGAATCCTTTTGGGTTCACTCGATGCCATTCTAATGATAGTTTCTATATTTTGTAGAAAGATGATACTCACACCTTCTTAGTTCTCTACGTTGATGACTTGATGATCATAGGGAGTAACTCATCCACCATTTAGGTAGTGAAAATTTCCCTTCATGATCAGTTTTTGATGTCAACCTTGGGCTTGTTGCACTACTTATTGGGGATTGAGATTACTCTGTATTCCTCAAGTATCACTCTTGCACAATCTAAGTATGCACTTGACATGCTCTAAAGGTTTTGTTGGTTCTCAAAATTGATGTTTTAAACCATGAGAGGTTGCTAAGCTCTCATAACGCTTTTGGCCAATAACAAGGCCAACTAGTGGAATTGTACCTTCTGCTCTTAAGATTCTGCAAAACCTACGTGGGTGCACCTATCTGTATGTTGTAGATTTAAGATGGGATTCTTAGTTGATAAATCTATCCACAATGGCAAAGGGAAGTGGAATAATAAAATTACTACAACTATTCCTAATCCTACTACACAATTGAGATGTTTTTTGAATAAATTGTTTGATATGGATTTGTATCTCTGGGTTGTGGTAGATCAGTGCCTTCTATCCACATGGGAAATGGATTCAAAATGATATGTGTTTCCTCCTATTAGATTAGCTCTAGTTGTTAGGAACTCTGAAAATTCTATGGCTGGCATGAAAATTCACTAAGTCTATGACTTGCATAAACAGTGCTGGAATGTTTCTCTATCAGGTTCTTCTTTAACTATCCAAAAGAAAACTCAAAACCACTATGATTTATCAAGAGAATTTAATTCTGACTTGCAGATACCAGTTTAATTAAATCACACAAAATGAGAATGCATTTTGATAAACCAGGTATATACTTGATATGCTGATTTAAATGATTAAAAGATCCCAAGTTGGAGACAACCAAAATAAAGAATATGAATTTTATTTATCACAACAACTGAACACCAAAATAATTTTACCAATTTAACATATTTTCTCCATTGATTCAGCTTCAAGAAAGTCTGTCATTATTTACATTCTAGTCCCTTCAGGGGAAAACTCTAACTCATACAGTCTAACTACTGCCTTCCTCCTTCCTCTTTTACTATTACCTTTATCCTTCATATTTTTACAAATATTTATACATTATAGATCAAGGGTCATGACCCTTCATTTTCTAGTTATGGTCATTTACATTTTTCCTAGTTGAATAAAATATTTAATCAATTGCCTTGTCGGAAAATTAATCATTTTGAACTATATTTGGGCTTTTAATCTATACATCATACCAATTCTCGCCTTTATTTTTCTTTATCCGCTCCTTATAATTTACTTCAAATATTAATGCGAGATTTCCCTTTGTATTTACTGCTATACCGCGGGCTTTGACTTTTCTCCCACGGTATGGTGGTGCCTGGCCCCACACTGACCATCGTAGTCTCCATCGCTTCTTACCGTGCTACCACGGGCTTTGACTTACCCATCCACGGTATTGCGGTATTTGACCACTGACTACTTCCTTTCCATGTAATCCTATCCACCGCAGTCACCATGGTTTTTTCTCTGGCCGGTTACGGTATGACGGTAACCGTCACTGTTGTCCGCTAACAGTTTACCGCACTACCACAGTCATTGTTTTAGCGGCTACGATGTTGTGGTAACTGCTACCCAACTGCCACTTCACTGCCTTCATTGAATTTTGACTGCTTCGTTGATTATTGACTACTACTGCAGCCACTGCGGTCTATGCTTAGATTATGCACGGTAGCGTGGTAGACACATAACACCAGCTTGATAACCACCACTGGCAACTGCCTTTGCTTGCTCGCTCAGTGATTGTTTGTCTTCAACCGGAAAACTATTCACCACACTACCGTGGTGTATGACTTAACCATGTGTGATAGCGCGGTAAGCACTTTATGTTTCCTGCTAACCACTACCGCCATACCGCAAGCCCCTTTGTGGGAGGCTGTGATAAAGCGGTAAGCGACATAGGATGTGAATCTTAAGGTAGCGGTAAGAGCACTAGGCATATACAAATGGAAAGAATTATTTTTAATGGAAGGATAGTGAAAAATAGATATAAATGAATAAAATTCCTTAGGGTAATGATGGAAAATCAAGATTCAAACAGGAAAACCTTAGGATTTTAGATGGAAATTTTCAGTTCTAACAGGTTTCACATGGCTGGTTTTGAGCCTGCACCGAATCCATATTTTTCAAGGGTCAAACTTGAGGCTAAGTGTTCTTCACCCTTGGTTGATGCAACTTTGTATCAAAAACTTGTTGGTAGTCTCATTTATCTAACTCATATGATGTCGGACATTTCATATGCACTAGGCATATTCTCTCGATTCATGCAAAATCCAAATGAGTTGCACTAGAAAGCAGCTAAGTGGATTCTTCACTACATCAAGGGTACTTGCTATTATGGGATTCATTATGCAGCGGGCATGGATTTTGACTTGGTGGGACACAGATTCAGATTGGGTAGGAAATTCACAGCATCACAAGTCTACTTCAAGATATTGTTTCTCCCTTGGTTCGGGTCTAGTTTTTTGGTTGAGCAAGAAGTAGTCTACTATTGATCTTTCATCTATAGCAGTTGAGTATTAAGGAGCAGTTAATGCTGCTACTGAGGCAATCTGGCTTTAGTACATTCTCACTAAGTTTGGCATTCCCTTCAAAGTCCCATAGTCATTCATTATGACAACCAGAGTCGGATGCATGTCTCTCACAATCGGGTCCATCATTAGTGGACCAAGTACATCAAGATCCACATGCACTACATCCAGGGGCTGATTCATAGTTTTATCATTGATATCAAGTGATATTTGAGATCAAATCAGACTGCACACATCTTCACAAAACCCTTTGTTGAGAGAAAGTTCCTTAATTTATGGGTTTTTCTTGGGGTGCAGTTGGTGTCATCCATGGGGGGGCTACATTTTCCTTTTTTTTTTTAGCTCTCTTTTGGGGAGGATTTTTATCCCATTGGGTTTTCTCCTTTTCTCTAGTTGTGAGTTTTCTCTGCATTGCATTTGTACATGGGTACCTAACATGGCATCATTTTCCAAGACCCGTCATCTTTTACATCCTCCTAATTTGTGCTTAAGGGGGATGTTGGTGTAGGTTTTTATTTTTCCTAGTGGGTTAATTTATTTAGTCCTAGGTTTTTTCTATAATTAATTAAGCTTCCTTAGGATAATAAAGTGAGTTTATTATTTAATAATTGGGAGATAAGTGGTGAGGTGTCCCCTTCCTTAAAGGGTGGAACCACTTTCCACTTTTGGTGGCATCCTCCAGTTTTGGTGGTCCATCTCCACTTTTTATGGTTTATTCTTCTTGGTTGGATTTACCACCTACCTCCTCTCCTAAGTTCTATATAAACTCACTACCTAGAGCTTGTATTTGCATCCATTCATGCATATTTTCATTGTATATTTTCAGCTTGGAATATATTAATGCATTATGTGATATTGACATTGCATAATCTCTCAGAGTTCTAGTGTGAATTATTTATACTTTTCCAGTTTATGTAGCTTTGATTTTCTCTTATAAAGTTCTTGAGTTATTCAATCTATTTCAGATTTCTAACATTTTTTTCTTCTTGAATCCTTTCTTTTCTAGATATGATCTCAAAGTTACAATCTCATGTTCAAGCTTTGAACATTCTTCAAATTTATCTTTCAATTTGGCATTCAGGATATCTTCAACTCTTTTTCCTTCTTCAACTTGTACTTTTAGATTAGTGATAGTCTCATTTTATTTCTTGAGCTTCTCATTTGTTTCGTTGAATCTTTCTATAGCTTTCTTGATTTTCTCTCTCAAATTCTTAATACATTCATCTACATCATTAAGATCCTTTTTCATGTCTCTATTAGTGGCTTCTACTTTATCCAAATCATCAAGAGCTTAATTGATTTCACCTTCCATATCAAATTCACAATATTATTCAGTAAACCCTCTAGGTATTATCTCTTCCAAAGGAATAGGATACTTCCTTGTAGCCATTTGTTTAACCTCAAATATCTACCTCAACAATGAAGCAAATTGAAGGAACCAAGCTCTAATACCAATTTTTGAACGCTCAAAATATTGAGAGGGGGTAAATCAGTATTCATTAAAATTCATTAACTTCAACTTTAAATATCCATTCAATGCATCATATTAAACTTGTAGTAATAGAAAGGAACATATATACAGTATGCATCACATCAAAGAACACAAGAACACTAGATTTTACATGAAAAATCATGGTGAGGATTAGCTCACAATATTTAATAACCAATTATAAGATATTTAACAAAATGGATCACTATCTGGAGGACTCACTATCTAGAGAATAGAAGAAATGGCTGACTATCAGGATAGAAAATAAGGTGGATCACTACCAAATATAGAACTGATACAATGCATCTATAATATGTTGGAGATTGTTCCAATTAAGCCTTGTAAACTGAATTAACACACTTCATGCTTCATCATTTATCAACATCTTCTCATTCTTCTCTACTTCAGATCTCACATGCTTATTGTCTAACATCTCACACATCACATCACACTATTCACATGAGGAATTAACCTTGTATAATACTTTATCCAAGAAAAACATAAATTAGGTCCGCCTAATTGATGTATCATGCATCATTGTAACTTGTCGGCTCAACAACTAACCATACACGCCTCAAAAAATAAACCAAAATGTGTGACACATAAAAATAGGTTGGTATGACCTATAATTACTCTCATAAGTTTGATCCATACATCCTTTAATTTTGCATGATCACAAACCCTTTACGTTGGCACAACCGGTGAAGCAACAATGGAATGAACCAACTATTCATTCACAACTCGACATGTTGAATTTCAAAATACTTGACACTTGTAGATCATACACACTTTTGACAATTTTGACACATCCTCAAAACTACATAGTGTAGCAATCATCTGTGGTGGAATGTAGAGCATTCCAATCAGGTACTTAGTCACTGAAACTTTGTCATATCTAGAGTGATACATTGTTAACTCTAGCTTTAATTGCAAAGGACTTCAAGGATTGAAACTTTAAATTTAGATTCATCTAACATATACCACAATTAAATTAGAACCACATGACAATATTCTTCATGGTGGATAAATACAAACCACAAAAAAGGTTCTCTGAACACTGAGAATTGCATTCTCGACATAGACAATTTAATCAACATATTTGATTTTATTTGAACCAAAACTTATTCAAATGTGCAATGAATTGACATTACTGACAACACCATACTTAATCATGATTATCAAACATCATCTATACATCAATTTTGACATCACTACAATGTCAAAATCAATCAAAACACCATAGTAACATCATCTTCCATACATCTACCAATCTCCTCAATGACAAACAAAACTTCCAACACATGTGCAGTATCAAGCATAAACAAATCTGACCTATATTACTGAATATTATTGAAATATAATTATTGTTCATTGATAAGTCAACAAGTCTCTTCATTCACAATCATATTGATGTATTTTTACTTGAGGCATATAATTACATTTCAACTTCTAGAAAATGTTCATAATCAATAGAGAGATAATCAATATTATTTTCACCTAGATCAATGGTTTAAGGAAATTCCCCATCACATAAAACATGCTCAAAATCATCAAACTGAATTTCTAATATGTTACATTCATTGTCATCATTATTAGGCTATGAGCTTGTGTGTGTGACACTCTCATCATCATTATATTTATTAATCTTTCAAGTTTGTCCCATTATGTTGGACATTTGAGAACACTTCTATCTCTTTATTGAGAAATATATTATAAGACAACCTTATTTATATCCTTCTCCTCATCATATTTTATACTTGGACTATTATGAATTAAATCTTTATTTGGATATACTTTGTCTATGGAATGATCATAAATGTTATTTTCACAATTCACTGTGAATTTTCAAAGTTTTCTATAATATATTCATCCAAATTATGTATCATGTAATTTATATTATCATATAAGGGAAATTGACTACTATCATCAACCATTGAGGATATGATATTTGTATATAATTAAATATAAAATTTTCTAGTAGAAAAATTCATTTAGGTATCTAGTCAACATTATGAGGTTTGAACTCTTTAGACACAAACTCAAACCTAGATCATAAGATTCAAAAAAAATATCAATGCATATAGAATCCTTACAATTAAAAAATTTAGGAATTAGCAATAAAGCATCCAAAAACCTTTCATAGAAATCATATGATGATTCTTCTTCACGCCTTTTTATATATTACACAATACATGAACAAGATAAATATGGTCATCATCACACACATTATTCTCACAATATTCTTATAATATAATATGATTTTATTTATGCATTGATGGAGTAAATATAACAAAATAACTATTGTTATCTTGATATTCATTTCTATTTTTTGATCTACATATTTCATCTGCATATGATATTTTAAAAAGACCATTACTTGTAGATATATACCATTTCATGATATAATAGTTCAATTTTTTCTCAATATCCATCCCTATATAAAATTATTGGAGTGTAGTAGTATATTTATCTCTTAGTAGGAAACTCATCTCTTCATCAAATAAACCTGGATATAAGAACACACACATTGCATCATTAGGTTGAACATTTTCTAGAATATCTCTCACTATCTTTGCAAATCTTAGGTTGAAAACTAGAACCAACTCCTATTCATCCTTATTAATGTGAATAAGTTTATTTATCAACGAGAATACATCAATTATTTCATCAAATTGAGAAATGAATATTACTTTTAAACTTATGTCATGAATAAATACTTGATGCATGGAGAAATCTATAAACTAGTCCTTGGCATATTGTTTTAGAGATTGTACAAACAACTTCATGACAACATCTTCTTCTTTAATCTCATATTATTCTATAAAATCATTGAAATATTGTAGTTTCTTTCTTTTTAATTCAAAACTTTTTCCATTAGACATAAGAAAGTGCTCTCTAACTTCTTTAGAAGTGACATTAGGATAGTTGTGGTTGCAACTGAAATCACGTGGCCTTTATCTTTCAATAGAGAAATATTTTCTCTAAGGACAAGGCTAAGGTTGTTCTTTACTTTTCATTATGAAATTTCAAAATACAAGGGTATGACTAGAGTAAAATTATATTTTCATATATTCTTTCAATGAAAACCTACTTCCCTTATGTTCATGTGCTCATAAGTTGCTTTCAACTCAACAAGATAATTGTTTTTCCCCACACCTAAAATTATTTCTCCTATGTTTAGATCATTCCTAAAAATGTGATCATCTTAACTCTATCATGGAAATTATAATTTTCATAGATAATTTTAGAAATTAACTTCATGAAATTCTTTCCTTCTTTGATGAAAAAATAAAGAAAGATAAAGTATCTAAAAATATTATAGCATGCACAAATTTTCTTCCTTTGACTAGAACCCTTGTGGATCTATGTAAGTTATTCAAAGGTCAAATTTTTTTTAGTTCATTCCACCAATAAAATATCTTCATAAAATATTTAGATTTGTTGTAGTAATTTATTTATCAAAAATATTAAGGTCTTTAGATGTTTTGACTCTCCTAAATAGATACATGATTCTAAATTACTTATTATAGAGTTTTCAATCTCTTGGTGGTGACTTAGATGGATCAAAGCAACATAATAAGATCTAGTTTATAATGTAATTAATCAACTCTATCCCCAATAGAGTAACCAATTTTTTGGTTCCCAAATCTATAAATAAGTAAATTCTAAATATTTTCTAGGTCTTATTCTTGGAAACCCTACAAGATTTTGGCAATGAATGGAAGATGGGTTTCATAATTTTCTCCCTTGCACTTTATCCTCCGCAAGATCTAGGGGTCACCCTTAATGAAAATGAATATGAATATCAAACAAAGCTATATAATAAGGTCTAAAAAATATTGAATTTCATATAATGGACATGGATTCATATAATTGCATACATAACTAACTCATTCGTTCTTATCATTAATAGTTTGTCATGAAGAATGAAATAATTTAAAATAATTTATAAAATGGCTTTGGATTTGTCAAATTTTAAATAATTCTAGAAGATGGGATTGCTAGATATTAATTGATGCCTATGATAGGCTACAAAGTCATAATGTCAAGCTTTTCACATCACAACATTGAAAAATGTTCTGATGGTAACATAAATAATTACCACCTTATGATAATGAAACCTATTAAAACCTACAATGGAATTCTACTTAGTAATCCATTTGAAACTGTAACATTTCCATTACTCCTAAGAAAGCATTTACACCATTCCTTGAAAAAAAAGAAAACCATGAGAGTAATTCAATGTAGAAAATGTACATAATAAATTCAATCATTCTTGATCATATTATTCAAATAAAATTATATTCAAAGTTGAAGAAAACTGTAGTTCAATATGTATTAATACAAGCCAAAAAATTGAGACATAACAATATTGTCATTAATGACTTACAACTAAGGACTCTACCCTATAGAAAAAAATCTAAATGACCTCCCCATTATAGAATTATCCCAGTTTTAATTACTTATGGCCTCATGGACCTTTTGGATTTTTCAAATCCTTTTCATGGTCCCTTTCGATTGATTAGAATTCTCATTTTAAAGGCAAGGCATGGAGTCTAACAAGTTACCATTGTGTGCAACTTCTTGTAACAACTTGGACTCTTCATCACCATGTCATTTTATTTCTATAGTATAATAAACATATTCACAACTTCATGTGCATTCTATTTTTATTTAAAATTGAATATTTCCCTTTGATAGCATGAAAATGGCATGTGTTATGCCTTAATTAGCAATTTGATATGCTCATAGAACTTTTCCATTGATGTGAATTAGATTTAGAACTAATTAAAACTTAGCTTAAGAGATGGAATTGATCAATGGTTCTAAGGGTTCCAAGAATAGCTAGAACCTCTCACTCTACATGTCTTCATAATTCCCTTTTATCTTTTTGATAGTTCAAACGAATTGGGCTAACTAGATGTTATTTTTTGGAAAATCACTTAAACTCACATTTTTACCCATGTGAATTAAATTTTATAAACACACGATCACTTTTTTTAGGTTTAATTTTGGTTTAGCTGGAATTTCCTTCCTACAAATACATAATCTTCACTTGCTAGTGACATGCAAGATCTTCATTTTCTATCGCCATGCAAGGAAGTACAAGTGTACTAGCTGCATTGAGTCTTAGTAATTAACTTTTGAACATTGGGGGCCATAAAATTCCATTTGAACAATGTAGAACATCAACCTCCATACCAACAATGTGGAATATCAACCTCCATTTTAATGATACTGAACATCAATATCCATATCAATAATGCAAAACATCAACCTCCATCTGAACATTATGGGGAACTGGTTGCCATCAAGACACCTCCCTTTCTCATAATTGTCTTTTCATTCACCTATTGGCCTTAGTGGAGATTCAACCTCCACCAATTCCATCCAAAAAATTCATCGGCATTGAAAAATGCAATAATTTGGGCTCCAACCGCTCACAAAATCCATCCTTAATTGAATTTAGACCTCAATAGGTCCATGCAAGACCCCCATTGGCATATACACTTTACCATTTTAAAATAATGTTAAATTTAGATGAAAAAAACTCATTTTTATTTTCCCATGAAATCCTCACAAGCCTTTGACTTGTAGGGATTTAACCTCCATCTAGTTGATGTGGGAAGTTGGTTGATATCCACCTGCAAAATCTATACTTAGTCAAACACTTTTTTTTCTCTACCTCTTGCAAGAACTAATAACTGAATTGACCTTTCTAAGAAAACCTAATTGGATTACTACACTTGGGATAGTTAGAAGGAGAAATCCCACAAAGTATATCCTACCCATTTAAAGACCAATTTTCTTTGTATTAAAACTTGAGAGACCCATTTCGATGCTCTATGGGATGGAATGTTCATAAAACTTTTAGAGTTAGCATTTTTTTTGGATTTTGAGTTTAGTTAGCCAATAGAGGTGGAAGGAAATGGAACCTTAAACAAAAGAACTATCAATACAAAGACCTATTAAGGTTTCACAAATCAGTTATAACCAATGGAGAATGAGATAGGGATATGGAGGATCACAATACCTAATAGAAGTTTAGCTAATATTAGAAAATGATAGATCATTAAATGTTGCTAATGTTGAATGAAAGAAGATGTTTATGTATAAAGTGGGATTATTAAGATGTATTCAAAATGTAACCTAGTAGAGGATGCTAGCAAAGTATTTCATGGAATGCAATGATTGCAAGATATACAACATGTTTGTGTAAAGGAGGCCCTAAATGTAGAATGGGCATCAAGCCTAGTCAAATAAATTTTTTGAGTGTTCTTATCACATGTAGCAATGTTGTTTTAGTGAAGGAAGGTCATGAGATATGAGATGTCATGATTCAAGACCATGTCATTATCGCCATTTCACCATTCACAACAAATAGGTTTCAAACCCAGTCTGTTTGTATTTGCCAGCATACTCCCTACTTGTGTCAAAATAGGAGATTTGAAACAGGGCATGGACATGTCAAGTATGGCAAAAGAAAAGAGGAACAACACATCAAAGAAAATACAGAGCAAATAAGTTAAAAACAAAGCATGGATAGGAAAATTTAAAACATATGTTCATACATCTATTCAAAACATGGAATACAATATTTATTCTAGAAGCAAATGGAAACAACTTTCAATAGATGGAGTAAGCTTCAAGTAACTAAACCTAGAATATAGAGCATTCTAGAGTCTTCAAGAGTTAATGCATTCACCTACCAAAAACTAACGTTGTCAAACAAGGAAGTTTTGTACAGTTGAAGTTATCTCTAACACTCCCTCCTAATCTCAATTATAAATATATTTGCAATTTGATCTTGTGATCCACAAAAGTCAAGAGAAATTTCTCCATTTTGGACGAGCTCTCAAATGAAGTGAAAGTGAGTGTCAATGTGCTTGATTTTCTTATGGAAGACATGATTTTTGGATAAGGCAATTGTAAAAATTTTATAACAAAAAATAGGAATTGGATCCTTTTCAACACATGCAAGATCATTTAGTATCCTTCTTAACCATATTGCTTGACAAGTTGTAGTTATAGACACATACTCTGCCTCTACATAAGATATTGAAACTAGGTTGTTTTTTGGATGCCCATGAGATGAGATTTGTTCCCAAGTGAAAGTCATATCCTGATGTGCTTTTCCTATCGTCTATGCGGCCAACATAATCACTCTCTGTGTATCCTAAGAGTGAATTATCTTTAGATTGAGTGAACCATAATCCATACTTGATTGTCCCTGCAACATATCTCAAAATTATTTTTGCTACCTTCTAGTGTGAATCTTTTGGAGAGTCCATGAATCTGGATACAAAAATTATAGCAAACATTAAGTTTGGTCTAGTTGTTGTGAGGTACAAAAGACTTCCAACTAGCCTCTTGTATAATGTAGAATCAACTAGTGGTCCATCATCTTATTTTCTCAACTTTGTTCCTTGAGAAATGGGTGTGTTTGCTGGTTTGCAACTGTCTATTCTGAATTTTTTCAAAATTTCCAAAGCGTACTTTTTTTTAAAAACAAAAATACCTTGATCAGATTGATTGATTTCAATTCCCAAAAAACATTTCATGATTCCTAGATCAATCATTTCAAATTCATTTTTCATGGAAGCTCTGAATTCTTCTAGCATCAAATTTCCTATATAGAGCAAGTCATCAACATAAAGACAAACAATGAGAATTTTACCTTCATGATCAATTTTTGTATAGAGAATTTGTCTAATGATTACTAGGTTGAAGCTAATGCTACTGTAGTCTATATTTTAAATAGATCTCCTACAACTATTTTTCAAGGTAAAGTGCCACAAGAGGCTTGGTCTAGTACAAAATTGAATGTAGCTCATTTTAGAATTTTTAGTTGCATTGCATTTGCACACATTCTAGAGGAGTTGAGACAAAAACCTGACAATAGGAGTGAAAAATGCATATTTGTTGGTTATAGTGAACAATCAAATCCTATAGACTCTACAATACTATCACCGAGAAATTTGTGGTGATCACAGATGTGAGGTTCTTTGAGAAAAAATCATGGAGTGATAAAAAAAATGAAACTTTAAATGGTCCAAATCCATTACAGTTGTTTGATGAACCTTCAGATCAATAAGTTCATCTGCCAAGGGTACTAAGATTGCAGGTACAAGGTTAGAAACAACACTTTGGAAATGGTAATTCTCCCAATAATGATTCATCTTCATCTATAGACAATCAGAGAACTAGAATTTTAAGGGAAATAGATGAGCAAAAAAGTATAATTGAACAAGATCTTTTTGCCTTTCTTTCATATCAACCAACCCACTTTGAATAAGTACTAAAAAAGAAACATTGGATTGATGCAATTAATTAGGAATTTGAAGCCATAGAAAAGAACAAAACTTGGGATCCTGTTGATCTACCAAGTGACAAAATCAACATTGGTGTGAAGTGGATATCTAAGACAAAGTTGAATGACAAAGGAAAGATAGAAAATATAAAGCAAGAATGGTCGCCAAGGGATTTTCTCAACAACTTGGCATAGACTATAGAGAAAATTTTGCTCCAGTAATAAGATTGGACACAGTTAGAACTATTTTGGCTATTGCAACTCAGAATAAATGGAAATTTTTCTAAATGGACATCAAATTTGCATTTTTAAATGGCATATTGGAATAAGAGATATTTGTAGATCATCCACCAAGGTTTGAAATCAAAGGACAAGAGCATAAAGTATATAAGTTGAAGAAAGCCTTGTATGGCTTAAAACAAGCTCCAAGAGCTTGGTACAGTGATACCATGTCAAGTATGGCAGAAGAAAAGAGGAACAATGCAATAGAGAAAATATAAAGCAACTAAGTTAAAAATAGACCATGGATAGGAAAATTCAAAACATATGCTCATACATCTATTCAAAACATGGAATACAATATTTAGGACTTTGATAGCCTTCTAGAAGCAAATAGAAACAACTTTCAGTAGATGGAGTAAGCTTCAAGTAATTAAACGTAATAAGGAGCATTCAGGAATCTTCAAGAGTTAATGCATACACCTACCAAAAACTAACTTATTTAAACAAGGAAGTTGTGTACAATTGAAGTTATCTCTAAAAATACATCCATAAAAGTAATAGAAGGGTGATTTTATGGGATACCACATTTGGAAATACTCGGGTAGACATGTGTGCAAAATGTAGAAGCATAAACAAGGCACGTGAACTTTTTAACTAGATGCATCAAATAAATGTGATCTCATGGAATGCTAGATTGTAGGATGTTGGCACTCTCAAATTTTGTAAATTTGAAGTGCCCATTTCTAGAAATTTGCCTTTGCACTTTCAGTACACTTGAGGGGTTAGTTTGAATGACCTACTTTGGAGAATCAAAATTCAGAGCCTCTTGATTTCCAAGAAAAACCCATTTGCAGACGTATCTGATTGACATATGTGAGTGTGTGTGTCAATTTTCAGCTTCCCACGATAGGTTTTGTCAGGTTTTTGAAAAGTGAAGCTGGAGGGTTTTTGCACTATTCTCTTGTTTAGAGATTTGTCAGTTTTGCGAAACAACCTCCTGTTTGAGCTTGGATTCCACAACCAGTTAACTATCATGTCAAAATGAATGTTTTTTTGTGTTCCTCATACCTAAATGATCTCAGGTGTCAGTTTTTAGAGCCTCATGATTTGATTTTCTATTTCTAGCAAATCGAAACCAAATGTTGTTTGCTTAGTTTCACATCTGCATTCCTGACAACCTTTCTGACTACTCAACTTTGGTCGTTAATATCTTTTGATGAGATATTTTTCATGGATTTTACTTTTGCACACATGCTCAGGGTACCTTAATGAACTTATGTGTTTGATGGAAGCTCGCCACATAGGTTTTTTCACTATTTTTACAAATTGGCAGTTGGGTGTGTTTTAATTGGTTCTGAACAACCATTGTTTCAGAAAAGCCTGACTGGGCAACTTTTTCGATTAATATTTTTCTCCTCATGACTTTTTTTTCTAAGATGTTTGTTGCACTGCATTCCTAGAATGAATTACTATAGGTTTTCAAGTTCTCACTACTTCACGAGGTTATTTAACTGGTTTCCCAGGACGATTCCATAGCCTACTGGGTCAGTTTTGCATATTTTCTAAAAGTGATAGAAAAGAAGTTTTAATGGCAACCCAAATTACCATTTCACTTCAAATGTAGCCAAATGTTGTCTTGGGATGATTTGAGTTTGAAACTTGTTTAAAAACTATTTTTTTTTAGTCGGGCCCACATGGGGACCCAACATGCTTTGCACAATTGTGATGATGCAAGTGTTTACAATGTTGTAGCTGCTTCAGAATAAAAAAACTTGGCGGGCTAGACATGGTATTAAGTGCTCTTAATTATGATGAGAAAATTGATGGTCTTAATGATGTTGATCACACTTTCTAATGGCCCTATATGAGTCACACAATGATAGAAAAAGCAGGTTGTCAAAAAGTTTCCAACACTGGCTTTCACTTCTTGAAAGAGGAATATTTATCGAAGACTAACTTTGAGCATAATGTTTTAAGTGAGATTTTGAATGTTAGTGATGTTGAGGGGAGCACTTGTTATATGATAGAGTGACAGGGGGTATATTGACAATAGGTTTACTCAATTCAAGTTTTTCTATCTAATCTTATTAAAATGTTTGAGCATGTTACCATTCGGAGGTTTAAGTCAAAGTCTAAGGCATAAAGAGTGTAGATATTGCTTCAGATGGATTGCTTTGGGATAAATTCACAACAATGTTGTTCTTTCTTCAAATACCTCAAAGGAGCCTAAATGAATATGTTTGAATGATTTTTGAAGATAATGTGTCCTCCTTTGAACAGGGGAAGGAAGGTTTGGGGTTCTCAAATCAAATACGAAGGAGGCACGCAAATTGGCAAGGACAATGCTACAAGATTGTTTGTGGAATTTTTATCTTGGCATGGAAATCAGGAAATGCCCGATGGATCAAGCAATCACCATGCATGATTTTTGCCTTGTTTTGATAATTATTCAAATATCTATATCAAGAATACATGGGGCGGATCTGTGCTATAGAGATTGTTGCTTGCATAAAATGATTTTACAAAAGGAGAATAAAGGACAGTAGAGCATTTTGACAACAATGGAGAAGCACGCCGCTGCTAGAGGAGACCTAAGCACTTGCAATGCATATGCCAGAGGGGATTTTTGAAAATCTCTCAGAAGTTTATTTAAGCATTGTCAATGCAATGTATGAAGGAAATGGGCTTGTGCCATCATGAGGAGGCCGATGGAAAACATATGAAAAATTTGATGGTGCTTTAATGAATATGGTCTCCTTGAATGCCTGGACTGCAACACATTTGGGAGGAGGTATGACCAAATGTCATGAAGGGTGTGGCCAACTCATGTAATAGGGAAATGAAAGGTGGGTGCAGCCTTTCATCAAAGGCATTAGTGAATGCATTGAGTAGGGTGTGTACATCTAGCAAAGGACAATTCAAGGAGAGTTAGACGCGGCTAGCAGGGGTAGGCACAACAAACACCAAGGGGAAGCTCGCATAAGGGAGTTGTAGGAGGCACAATGTTGGGCGTGCATTACAGTGAAATGGAAGCATAAACCTGCAAGCAGAGGGAGCTTAGTATAATGGAAGCCACCATGGGTGTCAAGCACTTGTAGAAGAGTTAGGGCAATGAACAAATGAAGGCTGAAGAAAATCCAGCAATGGGGATTTTGGGGGAAATGCAGCCAAATCTCCATCATCACCCACCATTTCGCAATCCCAAAATTCTCACATGATATGCATTGCATGATCGCAGGGAGATGGAGAATTAAAATACAAACATTTAAAGTTAAATTTTTTGGCTAAGTGTGGACCTGGGACTTGGTGCTATGCATCATTTTTAAATATTGCAAAGTGCAATGTTTGATTTCGCTAAATGGGTGCCTCTAGTTGAAATTAATATTTTTTTTCCATGGGAGAGGAATGGGAGGTGGGTCCCAAAGTGAATTTTAAAGTGGCATGGGTATTCCAAGGTGCCAGGGGTAAAATTTTAATGGGAATTTCCATTTGTTTTTGGGGGAGAATTTTTAAAAAGATATTTTACTAGAGGGGCTTAAATGTGGGGAAATATTTAAAACAACCTAACAATGTTTTATTTTAGTAAATATTTAAATGGGGGTGGGGTTTGTTTTATTTTCTCGGGTAAAATTGTTATCAGGTGAAAATTTTACTATGTTGGGGTGAAATGTTAGAAACTAATGAATTTACTATTGTTGAGTAAAGTATTTTAAAATAATTTGCATGGAAATTAAGATAAATGAAATATTTTATTTACTGATGGTGAGTAAAATAAATACAACAATGAGTAAATGAAAAAGTAAAATGCAACAAATGGGGAAAATAGAGGTAAATGGATTTTCATGGGAGTGGAGTTTTTCTTTTAGCTGCAAGTAATGAGTGAAGAATGGACACATGGGAACATGTTGTTTTGAAAACATAATGAGGTTTGTTACAGGAAAATGGAGAAGATATTTTACAGATCACTATTCAACGATGGAGATGTTTCCAGATGGCTTTTCCTATTCAAATTCAGGGTTCCTTCTAGAATCTATTCTCTTTTACTTATTCTTTTCTATTTTCATTGTAAGGGGTTGGCGAGTTAGTAGATTAGAAAGTAAGTTAGTAAAAATTCTAGTGTGGAGCTGCATAGAAAATTGTAAACTTTGTAGTAACAGAGGCAATGCAAATGGGATTTTGTGTCATTTTGTTATAGGATTTGAGTTTATTGGGGTTTAGTGTTGCATAACAGTACTATCATTTGAGTTTAACTGAAAAATACAGGCTCATGTCTCTCCTATGTGCAAATATATTTAATTTTGAAAGAAGTAATCAAGAGTTATTCTATTCTTCTCACTGTTGTCGTGTGTGCAATTCTAGTTTTAGCTTTGATTCAAATAATTAATTAAATTGCTTAAATGATATTGCAGATTGATATGTTCTATACAAGGATTGGGTAAAAAGTATTGAGTTGAGGTACAAATTCGTGATACTATAAGGCAGGATAATCAGAGATATTAAATGCTATGTGCTAAAATCTAGTAGGAACCATTATGTGTTAGTGAATTTGACTCCTTCAATGGATATGGAACTGGTCTGATTTGCACTTGTTCTTTATGATTCAATGTTTTGTTTGTGTTCACCTGGGGCTTGGTACCATTTATAAAAAACATAATGATTATCTTTCACCATGAAGTTGTATTGTAACCATCTCATGCTCCAAGTGGTTGATATTACTGATGAACAACTAATTCATTTCAGTTCTATCCCATTTTGTTGAGCTACTAAGTGAGATTATATGTTTGAAGTTAATGATTGTTTATAATTTTGTTGCTGAGATTGTAAACTCATTAAGGGGATCACCCTCCCGAGTCTTACAGAGCCCAAAGTGTAGGAGGTTATTTTAAAATCCTCGTTAGTTTGTCCAGGTCCTTCAAGCTTCCCTTGATTGGAATTGGAAATTCCATAGGTAGATTAGGAGACAAACCTGGTTTACATTGAAAAAACACCAACATAGGATATGCACAAAATGTGTTTGCTGAAAAGGATTGGGAAAATTTCAACCAAATCTGATTGGTAGGTGTAAAGTCGGACTCCGCAACCTTTGCCAGCAGCCTCCCAACCTATGCCAAAATCGGAGCTTTGGAACAGGCTATGGGCATTCATTTTTAGGACAAACGATGGAGGAATTTTGTCATATGTAGCTGCAACTGCCCTGGTATACATTTATGCAAAATGTGTAAGAGTTGACAAGGCTCATGACTCATTTGATAGAATACCAATGTGGAAGCATAGACAAGGCACTTGAATTGTTTGAAATAATGCCTCAAAGATCAATGTTTTCATGGAACGCCCTGATTGCAGGATATTAGGAAAAGGTATTTTTTGAAAAGGCTTAAAGAAACTTCCAATGAAATGCAATTGGAAATTGCAAAGCCAGACTCTACAACCTTTTCTAGAATCCTCCCAACCTATGCCAAATTGGAGTTAGTGGAACAGGGTATAGACATCTGAATGCATAAAGGGTAGAGGAATTTTGTCAGAGGTAGTTGCAATTGTTGTAGTAGACATGTATGTAAAATATAGTCATATATTCAATTTCTGGAGTAATTTTCATGATATAGGTAATTGTAGATACAAATTAGGATATAAATTAGAAAATATATAAAAGATTAAGGGAGTTGAGGAAGGTTTATATGAGGTGTATGCTTAGGTTGAAACTATTGAATTAATATTTTTTGGATGTGCATTATATGCATGACTTGTGATGTTATTAAGTTGTGATGATCTATTTTAAAGTTAGAGTTCTCAATGTGGTTGTTGTGTGAATATGTCAATGTTTGTGAATTTATGAGTTTCATTGTCTCATTTCTAATTTTGGATTCTCATGTATGATTTTGATCTATTGTAGCACAATATGCATGTGATCCAATAATTTAAAGAAGACTCTACGATCTAAATTTTTGATCATCCTTCAAGCCTCAATAGAGCTGTATAGTTGTCATTTTACAAAGAGAATAGATTCATGGTCATTCATGTATAAAGGAACATGGTGGAAATTTAGGACCAATGCACTTGCAATACCAACAAAATAGAAAGCCTTGTAGGCATGAAATGTTTTCGCAAGTCAATATCTAATATTAGATATTGATCATGGAGATAGAACCATGTGGATAAAAGAAACATAACAAGTATGGTTTGAATAGTCATGATTACCATTATAGAGAATATGTGTATTAGATAGGTCATATAGCATGAGTAGATTGGGACATAAGAAAGGCATTGAGCTCACTACCACCACAAGCGTGTTTAGCTAGTGGAGACTTGCATTTGAATCCACATTGGACATCTATAAATATCATGCACTTTTAGGATAGAAAAATTTCAACCCACTAGGATGATTTCAAATCTCAAACATGAGGTAGTCAAGGATAAACCACATGGCCAAATATATGAGGTGTAAACATTTTTTTATATACATAGCTAAACGAGATCAGGCTATATTAGATATAAGGCCACTTGAGTGCATGAAGTGGAAGGCTATACAATAACCTAAATAGGAAATGTGTACTCTCAAATTATATGTTGTGCACTACTAATCAGAGTGACATATAACAAAAATTATTAGTGGTAGGTGATAGGGTAGGCACAATTATTTGAAGGGGTGGGCACAAGAAACAAGGGGCTAAGATATGGGCTAATCAAAGTGGAAATAGTGGTCAAGGGCATGGCCATAGGATAATGTGGAGACCAATAGGAAGTGAGTGGTGGAGGCTAATAACCAAGGAAATGGTGATAAGAGTTTAGCAATTGATTTATGTATGTACCTAGTGGTGACTCGTGGAGGATAATCAACATTAAACTAGAAAAAGTGCATAGGGGATAGTTTTTGGGATTGCAATAATAAACATTGTAACATAAGTTTGAAATCAAATACAATAGTGATGAATATAATGAACTAGTCCTAGGATAAAGACCACCATGTAGGTTGGAAAACTTCAACTTGAAGGGGTAAAATATCAAATTTGGTCATAAGAAGACACATTAAACATTAAATTAGACCATTGTAAAGCCCAAGGATATCAAAAAACTAAGGCCATGTACATGAGAATGCCTAAATGTATAAGATGACACCCATGACCCATAATATAAAACCCTAACCATGGACCACAACCACATACATTTGACTTGAGAACAATAGTACACCAAAGTTAGAACAAACCATAGAAGTGCACACTAGAAACACAAAATTGGTAAAACAAAATATAGGCCATCACTTGAACAAATTCTTAAAATATTTATAGTTGCAAAAATTGTAGCATGCCTTAATGAATCCTTAGAATAAGTTTCTTACAAGTTTTCCTTTTTAGTATACATGAAAGAAGGTTTCATTTTTACTTCAGCAATAACTAGTTCACATGTAATTCTCATCTATGTGTGTATACAATCATCCATGTAAATGGGCTTGGCCCAAGTGACACATTGCTACAATAATGATGAAAAATACTGAATTTGTCAAAGCTAATTAATAGATATTATATTTTGCAATTAGTTGTGGAACATATCCCTTAATCTCTTAAGGATACAAGAGTGTGGAATCTAATATTAAAACATATCAAGATAACATCATAATTTTCTTCATTTAGTAAAAATACCTAGTTTTGTATATTGGGGTTATTTTTTTGCACAAAATGAATATGTATTTACAAAATAGAAGATATGGAGTTTTTTCATAGGACATATGAAATACAAATAATAGCATCCTTTTAAGCATGAGAAAATTTCATAAATTAATAAACAAATCTAAGTGCTACAAAGTAATTATATATTGTTTCAAAGAGTATACAAAATTCCCAAAACTTGTTCTAGTGGAATCATACTACCATTGGTAGATAGTAACTGACAAACTCTACCTAGCTAAATTTGGACTCAATTAGATTATAACCTAAGATTAAGATAAGGAGAACACATTATTTTTACTATAGATTTATTTATATCTATAAATATTACATGTTATTTTTCTCTATTTGATAAATTGTAAAAAATATTAGTACAAAAATATTCAAGTATGTTAATGAATCTTCATAATAAATAAAAAATAAAAAAAATTATTATATAGAATTAAATGAATAATAGAGCTAGACAATATTGTTTAGGTATTATCTTTCAAGGGAAACTCACTTGGCAACAAGCTTGTACCAACCTCAAATGCTTCACATAAGTACTCAACAACTATGGAAACATCATGCATATAATTATTTAATATAAAAGACTATGTTGTTTCACACCAATTAAAATAAGGAACCACCTCCTCCTTATTACTTTTAATGTTTGCAAGCTCTTGGAAAGTCAGAGAAGGATCAATAGCATGAACATATCACTTACTATAAGGATACAATAAAAATTTCCCAAGAAGATATTTATGACAGTCTAGGAAATATTTTAAACATTCCTTTAAGCTCCCATTAAGACACCTAGTAAAGAAACTTTTCTACATGTATTTATATTTAGTCTAAAATTCATCCATAAAACTAGAAAAAACCTACACATGTGCTTCCTCTTATGAAGAATTTTGAAAATAAAAAGTAGGAATCTGATTATAGACTGCATGTTCTATAGATTCAAAATCATCAGTTACACATGATAAATCTAACTTCATGTATATATCAACAATAGGGGTATTGTATACATCAGTTAGACTTTGAATTGTAATCTAGACTCAAGTATTTTAATTTGACTATTAAATTATGTTTTCTCTAGATTATGAGTTTGTATTATTTTATTATAAGTTCATGGTATTCATTCTTGGATACTTGTAAGATTTGGAAAAGATCTGTATAATATGTATGACTAATTGGATCTATTAGGAAGAGGAATGGATATAGGATCATACTTTTCACGATACTATCGAGAAATTAAACCATAAGAAGGTGCATATGAGGGATAAACCATACAGTGATTGTTGTCATACCAAGACTCACCATGGGTACAATATTCTATCATGTAGGACTGAACTATGCCTCTCTTAGAAATGTGCATTTTATTTTATGAAATAAATTCTATGTCAGCAATAGAGAAAGAAAACATATGTACCTTTTCAACCAACTACTACACCTCTTGATTGCATCTTTGATTCACCTTGAAACTAAGCCTCATATGAAATATCATAAACTTGGTTTTTGACAACATATTCATAACCTCTTTGAAAGATAAAATCCTTGAAATGCATTGATCTCCAAGGTATTATATTGATCTTGATTTAGCTTATTGATTAAATATTCATGTTTTATAGTATGAGGGTGAACACAACCTTTGAATATTTCAAAAAAATGGTGCCAATTGTGTTGGCTATCAAACGTGTAACTCCATAAACCCTAAATGTAACACCCATACCCAATCTCTGGGATTATCATCAAATACTAAATTTTTTTATTAATGATCAAATAATGGTATGATTGGACCAATTATTGTGTGTGGATAAAATAAACTTCATCTTTAACATATGTTAAGCTTTAAGAGGAGGTTTTTTGAAATTTCCAATACAAGACAATTAAAGAAAAAATAAATCATAAACATTAGATCCTAATAGCAATACCAAGAATGTTATAAATCCCTAAAGTTGTCACTATAATCATATTAGCATTGTCTGGAAACAAACCTATTATACCTCTAGTGAAAAGAGAATAATTGTACATGCACCTTGAGATATTAACATTATTACTTCTCAACAATTGAATCCACTTGGTTTTACATACAAATGTTCAAGAAAGACAATATATTATAAGACTAAAAAATATCTCTAAATTATAAGAGCAAGAGAACCTTTAAATGAAAATTACTTGGAATTCTCACCAATAAAACTAGTTTCTATTCCTTTGGGAAATATATTTAAAGTTCATGAACGGAAATGAAACACACTTGTAATGCGGCCAAGGATTTAGAGTTTTGAAAGCATATGCAAATAGAAAGAACAAGACATCACACAACCAAACCTACTTCAAATATCCATATCAATATAATGACACACCACATGCAAGAAAAGATGGCCATCATAAATTTCTTTACAATCAATTAAAGGCTATCATATTTATCTAATTACAAATACACTTTGTCATAAAATGTGGCAACATAAATATAGTATAAATGATACCATAAATTGTTACAACTTTCAATAGATACATCTATTAAACACTTCCAAAGACTGAGTAAGAAAAATATAACCCACATCAACTAGGAAGCACAACTCACAACCAAAGGATTTCAGATAGATATGCATGGGAGATTCCAAAATGATAGGAGCATGAGAATTGCACAAAAGTGCTCATTAATGAGGATGATTGTCATTCACTAGGCCATTTAATAAGATAGTTGAAGGAAGAAGGAGTCTGTAATGATTGGGAAGCCAATGTGACTATTCCCACAGTACATGTCTTTGCTATTCCATTAAGAATGGAGTTCCAATCCGAAAAATCTTCTTCCATATTTTCAATTACAATTTCAGTTATACAAGATTTTTGAATCTCTACTTCATAAGGGAATGGTAATTTACATTTAGTTTTTTGTTTAGTCTTCATTTTAACAAACCTCCCCCGAACCTATATAGTTGGCTCAATGGTTAAGGAGAAGATATAGTGAGTGGATATGTTCAAATAGATATAGTGTTTCCATTTCACAGAAAATACTTTGTTAGTTTTCTATTATGCTTTCATGAATAAGATATCTCTGAAGACTCTTGTCAAATCATGAAATATGGTTATATGCAATGAAGAGGTTTCAGATTATCATTATGTTTAGTTGATTCAAGAAGTGCGAATTTAAGTTTATTTTGTGGATATAGTAACTTGAGAAAGGGCTACTCAAGGTAACTATTCTCCAATTCAATTTTTTCACTTTCATTTCTATTGTTACATTAGATGCTTTTATTATTGCAGACATCTCAATTAGATTCCTCATTTCCTGTATGTGAATGAGATCATGAATGAGATATTTTCTTACAATTCATGTTTAGTTTTGTCTCAATGCATTATCCTTTGGAGTGAGTCAAAGTTAGTAGTGTTAAGTTAATTAAAGAGTTCAAGTTTTAATAGTGAACTAGTCACACTCTTAAGTTGTAATTACCTATGAAAATAGTTCCAAATTTCATATTTTTTCATGCTCTATAGTTTATGCTTTATTTCTATGTCAACCACCTATACTAGATGATATAAGCAATATAGAATATTTGAATGCACATATAGTTCCAACATCATCAAAAGATTGCATTAGCATTGGTTGATAATTAAATGGAGTCCTTATAAGGGTTTAGTAGAATAGTCAGTTAGGAACCACCTCTGAATTGTGTGTCTATCACCAATTTTACTGAAAATTAGTTGGGCCTTACAAAGGAACAAGCCCTATCATCCAAATATCCAAAAAAATCAAGAAAGCCAACTCAAGATGCAATGCAACACAAAAGTGGCTAATTAGAAACATGTAGACTACATAGGGATGTTCCTTGAACATCCAACATCACTTCCATACACTTATTTCATATTGTCATGCCATCAATAGCCACCGCATAGCAAAAGGGTACAAAAATTTCAGTTCACGAAACACATAATATATAATCAAATGATGTAACATTTGTAGTTCACAACTTGTGGACCACTTCAGCATATGAGATTTGAATTGAGATATTGCATAGACATTGTGAACACATTAACCAAGCCACAGGAGCAGAGAAATGTGGATCCTTTCTCAGACCTATCCAGATAACTAGCATATTACAAAACTTCTGTAATTCACAAGAATCTCCTTAGCAACACAGGTGATCAAAAAAGATAGGAGTGAAACATACACAAAGCATTGACATTGGATATACCAAACTACAAGACTAGAATTGCAACAGTAGAGGAATGCAGAGCATTCTTCTAGATAGACTTTAATGCAATTTCTTGAACCAAAAATATTTGTGAAACTTGTAGAGACCAAAAATTCCTTTTAGAAACACATATATTATTAGGAACATATGAGATAGATTGTAGATCATATCTCCAACAGTATTCATGCTTCTAATCCTCATCTTAATATGTGAATATCAACAATAATACTTTTTTGATAAGGCATGGAATCCAACCATGATATTCTTCAACTCTTCTCTCCTTTGATAAGGCATGGAAGCCAACCATGAAATTCTTCAACTCTTATCTTTTTTGATAAGGACTGATATCCAACCATGAACTTATTCAACTCTTCTCTTTGATATTAGCCCAAACTAAATATGCCAAGAACTAACAACATATTACTCAGGTGCCAACAATCTCTATCAATGAGAACCATTAGTGTTGATATCAATGGAAATAACACAATCATTAGTGTTGAGATCAATGACAACAACTACCAACAACATATAATAATGGACAAAAACCTAAATGAAAAAAATTTCTTATGGTTTACAACATGTGTTGAAAATCCTCACAAGACATTAATTTCTAATGTTTGATGCCTAAGAATATAATTACTAGGAAACCTTGTTAAGATGACTCAAAGACCAACCCCTTGAATGTGAAATCCCAAGAATATTTAACATACTTTCATTATGCCTATGGATGTGAAAGAATATTATATAACCTAGTTTAATTAGGTGTCTACATTTAAATATTTAATGACCTTAGATTTTTTGGATCAATGGATACAAGAGTCCTATATAATATTACATAATTGTAAGTCAATTTTAGAATCCTAAGGCTATATTCTAAAGTATTCCAAAGTATTCCAAAGAGAACACTTATTTTCTTAGGGTTAGGTTTAATACAAAAACATGCCATGCACCAAATTTTTAGGTTTATTGACTCTCAACATCTTAGGCACAAACATATCATCAATCCTAATTTTTATTTGGGAGCTTGGGTTTGGAATTTAAAGGATTTATCTCTAGAGTTCCACACACCTAAGTCGCCTACTAAATTTTACTAATTTTTTCACTCAAGTTTGAACTTACTAAAAATTAGCTTCCAACAATCATCTATCTATGAACACGTGTACATGTGAATATTTACTCTAGAAAATCGGTGCATATAGATTCAATTGGGGCATCAATATTAGTTAGAAAATCTAGTTGTACTTACCACAAATATGGGAGCTTTACAAATTTTGACATGCTTAGGCTCTTAGTTCCAAAATTATTATGAAATTATGAACAATAGAATATTAAGGACATACACAACCTTCAAAACTTGAACTTATTAGAGCTCTCAATTTCAATTTTGACATATGATTATATTTAAAATTTCCTACATATATGGGTATTACTATTGAAATTGTGATTACTCTTCCTTTGAAAGGATTTGAATGTCTTGGGGTTTAATTTTATTGGTATTAATAATGGAACTAAGACTAGATTCATGGTGTTGAATAAAGAAATCGTAAATATTTAAGGTTCTCAAAGGTTTGGTTAGTTTTTACAACCCGTCATCAATTTTTTTGGAACTTTGGAGATCCTTAGTCAAGGAATTGTTTGACATAAAAAAGGTGGTTTAGGGCATTAAGTTTATGCAATGAAGGATAGGTTGGGTGAAACAAAAGGATGAAACCTACAGTTCTATGTTTATCAAATTTGACATTATATGGAGGAATGAAATTATCTTTCTCTTGCTTTATTGGTAGATAACAAGAGTTGTAAGTTGGTTTTTATGCTTAGGAGCATTAGGAGGCAATAAAGAAGGCTTCATCTACTCCTTAGTTTGAATTTTTATTAACCTTTTATTTCTTCTTTTTCATAGAATCATTTGGTATAATTAATAAATTGATCTTTTTCCATAAGAAACATCTCTTGCATGTTCCTTACTCTTATAATCATAACAAATGTCCTTGAGAGTGTCTTTTGAAAGAATGAAGTGACCTGAATCTAAAATATAATCATAATCATTTGAATCATGTGGAATACATTAGAAATATCACAATCATCATGAGAAGATTATGTTAGTAACATGTGATGAAAAATAAATGTAGTTGTTTTAATTACAATCATATAGAAAAGTACTAAGATTTTTATCACTATAGCAAGGTAGTGGAAAATGCCAAATACTATGCCTCCCAAGTGGGGGGCACCATCAAAATACTGTAGAGTATGTAGAGTACAAAAGCTCCAAATCTCAACCAATAATATTAGATGGATTATCATCTAATAAATTGTTCTCATCTTATTTATGTGGTTTGCAACCGCCATTAATGTTTTGAATTTCAACATGATATGATGTCATTGAATGTGCTTGATATATGTAGAATAGGTGAAAGACCTTTTGTAATGTTGTTATTGTACTTGTAGAGTCATTCACATGCTCTTTTTAAATATTATAATTTTTCTTTGGAATCCATATGAAATTTCCACCTTTAAAAGAGGTGGCAATGGGATCACTACAAGTTGCTTTCTTATTCTTCTTTGGTGCATGAGGAAATAATCCTTGCTTTGATACATATGATGAAATGGAATTATCTTATTCTTTATTTATTGGTTGAGGACAAGATTTTTAGGTTGGTTTTTTGCTAGAGGACTATTAGGAGGCAATAAAGAGGGCTTCATTTTTTTCTTATTTTCCCTTTTAATTTTTTCTTGATTCTTTTGTTGTACATTCAATTATTATAATTAATGAATTCCATATTTGGTTTCATAATGATATTCTACGTGGTGTTCCTTACCATTACAATCATAAAAAATGTCCTTGAGAATGACAACATAATTTTCAAGTTTGAAATAGTTGACTTGAAAATAGGTACATATATGTCTTGTCGTTTTCACAATTCTCTCTTCACAATCATATTTTAGACATTGATGTAGCATAGAAGGTATTAAATTTAATTATTATAACTAAAGTATCCTGAGTAAAGTAAAAAATTCTAGCCAATGAAGGAATGATATGGAAAAAATTATCCACCTCCTTAAGCCCCATGTAAAGAGGAAAGACGACAGTCCCCAAAGTGTCCACAAGAATGACATTGGTTATGTTTAAAGCAATACATAAATGCGTATAATTGTTTGATGCTAAATTTTTATTTTTTTCAAATTCTTACATGCATATATTATAATAATTGTCTAGATCAATGTGAATACCTTCACATTGTTGACCATGAAGAAAACCATGACCATAAAGTGGACCATAATAATTGCAGTTTGGGATCTCCTCACAAAATGAAATAAACAAAGGTACATAAGAAAGTAAATTTTTATGAGTAATAGCCATAAATGTATTTTTAGAAGTATGGGAAGATGAACACACATGCTTTGTACCTATAGGATCTTATTCATATATGTTTAAAAATAGAATTAGTAGGATGCTTGAATACCTATTATTATTCAATATTGTTAGATTGTGTATGCAATGAAAAAATATTAGCATAAATGTTTCAATTTTGTTTGTGGAGCAACCAAACAATTTCCCCTATCATTCACACCCAACATGAATCACATCTTTATCAATGAGATCTACATTTCATGCTCAAATACCATATATAAGTATATATATGGTGTCCACCAACTCTATGTAAATTGTAGAAGGATTATTCATTACAACTTTAAAAATTACCTATAATATGAAAACTACTCCAGAAATTGAAGCTGCAACTACATTTTGCATATATGTCTACTAAAGAAGTCGCAAGTAACTCTTGATAAAATTTCTCTACTTTTTATGCTTTGATGGATATCCATACCCTGTTCCAAAGCTCCTACTTAGCACATGCAAGGAGGATGTTGGAAAAGGTTGTAGAATTTGGCTTTACTCCTGTCGATTGCATTTGGTTGGAATTTTCTTAAGCCTTTTCAAAAATCCATTTTTATTAATATCCTGCAATCAAGGTGTTCCATGAAAACAATGCTTTGAGGCATTTTGTCAAAGAGTTCAGGTGCCTTTTCTATGCTTCCACATTTTTCATATCCTTACATGGCATTTTGTCAAATAGTTCACCTGCCTTGTCAATGCTTACACATTTTTCATATATGTATTCCAGGGCAGGTGCAGCTAAAACATGTGATGAAATTCCTCCATCGTTTATCCTATGATGGATGTACATACCCTATTCCCAAGCTCCCTTTTGGCACAGGCTGGGAAGATGCTGGCAAAGACTACGAAGTCCGAATTTACACTTGCCAATTGCTTTTGGTTGAAATTTTTTCAATCCTTATCAACAAACACATTTTTTTTGCATATCCTACAATCATAGCATTCCATGAGATAACATTTATTTGACACATCAAGTGAAAAATTTCACATACCTTGTTCTTCTTCCATATTTTGCATACATGTCTACCTGAGAATTTCCAACTACAATATCTGATGATAATCCTCTTTTCGTTACGGTTTGATGGATACCCATACCTTGTTTCAAATTTCCCATTTTGGCACGGGCCAGGAGTATCCTGGCAAGTAGAAATTGATCGGGTTCGAAACCTGTTTATTGCTAATGGTGGAACAACAAAAAATAGGTTTCGAACTTGAATTTTATCCACAAGGCTACCCAAGGTGCCCTTGTCTGAAGATCTGAAACTACAATCTACTTTCACAATCCTTGGGTTCTTGATCAAAGGCTTATTCCTTCTATATCTTGTTATTGGATCTTTATTTGTTGTTGAGATAATGGATTTTTTTGTATCTTGTCTTGAGTTGAAGGGTTTGAATGCATCAATGAAAAAATAGTCTTCAAGATTCCTCTGATCTTAGAATTCAAATCTATAACCTGCACATTCAAAGAGAGAGGAAGAGACTTTGTGTCATATAGGGGCTTGCCTCGATCAAACCCCATGTTGGTATTTCTACCTCCATAATAGAAAAATTGATGAAGGAGAGCTTATCCTTTTGAGGGATATAGGCTAAATGATAAATGAATAATGAATAAATAACTTTTTGTAACTCACCACTCAAATATGATGTCCTTGAAGGAATGAGGTCATGCACATCACCTTGAGGATTGTTTGGCTTGACTTGACTTGAAGACATACAAGTGTTAGTACTCACAAACAAATTATCAGAAAACATGAATCAATTTACATAAAAAAAGATGAAGAATTGACATGATTCTTGGCTGAAAGTAATGCTGTAATAATGTTGATAAATCTTCTCTTGATTATCCTTGATTGATTTTAGGATCTTTAATTTTCTTCAAAATTCCTCTTAGGATTAAAATGGTGAAAATGTCATGTATTTATATGTAATTATTCTATGTTCCCACACATTAATTCCTGATAGCCGATATTTAGGATTTTAAATTCAAATAATAAATTTCCAACCCCAACATACTTAAATTTGGGGCCAATTTAAGAGTTGAAGAGTGGCTAGGGCACTCTTGTCCATATCCACTTTTTCAGGATTTGACAAGCCAAGGGAAAAATAGTAAATGCCTAATTTGGTTTTTCACATTAGGTTTTTCAATAAATATTTAAAATGGGCCATGGAATGTACAATTTAGGAATTTAGGAGCACAATTAGATCCAAATACATAAGAGAGAGCAAAATCTAGTGTGAAATTGTGAAGGGTGACAATCTATGATGCTACATTTAGCCCCTACTTTAGTGATAGTATGAACTTATGATCAAACTCACACTAAAGTAAGAAATATGTCAAGAGGGGTTCAATTATCCAAATGTTTATGAGATAGGATGGAAATGAATCTAGGGGGTGTGGTAGCCCCTAGGATTCATGATCCTATGTAAAACCAACACGATGAAAAAGTAACACACATGTGAAGTGAAATGCAAGATGACAAACAAGAAGCATACAAAATGAAGACACATAACATAATATAATCAACACAAATATGATGCCAACATGATTCAACATGATGCAAACACATAACATACAATAATCAAAAAACAAAAACATAAGGTTAGTACTAAAAGGATTCTAGTCAGTAAGGCAAAGAGACCTCAGTCTTAAATTTTTCTCAAGTACCAAACCTCATCCATCGAATGCTATCTAAGAAAAATGATGCCCTAATAAGGATGTAAAATCACTCATGAGCTACATAGATCTGCAAGCTAAAAAGTTGTGTTATGCTAGGTGTCCATGCAATATGATGGGTTCCACAAGGCTAGCATGTCGTGGTATGCTGGGTATCTCATGAAACACATGGATCCACTAGAAAGCAAGTTATTTTATGCTAGGTCACGACCATGTTAAAAATGCTCTAAACTCATAGAACAAAAAATCCATTATGCTAGAACTATGCAAACCACACTTCAAAGAGTACACAAAAATTACCTCAAGGGGTGCACAAAGTTTAACATCACAGGGATGAACAAATGCTTATTGTCACAGGGGATGAATTGATAACCACGCCTCAGGAGGCATTATAAAAAATATCACCACCAAGGAGGTATGCCAATAAGTCAAATCTCACTAGACATTTTATGAAATGGATAGGGATTTTAAAATGTCAACATATTTTCTATGTTGGTATTTTAAGGAAGAAAAGGGGAAGAGGATATCCTTAAGGAGAATGGTCACCTCCCAAAACTAGTTATCCTTGCCCCCCAATTTTAGAGATAAGGACAACCATGGAAAATATGTTTGCACTTCATATTGTACCACCATGAATGGCAATGAGAAAACATGTTGAAGATAAAAATTCCACATAGTTAGGAGCAACATCGTAGAATAAAGATCATTATTGTTTAGAGTGATTAGGAGCATCAAAACATGGAAGAGAACCACAATCACTACTTGTTGAATTTTATTATTCAAGGCTTGACATTCATTGGTAGAGTGACTATGCACTTGATGATATGCAAAAAAAAGAGTTATTCCTATAAAATTTCTTACGTGTGTTTGAAGGAAGAGTAATTAAGAAGGATTTGAGAAGCCTTGACAAAATATTCTCTTTCTCAATAGTAGGGGACATTATTTTCTCTTGTGAAGAAAATATTGTTCACTTATCACAAGATCTCATATATACAGTGGATGATAAATCATTAAAGCATTAGATGAAGATGAGGATGAAGGTTTGAAACTTAGACCCTATTTAGAAAAGTGCAGTATAGACTTCACTTAAATCTACAACTATCTTGTTAGGAAGGCATGTGAACATAAATAGGTATAATGATAATAAAAGAGTTCCATGTTTTCTTTAGGTCTACAATATTACCATTTGGTGGCTTTCTTGGCCTCAAGTAACTTATAAATTGGGGGCATGAGATATAGGCATTATGTAGATTATTTGTAGGTAATCTTACATGATACTAGAATACTACCATTGAACAAAAAAAAGATAGAGTGGATTATATTAAATTGTAGAAAATTATTCTTGATTAATACATAATTGATATCATTCTAGTTGTGGAGTTATTTTTTAAGGAATTTTTCACATTTATAGTGTCAAATGTGCTTAGAATTTTTTTATTATAAATATGTATCGATGTTACATTTTAGATTCAATGGTTAATCACATTCTTATCATTTTATGATAATCATATTTGTACACTTTGTCATATTGTCATTGTAATTTCTCACCATTTTTTCTCAATAAATATATTTTTTAAATTAGTTAATTAAAGAATGTACGGTGTCAACCTAAATAAACTAGTAAAATAACCTAATATTATTGTTCAATTTTCAATAAGAATTTATAAAGACTATTTATGTATGTCTCTATTAGCCATCCAATAATACTCTCAAATTTTTTATTAGTTCTTAATATATAGCCAATTAAAAATATTATAATAATATTAAATTATCAATGGAAAGTGATGGAATCATGCCACCTAAGGGGACTCTTTGATTCCAAGGTGATGGCATCCACCCTACTTGTAACACCTTGAAATAAACATGTAGCAATACACAAGGGAAAAGGGTTCCCCTTTTTTATAGATCACCTCGTCTTGATTGATAGCCTAAGCCCTAAGAAATACATCCTACTAGTAGAAATCAAATGAAAACATTTACACATAGAAATGTAGAACTACCCCTACCAACACCAAACACACAACATATGACACCACTTTGAACAAAAAAACAATAACACTACATTTTATTACATAAAACATTTATTTTACATATAAGTACTTGTGTTTCCTCTATTCTCTTTTATTGATAGAATAAAATCCTTAATTGTACTCTTAGCCCTCTCTTTCCCTCACTTGACTTATGTTCTTACACATAGTCTTCCTTCCCTCATAATTTATTCGTCTACTACTCACTTGTACCTTCTCTCTATAGCTTCTCACACATGCAACTTCCTTCTCTCTATCTTCAATAGTACCAATATGATCTTATGCATGTCTTCCCTCTTCTCTAGCCTAGTCATGTCATATTTTCCTACACAACTTCTCATAAGTATTCTCATTTTTCCTAGATCTCTACTCAAAATTCTCTATGTTGCTCACTCTCCCGTCACTAATCACTCATAGCCTACACACTCTTTCCTTCTAAGTTCTATGCCTTCTATGTTTTCTCTATTGAATACCCTCTTTCAAAGATGCTCCTCCTAACCTTGGTGCCAAGATTGTTGTCTCTCGTAAAATAATTTGTACACTTTAATGAAATTAGGGGTAAGATAAGAAGCATAAATAATTTGTACACTTTTGTTTAAATCAACTATGTAATTAGGGACAAGATAAGAAGCATAAATATTACTTTACTCTTACATATATTTCTTAGGAAGAGTTTGAAGGCTTCTCTTTCTTTTCTTTTTTTCTTTTGGTTTTCTGTATATCTTTTTATTTCTTTTTAAGATAAGAGAGCTTATGGTAAAAAACTTTATGTCTATTTTTTCCTTAAATCTCAGTGTTCAAAATTCTAGTGAATTTTTGTTTTAAACCTTAAACCAAAAATCTCGATGAATGCATTTATTCTGCATTTGATAATTTTGACGAGAACGAGTTGAAATAATTGAGGATGAGCGAGACTTCTGAAAACGGAGGAGCTGCAAAGCCTAAGCTTGACTAAAAACCAAGGGGATCTAATGAAACTGAATTAACAATTTCCCTTGCTTCCAAGCCTGCAAGGGTAAACTATCTTAAGTCTTGTTTTATTCCCTGCAAAATTGTAATATCTTTAAAAAAAAAATTAAGGTATTGTGTATTTAGCATGAGAAGGGCATTGTGGGTGGTGAACCTTAGGACATGCGGTATATAACATGGGGTTGCGTGATACCGATGTTTTAATTTGTTTACAGTTTTTTAAGATTACCATGCATGGTCTGGTTAAATAAAGAGGCTTTTTTAGAGCTGGAAATAGTAGTACTAACTACTAGCAATCTAAACGTGGTGCGTGAAGAGCGGGCAAATGAGGAGCTGAATAGTGAGAAAAATTGAAAATCCACATCCACCTATTTTGGATATGTTTAATAAGTAACTATGTGTATTTCATGACTATGGTCAGGACCCTTTTTGGTGTAGAAGGTTAAATAATGATGCCTTCAAAGGATTTTTTGAACCAGATTAGTCTATAGGGACTATTCAAGTGCATTAACAACATTACTTCAATTTAAGTCTTCCCATGTATGCCATTCTTGATGTTATAGTGGCATTTTCTTATGTAGTATGTACTCTTTTTCCCTAACTTTTGACTCTTCACAGGTGTGTGATTATGTCATTATGAAGCTAATGTAATGTTGATCAACATCACCACGAGTTACCAAGTTTTAGATTTGAACTGAAGTTTCTTTCTAGGCGAGTGGACACTTAATTTTTACCGGTTCAACTCAATTGACTCACATTGAGATATGTCACAGTGTTTCTGTACAACATCTTATTGAGTGTCTTACAGAAACAATCTTGGTCATCATTTTGGAAATTGCTCCAACTAATCATTAGATGATGATCCACTTGAGCTTACTGATGGTAGATTTAATGGTATAAACCAAGGTGTATTAAGAGAAACAATTACAGTACACAAACCATTGAGATGCATGGATCTTACTTTTTAGATCTTGTTACCATGCTCTGTTATTTGGCATGGAAATTGATTTCTCCCTATTCTTGTAGCTGGCACAATTTGAATATGTTAATGGTGAATGCCATGGAAATGACAACTTCTAGTAAACAAAAAGGATTTGTCAACATTTCTAAACTATTAGGTAGCATGCAGATATTATCCAGTTTAGTCAGAGGAATATTTGACTAAAATAAGTGTTTTATGTTGTGCAATCTTTGGTTAGAGCAATTCAAACACATTAATGGCCATAAGCAACTTATTATTTTCAAGTGTCTTGAGCCCATTAGCCTTTTGTTGTTTAAAGCTTATGACCCGATCTCTCCCCTATCTGTTGTATGATCTTTAGCACTTAAGTGTGACTGAAGTCAATTATTTTTGGATGATTGCAAAATATCATATTAGAAAGCAAATATTTGACATGGACTACAAGTAATTTTGTGGCCTTTGACTAAGTGTGACTTCTTGACATTATCAGTATTCTCATAATGACAATTCTCTTCTAATGTGGACTTATAATCAAGAGTTTGACTTTAATTTACAAAGGAACAAGTAGATTTAAACTCAATTCTAATTTATTGTCATTTTTTTCATCTAGTGTCAAACATACCATTGATCCTCAGCTAGTTGAGTTACTTTTGAATCAAAAACTCTAACTAATTATACTATTTTTTTCCTTACCTTTTAATTGTTAAGTTTTCATAGTGTAAGGGTACATAGTATAAGTTTGGTTACTGCAGTTGTTATGTGACCTTAAAAACAAAATGTGACCTTTTTGTTATGTATAAGCATGGCTACTACACTAGTTTTTATTTCACCTTTGCGTGAATGAGCAATATTTCTCCTCTTCTTATTTCACCTTTTCACCTCTACGTTAATAAGCTCCACACCTATTTCACCTTTTCACATTTTGCAATATGATGAATACTCATTTATAGAATTAGTTTTTAAAAAATTTGGATTGGTATAACTGACACAAGATCATATTGTCAATTTTTTTGTTTTAATGTAGGTACCAACCGCTTATTATTTTTTCATGGATAATACTACATACCGTCCAATTCCTCAACATGGTTTCATAAATTTCACTACATTACTTTCACAAGATAATGTAGGTGAGAATTTGTTCTCCTCTAATGATGACTATTACCCAGAGTTATTTCTTAGTACACAAGGGCTCAATGAAGAAGTGGTCACTGAAGAAGTAATAATTGAAAAGGAAATTCCAACCAATGATTTAGAAGTCACAAAAAAATAGTTTCATCTAACTCTTCAAGCAAAAAGTAGAGTTTGTTGGAGCATTGCAAACACAATGGTTCTAATTGAAGTTAAAGGAATTGAGAGAAACACAATCAAGTGGTGGTGCAATGAGAAAAATATTAAATTCTAGAAAAAAATGGAAAATTATTCAAGAATATTGCTCTGCTCATGGTGTTCCTCGCACAACAAACCAATGTCGAGATCGTTGGGAGCATATTCAACCTGATTACAAAAAAAATAGAGACTATGAGCATAATATTCCATTTGGGCATGATAGTTACTAGAATATGACAAGTTATGAGAGGGTTGAAAAAAAACTTCTTGTAAAGTTCATTGTTGAACTTTATGATGCAATGGACAACACATTTGGTAGAGATCGAGCCATTAATCTAGGAAATACCACTATTGACTCTTCTGATACAAACTATACATTTGATGAGAACAATCCTCCAAATGAAGATGATTCATTGCATGAACTTGAAATAGTAGATATGGATAGTCATGACCAATCTAAAAATGGTAGTTAAAAAGGAAAACAATGCACAAGGAAAAAACAAAAATCAATTTCCAATGTAATAGGCATGAAGGATGTTATTGTTGACAACAATAGGTTGTTGATTTCTACTCTACAAATGGTTGAACATGGACGCATGAAACACCATGAACAACACATGAAGAAGGATGCTTCAATTGAAGAAAGACTATTGAAACTTGAAGAGCAGAAAATCAATGTCCAAATGAGTATGGTTTCAACACTAAATAATATTGGCCAAACAATCTTGAAAATCAGCCAATCATATGAAAAATAGGATTGATTTTGTGTTTGTTAATGTCATAGAACTATAAAATAAAATAAATAAATGTATGAAATTGATGAATAAAGTGCAACTTTTAAAATATATTGATATTTATCTTTCTATACTTTCATTTATTATTATAATTTCATTTCTTTGTACTGATTAATGTAATTTTGTATGACCAAATCGCTGATATACATCATTCTATAGTTCCATAATTTTCGGTGGGATAATTTTCTTACAGAACTCCCTTCACTTCCTAGCCTTATCAGTCTTCTCATGAAAAGAGGATAGTGTAGAAGGATTGAAAGGCCTCCAACATAATTTTATTCTCATTAATAAGAGACCCCTCAACATCAATCGAACCAATTTTTATCTTTTTTTTGGCCCTAATTGTATTGAAATTTTTTTTGTTCATCTATCACGTTCTTTAAGCCAATTCATTTTTGCTCAAATTTTTTTACCTTGGAATCTATAGTTTTGCACTTTTCTCAATAAGGATTTCATTCTAGCCATTCTCATTTTAGATTCCAAGTCTTCCTTTTTTTCTTGAAGTAGTTTTTCCTCATCAATTAGTTTCTATTGGAGGTATAGCTCTAAATTTATTCTATCTAGTGTCTTCTTTTTCCCTAAAATTTGAAGTACCTTTCTCCAAACTTACCCATATTCCTACCATCTGCCATCTTTTTATAGGAGAAGTTTTTGGTCAGGATTTTAGTAAGGATAGTTGCTATCTTCACTACCTTAAAGAAGCCAACATCATTAAGAAGGGACCAATTTAATTTGAAAACAAAATGTCATGCATAGGCTATTCAGAGTTAGTCTTAAGTTCCACATATGCTTCAATCTAAGAATGATCAAACATGTTGTAGGGATAAACTAAAACCCATTTCCCCCCATTACCTTGGACAAATGTGAAATAATTTCTATTTTTGTATACCCTATCCAACGTACAATATATTCTTTTATTTTGGGATTGATTGTTACACTAGGTATACCAAATATGCTTGCACTATTTTTTCTTTTGATCAAAGGGATTATGTAGGGAAAGGGATCTCTTGAGTTGTGTCCAAAAAAAACAACTCATTACCTTTCCACAAAGTGTCATTACCACCACATATGTCTTCCTTATATTATATCATGTTGAAGTCCCCCATTATGAGCTATGGGATTTTAGGTAGGTTATCTATCATCCATGACCATAAAAAAAACCTCTCTCTATATGCATTGGATTCATATAGAGAGAAAATTCCAAATGAATCATCACCTATTTCCAATTTAATCCATACCGGTCTGTTACACAAATATTTCACCCATTGAGTATCACATGTTAGAATTTTCATCAATCCAAGATCATAACAGCAAAAACCTTGTGCTTCCACAAAAAAAGAACACTTGCACACAATGATCAGCCTAGTTCACATTAGAGTTAATTTGTGAAGTGGCACAAATGACAAGACATGTGTCCTATAGGTGTAAACCTTAGTATCACTTGGAATGTGCAAACCAACAACCTATTTGACCAAGTAAGCAACCTTGATGCCAAGTGTTGAATGACCTTTGAGGTGAGATGGAAAGTATTCCAACCTCAAAAGGTAGAACATGAGGTTTACCAAATAAATTGGTAACCTCTAGAGGTTTAAAAGGTTGCACATTCAGTTAGACAAGATGTTGTCTAACCTCATCGACCTAAGTACACTTAAGTATAGTGATAGATAAATTATTCACTCTAACAATACACTCTACCAGCTTAGAGTTTAACATGATAACACAACCTCTTTTACCTTTCTCATGTTTGGTTTTAAAATATTTTAAAGATATCCACACAAAATTTAGGGTGTTTTCCATCTAAAACCCAATATTTTTGATTTCTTGCAAACAAAGAATATACAATTTGGGTCTATCTCTACAAAAGGCATGAACCACATACTTGATATCTAGATATTCTAATCCCATCACATTCTAGCTTGCTATATTCAGTATCATATAATGGAATTTGGGGGTTTGGGCTTTTCTGATTCTTATATAGGTTGTCAAAGAATTTTGAGGACTTTATCTTCTTTACCTTTCTTTGCATTCTTTTCATTACTTGATTCTTGATTCCTTGACCTATCTTTTTGCTTCCTTTTTTATTTTCCTCTTTTCATAAACCTTTCTTAATCATTTGAGACAAAACTGGAAAGCTTGCTTTAGACCCTGAATATATGAGGTTGAGACAAGTTACTACTAGATTTCCCCCCGTTCCAAATGTCTGGTTTGGATTAATGTTTTCAGTTTGATTAGTGTTGGTTAGGTATTGTTCATCTTGGAGAGGTCCTTTTATTTTTCAAAATTCCTCATGCCCTTTATTTATTGTTTCCAATTCTAACTGTTGGGTATTTTTGGTCCCAATTGTAAGTATTTTTCTTCAATATGGTATGTAATTTGTTCCTCCATGGGAGCTGTTGAGTCTTTGGCTTTAATGACTACAATATCCCCTTCAAAGAGACAGTCAACTAAACTAATTTTATTTCTATCTTTACAAGACTTTGTTTCCTCTTCTTGATTTTGAGTCTTAGTTTCAACCATTTGCATATCCTCTGCATTATTTTATTTACAGTTATTTTCACTAACAAGGGGAGAATTTTCCTTTCCCCCAAACCTTAGATTGACCTGAAAGGAACTTTCATTTTTAGGTATTATTTTAGGACAATATTTTCTAGCATTCCCATTTCTTTTATAAAAAAGAAACCATTTAAATTTCCAAGAATTTCCACTTCACAACTTATAGTTTTGTTGTCTAATTGCACCAATTTTTTTTAAGGAAAATCAACACAATTAAGATTAGTTATCAAAACCCTACCATTCAAGTGGGGTAGGGTAATCCTAGAGTCCTCAACTTGTAAGACTTTTGCCAGGGGTTTCAAAATATTGGGTATAAATTTCCATAGTTGGGGAGGAATATTTCTGATTTCCATTCACCTTGGTGAAGAAATAGTAATGATTTCCTCAAATTTTTCCTCTAGGGCCCAAGGGATAGCCCAAAAAATTGAGGCTCCTTATTCTAATATTATATCTTAATTACTCTCCTGCAACCTGTGACTCTGAAAGAATATCGAAAAAATTCCTTTATATATCATCCTACAGAAAGATACATGCATCCTCAAATTTTCCCCACACATTAGTAATCTATTCATCGAATTTTTTTCTTGCAAGCACCAAGTTTACTTCGATACAAAAAAATAAAATTACCATGTTCCTTAATCTACCATATTCAAATTTCAAAGCTTGCACCATATCTGGATCTAGAGCCTTCAAAGAGGGTTCTAGGGTTTACAAAAGACTTACCATTTTCTCTCCCTCTATAGTCACTTCCACCGATGAGACCTCCTACTCCCACTCCATCTGCTCTAGGCCCTAATAATCCCCCATTAGCCTTCTCAAATGTTTTTGAACTAGAGACAGCCTCACCGAGGTTTCCACCACTCAAATATTCTTTGTAGGAATGTTTCAAATGGTCATTTTGGGCATTGTTATTGCTAATATCAATGAATGAATGAATGAATTCTTTTAATTACATCCACAAGACCAGCCAGTCTATGGGACTCTGGAAATAGAACAAAGAAAACACTTCTTGCAACAAATAGAGTGGCCGTCGATGCCACCAACTACTCGTTGTAGCCCTCTAACTCTTTGCTGATTTTATTTCTTCTATTGTGTATTTTGATCAGGTAACTTGTTGTTTTAGCAATCTTCTCCTCTTCAAACAAGGCCTCTAACGACTTGACTTTAAACAGATCTGAGTAATTGCACCTAATTTACTCATAAGCCTTACATTGCATGAAGTAGTGCCACTTGGTTTCTGCTAAACCCGAAGAGAAGAAACAAAATATTCTATCTGCCTATGCCTCCTTGGGTATTCTCCATCTTCCCATTTCACACCTCAAACGGTGGGAACTAGTTCTTAACTGGGCTATCAATATTTTAGCCTTCCACTTTATATTTACACCCACATAATATTATTTCTCGTGATCACAAGTAGGGTTAATTTCCTCATTATTCTCCACCGTCACCTTCTCAAACTCCATTTTCCAACTGTCTCAGATGATCGAGATTGTATTTTAGCTTCGTATAACTAATAATAAATGCTCTTACTAGTTGTTCCTCATACGTGCCATAGTAAATATTTAGGTAGTGGCCCTTGGGGGAAGAACAAAGGCCATGTGTGGGGTGGATAAACCTTTTTTTCTAAATTACACTTAAATTTCAAAAAATTAAAAAAAGCTTAGCCTCAATAACAGACATAAAAACTTGTCAAATCAACTTGAAGGAAAAAAATTAGTAGGTAAATGCAATCAAACCCCAAGAACCAACAAACATAAACCAATTATACCACACCAAAAAAGAATTAAAAAAAAGAGAAACAAAGGAGATAATTGATCTAATATCAATGAAGGATACCAATTTGAACGCCTTCAGTGATCATAGAAGCTCAACGAAGCGACAATGGAAGATGAAAATTCAACTAGGAGAGTGCTTTGCACTCACTATTTCCCCTTACATCAAATTCTTATAAAAGAAAGTTAGAAAGGGCACCATATATGATTTATGGCCATAACTTTATAGAACAATGACATTTTATGCATTTTCATCTAACATCTACTTATGAAAAAATGAAGTATTATACATGTATAGAAGTGTCACCTTGTTTAGTTGCTCAAACAATGTTTGATTTTTGTGTTCTATTATTAGAAGATTCTTTGTTTTTAGATACAAGAAACAATTTTCTCTATAAATGGTGACCAATCATGCAAAGAAGGTAACAATATAAATATAAATATAATTATATATAATATATATACATATATATTAGTTTTAAGGTTTGTAATGGTTTGCAAAGGGTTATGGTTTTTATGAGAATATAATGTGATTTTTCTTAATGACATGAATTATTTCAAATGTATAAGTACTAACTAGTTATCTACAATTTCAATCTCTTAAGATTCTAAAGACAACACAATTTAAAATGATGTATGGTCTAACAATAAATGACTTCCACTAAAATGGTTAAAATTTTCAAAATTTTCAAATAGATTTCTTCTAGAAAGTATCCTTTACAATTGGATGAACAATATGTGTTCAAACAACAAATAATTCATATTTTTTATCCATGCTTTGGGTGTGTTGAATACAAAAGAATTTTACACATCAATCCACTTATATCAACCTCTTCTGAATGGACACATATTATATATGGTCAAATATTGCATTATTTCTTTAAAATAAAAATCCATTGCAAGAGCTTATGTTTACAACTAAAAAATAAACATAGGAAATTTTGATTTATCCTTATCTAACACATCTATTTATTTTATATTTTAAGTGAGTTTTACTCATATTACAAGTGTAAGAATATGACCGGACATAACAAAAACACTCTAAGCATTAACTACTTAGGTGCTAAGGTCCACTTTTAACCCTACCCTTCTTGTTGACCACTCTTAACTCGACCTTTCTAGTTTCCTAGCATTTTCTATTTTTGCATTTTTTGCTTTGACCATTTCGAGGGATTCTATTTTCATATATGTAATTCTCATTACCATTCTCATTTCCACCATTTCAAAGGAGTGTAGAGTTGTGAGAAGAGGTGAACCCCCTTTTGCGAACTATTTGATAAGCTTTTGGGCATCTCAATGAAATGGGTAATCTCCTCAATAACCCCATGTGTACTTATAATCTGGATTCCAAGTAATAATAAATGTTACCTACAAGTATACAATTAATAAAAATGAAAAATGTGTACCCCAAGCTCAACAACAACAAGGACCCTAAATTGATGTATTGTAGGGAATGAAACGATGGTAGTTGAGAGAAGAGTATTATGACTGCAACTATTGTGAAAAATCTATTGTAGTTACTGATTATTAATCTCCTATCTATACATATTATTTGATTGTTGAAAATTAATTCACAACAAATATTGAATATAACACAATTGCAATTTCACAAATAAAAATCATAGGAACAAAGAAGAAAATATGCAAAACAATAAACACAATATTTTTGAACAAATTGTCCCTAGAAAAACCCCGAAGGGAAAAGCAGTTCAACAAATGAGGAATTTTATTAAACTTCAACAAATTAAGAATTACGCAAATTGCTTGCCTCTTACTAGTAGAGCTTCGACATTATTTTTCTTCTCTGGAAATTCTTCCCTAAATTTCTCCTGTTGAAATTCCACTGCTGTTGTATCCAACGCTATCACTGCTCCTTTGCTATCACTGCAAATCTGTTTGCTATCATTGCAAATATTTCTCAAGTGTGTTTTTTTCCAAATGCCCACTGATCCCCTTTTATAATCTTCTCATTGAGCAACCAATGACCACAATTTAATCTCAATCACTGGCTAAGATTATTTGGACTCTAACTAACCCTAACTAACCACTTTCTAAAAGTATCTAGAGAAATTAATTAATTAATAATTTTGGGTATGAAGACATTTTTCTAAGATACACAAACTAACACTCCCTCTTAGAGAGGAAGGTGTTTTGTATAACACCCAACTTATCTCTAAAGAAGATGAATTTCACCTTCCCTAATTCCTTTATCAAAATATCTGCTACCTACTGATCTGTAGGTATATACTATAGCTGAACAATCCTCCATTGTAAATAATCCCTGAGGAAGTGATACTTGATGTCTATATTCTTAGACCTATCATGAAACATCAAATTCTCAGATAATCTGATGCCACTCTAATTTTTGCAGTGTATCATCGTAGTCTCAACTCTCTGACCAAAGAAGGCTACCAAAAAACTTCAAGGCCATATAGCCTCACATGTCGCCATGCTAGCTACTATGTATTCTACTTCTACAAGACTCAGAGAAACATACTTCTACTTCCTGTTATGCCAAGATACAAATCCTGATCCCAATTTGAAGCAACACCTTGGAGTGTTTTTTCCCACTATACTACCTACCTAGTCGACGTCAGTATAGTCTATCAACCTGATACCATCACCTTGAGCATATCTGATCTCATAATTGATTGTACCATGTAAATACCGTAGTACATGCTTTGTCACTATCCAATGCACTCTCTTTGGCTCAAACATGAATTGATTAAGAGAGTTTATTGCAAAGGATATATCTAACCTGCTGTTGACCAAATACATGAGGGACCCAATCAACTATTTGTATAAGGTGCAGTCTACATCCTTCTCTCTAGATGTTTCTACCTTCTTCCAATTTGTTATCATAGGTGTAGACATGGCTCTACAATCCTCCATCTTGAACCTCCTCAATATTTTGAGGCAGTATTTCCTTTGTCCAAGAAAAATATCTCCATTTTTTTGCAACACGTCCATACCTAGAAAGTAGTGCATAAGCCCCAAATCCTTCATCTCAAACTTTGTTGCAAGGTCCCTCTTGCACTCCTCTATGAGCCCTATTGAACCTGTTAAAAACAAGTCATCCACATATAGAACAAGAATGAGAAACTCACACCCAACCACCAAGTAGTAGAGGCTAGCATCCGCCTCACTCTTCATGAAGCCCATTCCCTGCAAGTATCTATCAATGCACTCATACCACAACCTAGGAGCCTGCTTGAGTCCATACAAAGCTCTATTCAATATGCACACATGGGTTTCGTTGTTTTGTGCTACAAATCCCTCTGGTTGTTCTATGCATACCTCCTCTACCAGTTCACCATTAAGAAATGTCATCTTGACATCCATTTGATGGATCTACCATACCATCTATGCTGCAAGTGAGATCATGACTTATATAGAAGTATACCTGGCCACTGGAGCAAATGTCTCCTTGTAGTCTATTCCTTACATTTGAGAGAACCCCTTGGCCACAAAAATTTCATTATATTTCTTGATGTTACTATCTGCAATGTGCTTGATCTGATAGATCCAGAGTGATCCAACCACCACCCTATCTATTGGTCTAGGCACAATCTCCCATACATTGTTCCACACTATTAATATATATTCCTGAACCATTGCATCTTGCCACACCTACTACGTTGTGGAATCCTGATAGCTGGAAGGTTTGATATCTACCAAATGACTGACTAGTGCCATATAGTCTATACCTGGTTGGTTGTTTTCGTTGTCTACTACTCATCCTAGGAGCTCCCAAAAACTCCTAAGTATATTTATGTGTTTTTCGAACCTCATGGTTCCTATTACTAATTGTAGAGGATGAAATATCAATCTCAATGTCTTTTTGATGCATCTCTTGGATTTGTTCCATTTGTTGCTCCATAATCAGTGAACTCTCAACACCTTAGCTTGTTCTTGTACTGGTAGCTATACTCATGCTTCACTGCCCCTGATGTGGTTGAATGATCCTTCGAGCTTCCGTTGGCTGCTCACTCTAATTATCAATTGGAAAATATTTGGACCTCCTATATGCCTTTTCCTCCATTAATTTGACATCATGCCTAACTATAATCCCCCTAGCCCTTGGAATAAATATATGGTATACCTTTGAGGTTTCGTTGTACCCCACAAAGTACCCTCTCTCTATAGTTTGATCTAACTTGAAACGTGTAGACCTTGGAATATGACAAAACACCAAAATCCCAAATATCCTGAAGTGATTGACATCTAGCTTCTTCCCTATGAGTGCCTCATTTGGTGTCATCTTGCCCAATATCCTATGTGGAACCCTATTTTGTGTGTATACTATCATATTGCATGCCTTTACACATAAGTAACATGGCATATCCTGGTCATACAACATAGCCCTTGCTACCTCTAATATAGAATGATTTTTTCTCTCAACAACCCCATTCTACTATAGATTGTAAGGAATATTCCACTCTCTCTTGATTTCTTCCTTGGTAGAGAACTCTTGGAACTCTTTCCCCTTATACTCACCTCAATTTTTTGAATGAAGAACCTTTATCTTCCTACTTCTGGAATTCTCTACAAGAGATTTTAACTCTTAGAAATGACTAAAGACCTCATCCTTGGTCTTTAGGAAGTATATCCAGGTCTTCTTGGATAAATCATCAATAAAAATAAACAAAGTAAATGTATCTTGTAAGAGACATCATTGACATTGGTCCACATAGGTCTGAATGCACTAGATCAACAACACCCTTGGATCTGGTGTCACTCAGAAAATTTTCTTTCACAAGCTTCCCCAACACACATCCCTTACATGCATCATCATGTTTTGTGTTCACCTTTGGAACACCTATAACTATCTCACAAAGCAATTTAAGTGCTCCATGATGTATATGGCTCACCCTCCTATGCCATAGCTCTTCTTGATCTTTAGGAATAATGATACACATAAGTTCCTTATGAGTAGGGTGATCCCACAATAGTGGTTTACAATTTTTGGCCAAACTAGACACTGCAATTATTATTTTTAACTAAATCTTCATATTCGGGAACCTATAGCGGCTAAACCATGAGGAATTTGAAGATGATGAAAAATAGAGTCTCATTGCATTTTTTCTGTAGATTCTAAAAATATATTTTTCAAAATTTTTGGAATCAGATTGCACTAATTTTTTCCATCTCCCACGAAAACTAGCTTTTTTTCATAAAACAACATTTTTAAAAAGTGACGCTCATCGTATACAACATAATTTTATTTGTATGAAGGATTAAATTCTAATTTTTTCGAATTTAGATTTTTAACTACAATATATAGCACTTTCATTTGGTCTCATAGTTTTTATTGAATCTTTTTTCCTTAATCAAGTTTCAAAGTCAAACCAATTGCAATTTAGACATAGGCGGACTGTATACAACATAAAAAATTTTGTATGAATCGAAATTCAATTTTTATTTTAATGGATCAAGGACATAAATACCCAGCCTCAACGTATTTAAAAAAAACTTATTTTGATAATCTGCTATTTTTCCACATGTGCAAAATAGAGAGCTTGATTTTCAGTGAAAAACCTATGTTTAATAAAACTAAAAAAACACATACATAAGAAAACCAAAAAATAATAAAATTTAATTTGTTGGATAGATCGTTCTAAGGACTACCATCTTCTAGTTGGGTTTGTGAAGTATCCTCCATTTTCACCCTCAACCCAAGCTTTGAAGGGCAGAAATCTACTAAAATTTGGTGGAAGAGGGGGAAAAGGGCAAAAAAGGGGGGTTCAAGAAAATCCCCCTTCGAATGAACCCCCCTTCACTCGGAAGGGTGAAGGGGGGTTCACTTGAACCCCCTTTTTTTGAAATTTTCATTCATTTCTATGAAGAAACATGACATCATAGGGTTTGAGCGAATCCACCATGCAAAAGGGGGTTTGCTCGAACTAGGGTTTCACCTTGAACCCCTCTTTTGGGTTCACGTGAACCCCCAAGTTCAAATTAACCCTTAAAAACATGAAATTTTGAATGTGTGAGCATTTTTACAAATTTCCTTCCTCATAAAAATTGTATAGCACTATTATGGGTTTACCTAGTATCAAACTGCAACCTGTAGAGCTGACTGCTCCTAATTCCAATAGCTATGGGTGATTTCCAATCCTTATGCTTGATTAACACATGTTCCCCTCTAAAGAGTACATTGTAGCCTTTATCTTGAAGGACAAATATGAAAATCAGATTCATGCCCAAGCCTGGCACATGCAACACTTCATGAATGGGAATGAACTTGCCATTGTCCTTTTGAAATAGAACAATCCCTTTCCCAACTAGATTGAGTTTGGACATGTTCCCCATAGAAACTTGGATTCTGATCTCCTAATTTTAATAACTAGAGAAGTACTCTCTAAATCCTATCATATGAAATGAAACCCCACTATCTATATACCAAATTCCATGTGAGGTTGAGCTAACCATACAAGCTACAAGTACAAACTCATCTTCCATTCTACTAGAAAGCTCATATGCACTTGTTGAAACTATCATCTTCTTCTTGCCTTTCTTTTTCATTTTCCTTCCTTTGCAGGCAATCGCTGACATAGTAGCCTAACTCGTGATAGCCATAAAAAATGATCTTAGACAAGCCCTTCTTCTTCTTCTTCTTCTTCTTCTTCTCACTTTTTGGATTTGATCCTTTGTTAGACCCCTTCTTCGCTTTCCTTTTCCCTACTAGGGCAACATTTTCTTGTTCCACCTCAATTTTTTGACTATTACCACTAGTTCCATTGACAATAATTAGTCTAAGCTCCTCATGAGTGAAACCACTCCAAAGTTGATCCCAACTTGGTAAGGTGTCTCATCCATTAATAACTTGAAAACATATATCCCACTACTTAGTAAACCCATTTAGGGCTATTCATACTAGCTCGTCATAATTTGGTTTATCTCTAACAATTGCTAACTCATCCTTGACAAGTCTAAGTCTGGTGAGGTAATTTGTAATGTCTTCTCCCTTATTCATCTAAGTATTCCTCAACTTTTCTCTGAGAATCAACTTTCGGTTAGTGGTAGAATTTTGGTACAAATTCAAAATGACATCCCACATCTTCTTTGTTGTATCTAACTCTACGATATGTAGAACTATATGGTCCTTAACACCATTAAGGATTAGCCTCCTTGCCTTGGAATCTTCCTTCTTATATGCTAAGAGTTGTGTTTGATATGTAGGTACAACTAAAACAATGGTCACATATTCCTTAATACCATTCTCTTCTAGTAATAAAGAAATTTTGGTTTTCTAGACACAACATTTTGAGGCTCCATCCAATCTATCCTGATCTCTTAAACTTGTTGAGGCCATTTCAAAAGATGAGTAAAACCCAAATAATTCTAAGAGGTTGAAGTTGGTTTTTCAAACCCTCAATTTTTCCTTTATGTGCCTGCGCTGAGCCTTTTTTTCCCTCAGATCAACTTTGATACCATGTGAAAACTCTATTGTAGTTAATAATTATTAATCTCCTATCTATATAGATTATTTGATTGTTAAAAATTAACTCACAACAAATATTGAAAATAACACAACTGCAATTTCATTATAAGGTTCTTTCAATTTTGGGTTTTTGGATTTTCTCCCGCTCATTGGAGTTTTGAATTTTTATGTGCATGGTGGACTCTATCATGGGGGCATCTAATGGTCCCCTTTTTCCCCCTCCTGACCCGTGCTCCCCTCCTTTGGGGAAGTGTCTGGTGGGTTTCCCCTCTATGGGATCTACGCTTTCCCCTTCAAGCATTGTGAAGGATTTGGCTTCTCCGAGCAGTTCTTCTGTGCTGACAGTTGAGTTTTCTCCGGTTGTTGGTTGGAAGAATGTTCTAACTAGTGGGAAACAAGTCTCCTCCTTGTTTTCATCTCCTCTTGAGTTTGTTTCGACTACTGGTACTATATTTGACATACCAGATTCAATCAATGACAAGATCCTTTCCTCCATGGAGAATGTTGTGGTAGGGAGATTCCTCTCCTATCAGCCTATAGTGGATATGGTTTGGAAATGGGTTGCTATGAAGTGGTAGCTTAAGGGTAGTATGGAGATTTGTGCAATGACTAGGGGTCTCTTCCTCTTCAGGTTGTTATTGCTGAGGACTTGGTGGCCACTTTGGCATCGGGCCCGTGGGTCTATGGGAAGCACAACCTTGCTCTGTGTAGGTGGAAACCTGGCTTCGACCCTGTTGTTGACCTTAACATGTTGGCTCCCATTTAGGTGCAACTGTCGGGTTTGCCTCTGGAGTTTTGGGATGAGGCGTTATTCAAGGCTGTTGATAATTTGTTGGGTCAGTTTGTTACTACAGATGTTGTCACTAAATTGAAGTCAAGGTTAGTCTTTTCTCGATTCTGTGTCAATATTTGTGTTGATAAAATCCTACCAAACTCTATCAATCTATGTTCAAAGCTGGGAAACTGGACTCAACCTTTTTGTTTCAAAAATGTGGTGGTATTTTGTCAAAGGTGTGCCAAAGTTGGGCATCTTATATCTAACTGCAAATCTTCAGTCAGTTGAGAGTCTAAGGATGTGTTAAACCCCTTGAATCTAGCTGTGGATACCTCGAGGCCTCTAGGTGTCTTTGAGCTAGTCCCCCTAGACTTTGTTTGACCTCCTATGCTTTCTCCACGACCTACCCCCTACTTTTCCTCACATTGATCCAAACCCTTGTGTCTCTTTGGTGTTAGAAACCTTTCCTAGGGAGGTCTCATTGTCTCAAGATCCTAGATCCTCAACTATTGTTACCTTGCCTATGGGGGATTCTGATGGGATCATTGGTCCTGGTTCATCGATTTTTGATCCTCTATCATTGATTGTCTCTTAGGGGACCTATGGAAATTCAGTTGAAGAGGGTGAAATTTGGGAGGAAGAGTGTTCTAGAATGATTGAAGAGTCTATTGAAAACCTAGGAAGCTTAAAGCTGGAGAAAGTAGAGGATGAAGGGATATGGAATACATTTAAGAAGAAGGGAAGGAAGAAGAAGGCAAATGTTGAAGGGAATTCCAAACCTGGGAGACCCTTTCAGAGATCCACAAGAACATGAGAAACGACAAATGAGATTTCCCTGGGGAAGTAGAGGACATTGGACGTGTCAAAAAGTGGTCAAAAATGAGGATTATGTCTTGGAATGTTCAGGGTCATAATAGTTCGCACAGACATCGTCCCTTGAAGAAGTATATAGTGGAGCATAATATTGATGTTTGTCTCCTATAAGAAACTAAGATGTTGATGATTAATTTTGACAAAGTTGCTCACTTTTTATGGCCTAATGCTTCCTATATTCACAATGATGCTGAGGGAGCTTCAGGTGGTTTGGTCATGCTTTGGAATCCTTCCTGTTTATAGGGTTTTGAATTATTTCATTGTAAAAATAGCATAGGGGTTTTGTTCACCGTTAGCGGAGTAGAGTGGTCTATAATAAATATTTATGCTCCTAATTAGAGGAACTTGAGGAATATTCTTTGGAATAATATGGTGGCTAAGATTAATATGAATAAGGGAGGTAGGTGGCTTGTTGCTGGAGATTTCAACTCTCCCTTGTTACCATCTGAAGAAAGTGGGGGCCTCTTGGATTACACTGACAGCATGACAGATCTAGAAAAATTTATGTGTTCTTCAGGGTCAATATATATTGAACTTTTGGGCTAGCATTTCACCTGGTCTAATAGGAGGGCTTTCACATTTGCCTTGACCACTTCCTCTATTCTCGCCATTGGAATAATGCCTTGGAGGCCAACCTATTTACTTTTCCTAGGACAGTATCAGACCATAATCCTCTTCTGCTGACCACTAATATTCATCCTTTTGGTGGCCCCTATCCCTTTCGTTTTCAAATAATGTGGAACTCTCACCCCGATTTCAAAAGAAATATTGTTGAATGGTGGAATATTCCTGTCCAAGGTTCCGCTATGTTTAGGCTTTGCTATAAAATCAAACATATTAAACTGATGGTTAAAGGTTCGAACAGGAATGTGTTTGGGGATGTTTTTCAAAGGAAAAAACAACTCGAGGGGAGGTTGAGGACCTTGCAAAAGAATATGGATGAGGGAGATGTTAGTCAGCAGACCAACAATTAGGAAAAGGATGCCAGAATGGAATGGGAAAAGGTTTTAAAAAATGAAGAGGTCTTCTGGAAGCAAAAATCTAGGGTCCAATGGTTGAAGGAAGGAGATAGGAACACGTCCTTTTTCCATGTTTCAGTCATCAAACATCAGAAAAGGAATCAAACTTATAAATTGATAAGTGCCTCTGGGGAGATATCTAATCAAGATCATATTAAGTGCTATGTAGTTAATTATTTCAAGGAGGATTTTTCGGCCCCTACAGGGGCACCCAACATGGCTCTGGATTATAAGATCCTCCAGCATCTTCCTGCTTCCATCTCTCTGGAGGATAACTTGGGAATTCTTAGGAGTATTTCCACGAAAGAGGTTCGGTTGGATAATTTTTACATGGGGGCCTTCAAAGCTCCTGGACTTGATGGGTTTCCTCCTACGTTCTTTCAAATATTTTGGGATATTGTGGGCTAGGAACTTGTGCTTATGGCTATGGACTTCTTTAAATCTTGTAAGATTCTTAAACAAATGAATCACACTTTCATTGCCCTTATACCCAAGATTAATGAGCCTATATCTATGTCTGCTTTCTGACCTATTAGTCTTTGTAACACCTTCTATAAGATTATTTCTAAGATCCTTGTTAATCGGATCAAACCCCTGCTAGATAAAATAATAAGTCACACTCACATGGGGTTTGTCTCGGGGCGACACATTCTTGATGCTTCTTTGACTACTCATGAACTGCTCCACTCTATGGATAGATGTAATAATGTAGGGATGGCGCTTAAGCTTGATATTTCCAAAGCTTATGATAAGGTTCTGTGGGAATTCATTCCAAAGGTCTTGACTAAGTTTGGCTTTAAGAGTTTGGTTATTAAGCTCATTATGGAGTGTGTTTGTACTGTTAAGTTCTTAGTTCTTGTGAATGGATCCCTCTGTGGATTCTTCTTTGCTGGTAGAGGACTCAAATAGGGAGACCTTCTCTCCCCCTATCTCTTTATTGTGATTTCTAATGTGCTTAGTAGGAACTTTACGAGTCTGTTGTCAAAGGAGGGCTCCATATCTGGTGTTAAAGCAGCTACTTCTCTTTGTCTGATTGTTGTGCAAAAATTTGTGGATGACACTTGTCTATTTGGGAAGGCCTCTGTTGTGGAAGCTAGGAAATGGAAAACTTTCCTTAACAACTATGCCTCCTTCTCTGGTCAATGCATAAAATATAATAAGAGCAAGATTTACTTCTTTAATTTCTTGCCAAATTTGAAAAACAGGGTGACTGCGATCCTGGGTTGTGTTGGGGACTCTCTCCTGTTGGTTTACCTTGGGCTCCCACTAATGGTTAAAGAGGTTCAACTAGAGGTTTGGAATTCTATCTTGGAGAGGATCCAAAGGAAGCTGGCTAGTTGGAAGGGCTCTTTACTTAGTCATTCTGGAAAACTCCAACTTCTTGTTGCAGCTATACAAGGTAGACCCACCTACTTTCTAGCTATTTTTTAAATGCCCAAGTATATTACAGAGAAGTTTGAAAGAATTCAAAGGAATTATCTTTGGTATGGTATTGAGGAAAAAAATATTGCTTTGGTAAAATGGGAAAGGGTTTGTCAGGCTAAAGATTGTAGTGGGCTTGCAATAAGGAAGATTGTTATTTTTAACAAGGCGCTGATGGCCAAGGTAGGGTGGGACCAGTTAAGGAACACTAAGGATTGGTGCAAAATTATGAATGCTAAGTACCTCCAGAACATGCCTTTGATTGATTATCTCTCGGAACCCCATCCCTTTGGTTCAATAATCTAGAGGAGTATCTACAACACACAAGGCCTACTAAAAAAGGGATCAAATGGAAAATGGGAAACAGGATCAAAATCAGATTTTGGGATGATGCTTGGCTTTTGGACTCCCCCTTGGATGGATTTGATTTTGGAGTGGTGATGAATGAAGCTCAGAGATTATTTGGTTTATATATTAGATACTATGTGACTGGCCCTCCTGGAGCTAGGATTTGGAGAGATCTCTCCCTTTGCTTCCCCCACTCTCTTGACATTTGCCACCTAGCTAGGTCACTTCATGTGTTGCTCTCCAATATCAGATTTCCTTCCTATGACAAGGAGGATGAGTTCTTTTGGGCTTTAGATAAGCAGGAGGATCTTTCAGTTCGATCTGATTACTAAGGAAATCTCAATTGAGAAACATTGGAGGAGGGTTTGGAATCACCACATGATTCCTAAAATAATTTTTTTCTGGTGGATGGCCTGTCATAACAGGATCTTAACTCAGGAGAATTTGAGAACTCGAGGGTTATGCTTTCCCAACAGATGTTTCCTGTACAAGGAGGGGGAGGAAACTGTTAGCCACCTTTTGTTACACTGTTCGTATGCTACTGAAGTTTGGGGGATGGATTTTGAGAAACTTGATGTTAGTTGGGTTATGAGCAAAGACCTTTTGTCATTTATTCTGGGCTAGAATGGGCCTTTTTTCCATCCCCTGACTGATGAAATTTGGAGGTAGACCCCCCAATCTTAGGTTGGTGTTTATGGAAGGAGAGGAATAATAGGGTTTTCAGGAATATTGAGTGGAGCCCCAAGGAGGTTTTTGGCATTGGTGTTTGACTCATAGAGGAGAATATATCCCTCTTTTATGGGAAACTTCCTGAGTTGGGACCACTGAAATATGAAATAAAATTGGCTAAGGAATGGCACCAGGATCTAAAGGCTAATGCCTTTGATAATTTGAAACTATTACCTAGGAAAAATATCAAATGGGAGCCTCTGGATTGTGGATGGTTCAAAATTAATTTTGATGGGGCTGCTAAAGGCAACCTAGGAAGGGCAAGTATAGGGGGGATTATTAGAGACTCTATGGGAAATATGGTGGTGGGGTTTTCTGGTGGCATTAGGGTTTAGTCGGCTCTAGTTATCGAGGCTCGTGCACTGTTTATGGGCCTCAAAATCATTGTTTCTCTAGGGATTGTTAATCACCATATTGAAGGAGATTCCAAAGTGGTGACGGATGCTATGGAAAAAGAAAGATTTATAGGTTAGAAAACCAAGGAAATTTTGATGGATGCTAGCTTCCTTATGTCCAAATTAAGGGACAAAAAGGTGACTCGTATTTTTAGAGAAGGCAACCGTGTGGCGGATGCCTTGGCTAATCTTGGCTCAGGTTGGGATTTGGCTAGATGTTGGAGGAATAAGGAAAGATTGCCGCCATATATTCAAGCTTTGATAGAGCAGGACAAGGCTACCATGGTTTATAATGATCAACTTTTGGATGATGAGAGCTGATTGGGAGGCCCACTGGTTAATTTGGGTGTGTTGGTGGATGAATGTCAATATTGGTATGGAGTATAGGTGGAATTATCCTGGTAAAGCTGAGCGTGTGTGGGGTAGGGAAAGGAGCATCCACTTGTCTATCCTTTGGACTTGGTGGATGGGTTTAGTTTATAAGATTATGATGAGATGGCAGGGAGGGGATTTAATTGAGGAGTTCAAGTCTAGTTTTGGCAGCGTGATGCAGTTTAATTGGAAGGACGTGACTTCTTATCAGGTGAGGGACTGTACTGTGCATGCTAGTCTTTTGGGAATTGGATTGTTTGTTTTATCTTCTCATTACATTTGGAGGAGTGAGTGTATTAATAATGATGTGAATTGCTATGATGCGATTTGGCTGCATTCTAGAGACTTCGGATCAGCTAGTTTAGCTAGGGGTTCCTTTGGCTTATTTTGGAGGTTTTCTAAAATTAGTTTATTAGTCCATCCGCATGGGCTTTCGTGCTTCTCCTACATCTCCACCAACTTTTTCCCTCTCTACTCAATCATAAATTCATTAATTTTAGTGTCTTTTCTCAGTGTGGTATATTTCCTATCCGTGCGTGTGACTTGTATACGAGTTTTAATTTACTTTGTTGTAATCCTTGCCTTAACTATCTATTTGAGATTATTGTCTATGACTATGCCTTCTGGTATTTCTTGCATTTCTATGAGCTTCTTGTGTAATCTTGTAGTGTGGGTGGTGATCGCGTCTAGACAAAACCAGACAGTTGTGATGAATTTCGAAACAATGCGCTGGTTTGGAAAATTTGTGTGGAGGTAGGAATTGCTCTGCTCATGGAATTTTTAGTCGGCCATGATCCCATTTTATTGGACAAGTTTTCTAGTTCATGGAAGGACAAGAAGGTTTCCATTGGTGGGATTTTTTTTGAAATCGGTGAAGATGTTATAGCGCAGGCTATGGGTTTGCCATGTGAAGGGAAAAATATCCTAAATATACTAAAAAGCTAGTCCACGAGAGCTTAAAGGCATTTTTTAGAGGAGAGGAGACCTCGGTTAGGAACCAGGTGGGGTTTGAAAGGGAAGAGCTTCCTAAGTCGTGGGACCTGGTTTGTATGGCATTGATGAAATACGTTACACTAGAAGGTAGATACAAAACTTGTTTCTTTTATCATTTCCCCCTGTTAAACCACCTTAGGCATAAAATGCTTCTTAGTTTTTTGTTTTCCCTTCTTATGGACTTGGAAAGTTCTATGGACAAGTGTAAAGTGTCGGTCAGCCGAAATCCCCATTATCTTCCGCTGCTCTCGCTCCATGAGGGGCTAATTCTCTGCTTGTATCACTTTCATCTTGCCCTCTGCCCACCTAAAGCCATCACCATTGCCCGATTTGATAGCATTGAACCCCTCTCCATGGTGCATATCTCCTCGGCCAAGTCTAAGAGTCCTCCTTGAAAGTCTAATATTGATAATTTGGGGAATGCCAAAACCAAATTTTCTACCAAAAAGCTTAAGGGTGGGTTAGGCAAGGCCCATGCAAGTGCAGCGGAAGGGCTCTGTGAGTTAAAAGCCACTTAGGCTGACATGACTATTACTAGCACTATGTTGAAAAAAGGTAAGGAGAAATGCATGCAGGCTACGACTGTGAAAGATGGCAAGGGTAAGAATGCGGTTAGGAAAGATTCTAGAGGGGATACGGTTGTGGGGAACATGAAGATGACTAGAGGGGAAAGTGTTAGGAAGAGATTTGGGAGACTGGCTAAGAACAACAAGAAGAGGTTAATCATTGAGGATTCGAAGGAGGAGTAGTCAGACAACAAGGGTTACAAGGAAGAAGAGTCTGAAGAGGTGGAAGAAGATTTGGTGGAGGGGCCCCTGCTTACTCTGGTGGACAACAAGCTCCCTTTTGATGGCTCTAGCTCACACTCTTCACAGCCGCTGGTGGATGAGCCTGGTGAGGTTCAAGGTGCTATGGATGTTGGGGTGGATTCAAACAAGGTGGCAAAGAGATTGGACACTCTGGACAAAATATTTCAAGGGCTGACCCGCTTCACCATGAAACTGGGTCAATTTTTTATGAGTACTCTGTCTAATGTCATAAAAGAGGAACTGGAGGGGAACAATAGCCAAGAAAATAAAGAGTGAGTGGGAGATGAGGTGGTGGAACTTCTGATTAAGAACTGGGATGATTCCAATTAGTTGCTCTTGTTGCTGGTCTATCAACTGTTTCTCGGCTGTTCATGTGCTGCCTTTGGGTTGTCTTTGTTTTTTCCTATTTATGTTAGCTATTTAAGACTTGTCCTTTTTTGGCCCTAGTGGCTCATTGTGTTGGGTACAACACCCTATGAATGTTGTTTAACTTTTCAAAAATATAACTGCAATTTCATAAATAAAAATCATAGGAACAAAGATGAAAATATGCAAAACAATAAACACAATATTTTGGGACAAATTGTCCCATGAAAACCCCCAAAGGGAAAAAAAACTCAAAAGATGAGGAATTTTATTAAACTTCAGCAAATCAAGAGTTACATAAACTACTTGCCTCTTACTAGCAAAGCTCTGACAATATTTTTCTTAGGGAATTCTTCCTTCAATTTCTCCTATTGAAATTCCACTACTATTGTATCCAATGCTATCATTGCACATTTTCTATCACTACAAATATTTCTCAAGTGTATAATCCTCTCATTGAGCAACTAATGGCCACAATTCAATCTCAATCAATGGCTAAGATTATCTGGACTCTAATTAGCCCTAACTAACCACTTTCTAGAAGTTTCTATAGAAATTAATTAATTAATATTTCTAGGTATGGAGACACATGTCCAAGCTACAAAAACTAACAGTTGCTATGATTATGAAATGGTTTGATTTGATGTGTTCATGTGGCTGCACGGTTGAGTAAATAATCTGTACAAGCCACATTTATGTTTCGAAATCATGGGAAAGAAGACCAAGAAATAGAGGCGAACAATGTGGTGATTTTTAAGGAGGTGGGCTACCTCCATACAATTGGCGCTGAGAAGGATACATGCAATGCCCAATCCCATGTTAATTGTGGTCTGAATGAAGATCACCACATAAAAAATTCAACTAGTGCCTATGCACATAAAAAATCCAACAAACACCTATGTGGATTTTCTTAAAAAGGCTTTAAAAACATTCAAGCAAATGCACTTGTTGAAAGGAATCCAGATATGCAGAAAAGATTCCATCACCAATCTATTAGAGTAGAGAATGTGGAAATTTTATAGTTTCAAACCCTTATTCAATTACAATAAAGACTTGATGCACATAACAAGATAAACAACATCAAAGGTACAATAAAATATATAACACCAAATATATGTGGGGAAAACCCTTTCGGGACAAAAAACCCCACACTCCAAAAGATTGAACAATGTATTATCTGTAAACAATAGTTACAATACAGTTGTAGTGCAAGCTTCTACAAGATTTTTTTTGTGTTACAATTTTGGAGTAAATCTAACAACATAACGATATATCAACACAACTTCATACAACTCCAAAATACACAAGTGCTCAATATATAAGAGCTTACAATGCATAAAATAGAAATCTCTAAAATAACTACCAAAGGCTGAAAATGAAACATGGAAAGTGGAAAAAATACTGCATAACATAATGGGAAGTTTCCAATTGTCACCACATCCCATGCTGCAAAACATCCACACTTTCCAGAATAAATGCACCTTAGAAACTTACATTCCATGTAAACTCAACATGGAAATAGAAAAATCATTTATGCACAACTGCACTTGCAATTTAAAAAAAAATTCAACATGAATCCTCATCCAAACATAAAATGCAAGTTGTAACTCACAAGACAAAGTGAGAAAATTAGAAACATTTAATATTATGGAAAAATCAAATGTTTAGACACCTTTTTCCTAACAATTGCTAGTGTAAATCCAAATTCCACAACCTTTTCCAACATTCTCCCCGCCTATACCAAAATGGGAGCTTTGGAACAAGGCATGGACACCTATCAAAGCATAATAGAAATAGTATTTTTGTCAGATATTATAGTTTGAAATGCTTTGATAGACATGTATCCAAAATGTGGAAGAATAGACAATACATGTGAACTATTTTTGATAGAATTCCTCAAAAGGAAATCATCTTATAGAACTCCATGATTGCAGGATATGGACAAAATGAATTTATTCAAAAAAATACAATTGGCAAGTGTAAAGCCTCATATCAAAGCCTTAGCCAATATCCTCCCTACCTATGTCAAAATGGGAGCTTTGGAATAGGTTATGTATATCCATCAAAGCATAGTGGAAGGGGGATTTTATCATATAATATTGATAAAGGATAGAAAAAATTGTGAAATTTTATGGTTGTAACTACCCAAGTAAACATGTATCCAAAATATTGAAGCATAGACAAGGAATGTGTAACTGCTCATGCATGTAAAATGTAAAAGCATACACAAGACATGTGTAACTACCCAGGTATACATGGAATCCTAGACAAGGGAATTTTTTTTTTGATAGAATGCCTCATAGATATCATCTCATAGAATGTCATTTTAACAAATGTAATTGGTAGGTGTAAAGCTAAATTCTACAACCTTTTCTAGTATTCGCCCTGCCTATGCCAAAATGGGTGTTTTGGAACAAATCATGAACATCCATCTAAGCATAATGGAAAGAGGATTTTTTTCATATATTATAGTTGGAAATTATCTAGTAGACATGTATGTAAGTTGTGGAATAATAGATAAGGTTTGTGAACTATTTGATTGAATGCCTCAAAGAGATGTCAGCTCATGGAATTTCATGATTTCATGAAATGTACAAAATAGATTTATTAAAAGGGCTATTGAAACCTTCAATAAAATGCAATTGGAAGTTTTAAAGTTGTATTTCACAACCTTTTCTAGTATCCTCCCTACCTATGACAAAATGGGAGCTTTGAAATAGGTTATGGATATCTATCAAAGCATAGTGGAAGGGGCATTTTGTCATATATTATAGATAAATGATATAAGAATATATCAAAAATGTTGTGGCTGTAACTATTGAGGTAAAAATGTATGTAAAATGTGGAAGCACAGGGGAGGCATTTGTAATGGTTCATGCATGTAAAATGTGAAAGCATAGACAAGGCACATGTAATGTTCTAGGTAGAATTGGATGCATAGACAAGGCACATGAATTTTTTGATAGAATGTCTTAAAGATGCCATCTCATAGAATTCCATTTTTTAAAATTGAATTGGAAGGTGTAAAGCCAAATTCCACAACTTCTCCCAACATTCTTTTTTCCTTTGTTAAAATGGGAGCTTTCGAGCAGAAAATGAACACGTGCCATCTAAGCAAAATGGAAATAGGATTTTTTTCAGATATTTTATTTAGAAATGATCTAGTATAAATGTATGAAAAATGTGAGAGAATAGACAAGGCACGTGAACTCTTTGAAAAAATGCCTTGAAGGGATGTCATCTAATGGATTTATTAAAAAACTATTCAAAATTTTAAGCAAATGCAATTGGCAGCTGAAGCCACATTTCACAAACTTTGCAAGTATTTTTCCTACCCATGTCAAAATGGGAGCTTTGGAACAAGCTATGGAGATCCATCAAATCATAGTGGAAGTGGTATTTTTATTGTATATTATAGATAAACATAGAAGAGTTTTATCAATTGTTGTGGTTGTAACTTCTCAGATAAACATCCTCCTTTGTTGTGACAAAATGAAAGGTCTAAAATGGGGTATGGACATCCATTAGAGGATGAAATATTAAAAAATAAAATTAGATGTATTATTAGGAAATACACATATATATACATATATAATATATATATATACATATATAATATATATATAGACATATAATATATATATTTAACCTAGTACTTTGGTTATTGTGAAACATAGAGAAATGCTATTAAAATGAAATTGTAATGCAAATTTCAATCATCATTTATTATTCTTCACATTAAATATTCAAATATCAAAATTAGAGTTTCATATATACTTTCAAAACATGTCTATACACATAAAACCAACTTTACATTCAACACTCTTATTTTTTGAAATCATCTATGCTCACTCATACGTAACAAGGGGCTTCACATAGTGAACCATTTATCCTGTAAGTTTAATAACATATGTTTAACATTGGAGCCAATAACATATGAATGTGAAAATATTTCAATTTAGATAAAAAAGAGAAAATATTATATTTGTCTAAGGTTAAAGCATCCGTCATACAAAATTAGAAAACACTACCATACCCATCAACACTATTACAACAACATTTACAAATCTTTTCAAAATAAAATTTAGTCATAGATACAATGTGTAAATATTTAAAAAAAAATCATAAACATTTTTTGTCATAACTAAATAGTTTCTAGACACTTTCATGCAAGACTTCCCCTCCCATCACAAATCATTCTCCTCTTCAACACTATCATAGTCTTGATCATTATTATGTGACAATGATGTTGGTAAAAACTCTCCATTATCACTGACCCGAGGTATAGGAATGGAATTTTCCACAAACATTTTACAGGCTCTATGCTCTACTAGCATTTTTAGAAAACCTACCAGCTCCTATCTATCGAGTTTTTGTTCATATTTTGTAAATTATTTTATATTATTTTATATCAATATATATAGGCTTCGTGCCTTTTTCCCAAAAAAAAAAAACTCTCCATTATCACTATCATAAGGGAAAGTACACACTATGATTGTCACATTAGAATTCATGGCTTACAAGTTAGGTATCCCATAGTGTGCATGTAACAAATTGAATGATGGAATGACCTGATGCACCTTGAATCTAATGTACTTGAACTTAAAAGAAAGGATCAACCATTCCTCAAGTGGGCCCATGTGATTACTAATTTGTGATTTTCCTTTTAAGGAATATCATGAATCTCATACTAATCTCATTGAAAAGAGTGTGTCTATTGATGATCATGACTAGCCTAATAGTGACCTTCCAAATACATCCAACAAGCTAAAGATCTCGAAGTTCATGGTATAGAGTAGTCGACCAATCACCGAAATATTTAATCTCTATTTTTAAATTATAAAATTCAAAATCCAAGCTCATTGTCACCTTGGATTCATAAATTAATTTGAATTACATGACATAATTATCAAATTCCATCTAATTAGTCCTTGGTCCATTTATGTTAATTATATTCACCATATTGTCCCTCAACCAATAGGGGACACTAAACTCTTCTATACAAAGGAGAACATTTCATGGAAGATGCCAATGATAGCTGGATAGCGAAATAGACATCCATTTATGTGCATTGTGTGACATATTTCTCACCTGCATCAAAATAATTATTAGCTTTCACATTTTTACCATACCAAAAGATGTATATTGTCACACATTTTAAAAAAATGCATATATTCTACCAAATATTATACATGTATAAAATTTAGCAATGGAAATGGAAAGACATCCCTTACAAACTCCCATATATTAATAATGGCATGCCATACATAAGAAAAAATTATATAAATTATAGAATTCAAATTGAGATAATTACAATTGAATATAAAAAATGGTTGATGAAACTATGACCTAGATATTATTTTCTTTAGTTGGTTGACAAAAATAAATTACGAAAAAAACCAAGATTTTTTTTTCATGAGCCTCATCTAGAGATGTAAAACAAAAGGATCCCTAATAAAGATAAAATCATAAAATATATGGGCATGTGGTTAGTCATAATACCACTAACTCTTGTGATTCATCCATATGGAACATTTTATAATTGACTTACCAACTACTACCTAGATTAAAAAAATGGATAGGAAAGAAAATTTAAGAATTTGCATTATAGAGAACACAATATGGTAGCTTTTTAGAAACAATGAAATGAGATTAGACATAAAGAGGAAAAACTAATAAATTAGAGGTAAAGATCCCAAGCATATTGAATGCCAATGTGGGTAATGATTGTAAACTTGAAATCAACAATGAATATTGAATTTTAATGTGACAAGGCTTTGGTTAGTTTCAATTTGAGAAATGCGCAATTAAATTTATATGAATATAAAAATTTAGTAATATCATAAAATTACTTGATATTTGAACCACCAAAAAGATGATATGCTAAAAGGGAAAGAGGATTCCCCAATAGACTCCTCGGGTTTTTGCACCTAGGAGCAAAGTTAGAAAATGGACTCTCTTTCACATAATGGTATAATTTTTGGGTGAGTTAATTCAAAGGATTAAGGGCTGATAAGGGTTTGTGATGTGTGTGTGAATGTGTCTAAATGTAATGAACTGATAAAAGAAGCTAACTATGAATGTAAAACCTAAAGAATGCAACTATGTTTGAAAACACATAATGATATACAATTGACCTAAGAAATATAAACAAACTATTACAAAAATGAATTAATATTGGATAGGTGCACTTGGGAAATGAGTTGTAGACTGGATTAGAGGCTGGAAATGTTGTTGAATCTAAGATTTTGGTCTGTTGGGACACTTACGCCATTTTGGACGACCTAGTTCCAAATCTAGAAAATTGCATTGGAGCCCATTTTGGCCAAAAGGGTATCCAAATCTCTAATAATATCTGAAAAATAGGTTCAGTGGGAGGGTAAAAGAACAAAGTTGTGTCACACTTTATAAAGGAAATGACCAATGTTGATCCAACTTTTAAACTTGAATCACTAAAAAGTAGCATATATGTTTTGAATTTTTAAATGATGTAAACAAGTAAAATAAGTATTTTTTATTTTATTTTATTTTTGTATTTTTGATAAGAAATTAAAAAATTATTTTAAACTAGTTTTTCATAAATTAACACTATAATATAGTTGCTGATACAATGCTGAAAAATGAAGTTGCACGGGATGCCAAACTTTTTAAAGTTTAAATTTTATTTATTTTATTTCAAATTTTTTGTGTGTATTTACAACTTGAAACTTTAGTGCATGGATATATTTTTTTCCAATTTTGATAAATATATATTTGTATATAAGTATTAAAATGTGCGTGAATAAAAAGCAATTATTTCCATCGGATGTCAACATTCATATTAAATATTTATCTAAAATGGAAAAAAAATTATACCATCTTGAAATAGATTCTTTTATCTAGTGCATCATATTTTTTTCAATTTTTTAAATAAGTTTTAGTATTTTTCCTTGACATGGTAATCAACCTAATTTTTTTGCCGATAACCTACTTTTAGTATAAATAATAATAATAATAATAATAATTAAACTATTAAAATAAATATATTTTCAAAAACTAGGCTTATGGATCAACAAAAGGGTATTTTTGAAAAAAAATTTAAATGTTATTTACATGAGGAGTTATTAAAACTTCAAGTTTTTCAATTTTTTTTTTTTTTTTTGGTAAATTGGACTCAAAGTGGTGCTCCATATATTTTTAGCTAGCAATTTTAGTTGAATAAATTGTGGAAGTATCTAACTTAGCTAGAATGAATCTTACTCGATTATATGTTTGACCAAAATTGTCTTTTAGTTAGAAATAATTAAATTCAGTTGTGTTGATATGTTGGCTAGAAGTATGACACAAATTTGTGCTTTTACCCAGGACTAGGTTTCCATTGTTGGTGACCCAGTCCTCTTTTGAATTTCTGAAGATCAAAAACTGGAAGTGGAAGCCCTCGGTCTGTGCTTTCTGTTCCTCCATGTGTCTGGTCCCAAAAGTGAAGATTTTGGTCGGTGAAGGTCCTCCAAGGTTCAACTAGGGTTTCTCCAACCTTGAAGAGCTTGGACAAGTTGTTGAATATTCGTCCACCTTGGTTCTTTTCCAAATCTACATACAAGACCTGCAAATCACACTAAGAGGGAAAACTTGTTGATTTCTAGGGATTAGCAGTTTGCCTTAGTCAAACCCCTTTTGAGTAATCAAACCAAAAAGATTAAATAAAGTAATGAAGCATGAAATAAAGGAGTGATGGAGTTTACCTTGACATGATGATTGATCTTGAGTTGCAACAATGGAGGATTCAACCCTTGGATGCTTCTTGAGAGATGTCTTGATGACTTAGACTACTCAAACCCTAGCTTGCTTTAGAAGGAGAGATGATTGATTGAGAAGACAGTGAATGAATAATGAACTAGGAGCCCCAAAAATGAGGGGAAAACCCTTATTTATACAAGTTGTGCCCTAATTAACTCGAAATAACACCATATAGGTCGACCTTAGGGATTTAGAGACAAAATCCTAAAAGAAATTTAAGTTAAATTTGTATTTTATGCAACATGGGACTAGGTCGCCCAAGGTGGAAACGTAGTCCTCCTATGCAATTTTCATTGGTTTTCGGGGATTAAGGTATGATTATTAATTTTTATCGGGATCGTCTCATGTAAACACACTAAGATAGGACTTATATGTGCATTAAAGGGTCATTATAGCATAATAGAGGGTTGATTTAGTGATGAAAAGCCTAGGAAAGTGTGAATTTTTTTTAAAACACCTTGGCACAAGGCTTGGAAAGGGGTAAAAATCGGTTGAAAAAGGTCCAAAATCCATAGGCAAGGGTCCAAATGAGTGAAAAGTGTCAAAGGCTTCACTTTTTGGTGAAAAAATATTAAACAAGAAGATTTCTATAGAAAATATATTTTAAACTAGTAAATATCGTACTTGATTTTACATAATTGTGGTAAAGATTACTAAAATTAGAGAATTTTGTGTTATATTACTATCATTCATACTATTGTAGAGATTAATATTTTTTATCATCCTACTTGAGTGTCTTACATAGTATATGTGGTTGTTTCCTTTGACTGGTCAATATTTAACACTCATAGCAATTGAAAATAACGTGGACAAGTATTTTCACCAAATCCTAGATAGTGAGTTATCACTTCCTTACCAACTCTATAATTATAAAAGAAGTTTACAAAAATATTCCTCACAAAGGTAATGGTCTACTAAGAAAGAATAAATATATGTCCCAAAACTACATGGAATAGTCAACACAATTTGAGAACAACCATAATGTCTTTTTCAAGAGCGATTATTATAAACAACCTACCAAAATTTTCAAGTTGTTATCTTCTCAAATGAAAAACCACAAGGTCTCCCTCAAAACTGAGAATTTTGAATTGTAAGTTTCCACAGTCATGAACAAAGAGGGACAAAAAGATGAGTTTATTCTCCTTCCAAAGAATTACTCTAGCAAGGATAACACCATGGGAGATCCCAAAATGAGGACACAACTGTGTCAATATGATTTGCTGCAAAAGAATTTAGAGCTCTAGGGTCTTTTTGAGAAGGTTGGTTTTACTTCGTACTTTGCAGCCATGGAATGATATAATGAGCAATTGAGCTACAAGTTTGCAATTTCCTAGAAGGACAGTGAAACTGAGCTAGGTGGCCTACATTTTAAAGTGGATGCTAAGCTCATAGAAATGGCGACAGGGCTAGCATATGAAGGGAAGAATGTGGAAAAGGTAAGTAATGGAAAGTATCAAACCTATATTGAGAAATGTTTTGAGGATAAAGAAAAATTTGAGAGATTCTGGAATGGTTACTCTAGGGTTTTTCTTCCTCCCTTGTACCACAATGTGTGTTTTTTTATGATGAAATGATTTACGTTTGAAGTTCAGTTTCAATCCATCCACCAGTTGCCATATTCGTGAACGAAGAGGGACAAAAATATGACTTTATTCTCCTTCCAAAGAATTTCCCTAGCAAGGATAACACTATGGGAGGTCTCAGAAAGAGGATGGAGCCACACCTATATGATTCACTATGAAAGAATTCAAAGTTGTGGGGTATTTTTGAGAAGGTTGGATTTACTCCCTACTTTTCAGCCATGGAAGGATACAATGAGCAGTTGAGCTACAATTTTGCAAATACCTGGAAGGATGGTGAAGTGGAGCTAGGTGGCCTCCATTTTAAAGTGGATGCTAAGCTCATAGAAATGGTGATAGGGCTGGAATACAAAGGAAAGAAGGTGGAAAAGGTAAGTAATGGCAAGTACCGAACCTATATTGAGAAATTTTTTGAGGATAAAGAAAAATATGAAAGATTCCAAAATGGTTATTCTAGGGTTTTGCTTCCCCCCCGTACCACAATGTGTATTTTTTTGTGATGAAATGCTTTATGCTTGAAGGTTAGTCTCAGTTCGTCCATGGCTACCACTTCCCAATCTTGAACCAATAGGGGACACTCAACTTCTCAAAATTCTCTAATTAATGACTCATAGAAAAATTTATTGGTTTTTTTTCACAATTTATTTTTGATAGCCAAATAAAGAATACAATATCTAGGTCATAGTGTCATGACAAAAAAGCACACATTAATCTTTACCACAATTATTATATTTGTTTCTTGGTTGAAAAAAAATATTTATTCTTTCTTAGTAGACCATTACATTTTTGGGGAATGTTTTTGTAAACTTCCTTTGTAATTATTGAGTTTGTAAGGAATTGATAACTCACTATCTAGGGTTTGGTGAAAAAACTTGTCAACATTATTTTTAGTTGCTATGAGTGTTGAATATTGACCACTTAGCACTTGAGGTTTCTTACCTTTAGGTTCTTTTGGATCATTATGGAAATTCCCCATTTATTGTGGCTCGTGTTCCCACTTCACCCACTTCCTCTCGCGGTTGGTCACCCTCTCGGGGCCAACAACATAGTGGATTTTCTCACCCCTACTCTCAACCTCCTCTTTGCTGTGGTTCCCACCCTCCTCAACGGTCTCATTATCCTCCTCCACAGGCTAGCCAAGGGTGGCCCTCTAGAGGAGCGATGAGGAGTAGCGGTGGAAGTTTTGGGTGGCCCTTTGATACTATTCCTGCTGGCAGCTCTAGTTGGCCAGACTCTGGTAAATTTTTTTTCCGCATTTGGCACTTTCAATCTCGGCTAGGTGCGAGGATAAAGATAAATAAAATGATGTTGATGATGGTTGGGGTCCTCCTCCTAATGTCACTCCAGATCCCACTGATGTATGGGGGAAGAACTTGGATGACAGAGACCCTCCTAGCTCTGTTGGTACTACTTTGACTGCTTAATGGCCTTTTTTATGTTTGTAATCTTGGAATTTTGGGCTAGGCTCATGTGACTATTGGTTTTTGGTTTTATGGGCTAGGCCCATGTGACTCTCGGGGTGTTCCTTCTTACCACCTAATATTTTTTTGTTGATATATATTTTAATCTTTATAATCAATATAGATTAGTGCTTATTCATCAAAAATATTGACCACATAAAGGAAACAACCATATTTACTATATAGGACACTCAATTAGGATGATAAAAATATTAATCTCTACAATAGTATCAACAATAGTAATATAACATAACATTCCCATGATTATATTCTTAACACTCAAATTCTCTAATTTTAGTAACCTTTACCATAAAGGTAAAGGTGAAAATTGGCTTTGTTTCAAGAGTGATTATTATAAACAACTTACCAAAATTTTCAAGCCATTATCTTCTCAAATAAAAAACCACAAGGTCTCCCTCAAAATTGAGAATTTTGAATTGTTGGTTGCCACTATAATGAACAAAGAGGGAGAAACAAACAAGTTTATTCATTTTCCAAAGAATTACTCTAGCGAGGATAACACCATGGGAGGTCCCTAAAAGAGGAAAAATCTACATCAGTATGATTCACTTTGAAATAATTCAAAGCTAAGTGGTCTTTTTGAGAAGGTTGGTTTTATTCTATACTTTGCAAAGATAGAAGGATATAATGAGTAGTTAAGCTACAAGTTTGCAAACACCTGGAAGGACGGTGAAGTAGAGTTGGGTGGCTTCCATTTTAAAGTGGATGATAAGCTCATAGAAATGGCAAAAAGGTTGGCGTACAAAGGAAAGAAGGTGCCAAAGGTAAGTAATGGAAAGTGCCAAACCTATATTAAGAAAAATTTTGAGGATAAAGAAAAAGCTAAGAGATTTCAGAATGGTTATTCTAGGGCTTTGCTTCCTCCCCCGTACCATAGTGTTTTATTTTTATGATGAAATAATTTATTCTTGAATCTCGATTTTAGTCCATCCATGGCTACCACTTCCCAATCTTGAACCATATCTAACACATTAAGAAGATAAACCTACGTTTCTTCCTTTTTTCATCCCTAAGTCAAAGCTTAACCAATTGTGCGAATCTACCGCTCCACCAGGGTCTGATTCAATCTATTTGAAAAATATTTAGCTATGTCCTCAAAAAAAATATGTTCCTTAATTTTCTTGAAAACTCTACCCCTAAGAGCTCGTTGAAAACTGAGCTTATAGAAATCCATCCCCACACTTTGACTAAAAAATCTACTAAGAATTCTACCAACCCTGCAGACCCTTTGTGGTCAAACCTACTTAAAATCACTCCTAAAAAATGGAATGTTGCTTCTATTATCCTTGCTCTAAACAAAAAAAGAAAAAAATTGATTCGTGAGTTGGGGACTGATCCCAACTCTATCATGATTTTGGATGACAAGGACAAAAAACTTGATTGCTTTGCTCTGGTGGGTCGAAGGTCAACCAGGTTTGCATTGGTAGTATCAAAAGGGTCTGATAGAAGAAAAAAGTCTAAAAGCTTAGAAGAAAAGTGTGCTTTTGGGTCCTAGGATAGTAAGGGGAAGAATGTGGTTGGGGAAGATATTGATTCCTCAGTTGAGGATATCTTGGATAGTCTTGGGGGTGATTCTACTGAGGAGGAAGAGTCGGTGTTGAAAGTTGAGGAAGAGGAAGGGGAATTGCAACAAGAGGATATGTAGGAGGATGAAAAGGACAATGATAGGGAGGTGGAAAAATAATTTTCTACCAATGACATGAAACTTATAGAGATCAATAACCTAGGTGAAGAGAAATTGTTGGGGCTTGAAAATTCAAGAATTCAAAGAGTGGGGATTTTGGAAAATTTGATGCAAGAAAAAGGTAAGGACAATAGATTCCCGGCTCTTAAAAATACTGTTAAGAGCTTATGTAGGGTGGTGGATGCATTTATGAAGACAGTTGTGATGGCCAAGGTTTCAGGTCAAGTTAAAATTAAGAAGCAACAGAGGAAATTTGTGATGAATGATGAAGCTGACCTATTTGAAAAGATGGAGCCCAAAGAGAAGTTTGAAGACTCCGACGAAGACCTAATGAAGGCTTGGAATTTGATCAAGGATACTTGATCCTTGGCTTTTGGTCCTCTTACTTTTAGTCACATGATACTGTGGTTTTTTTTGTTAATCTTGTTTTTTATAATACTGTTATTAGCCATTGCCACTTGAACTTAAATATTTCTAGTTGTATCTTTGATAGGATTTGTAGTTTTAGATTAGACACCATTTTAAGGTTATGTGGTTATAACCTACTTTTGTGGTGGGATTTTAGGATAGAATGGATATATTTTCTTGGTATGACTGATAGGGCTAGAATTTTTGATGCGGAGGGCATTGGGTAAGTTTTTTGGTTGATTGGTGGGGGAAGTGTTTCTCTATTCTGCTTCCTCTTTGTGTTTTTTTTATTAGATGCTATTCTTGGTCTGCTATTGTAGACACAAAAAATATATAGATTGATCTTACACATCTGATTATGATCTTAGTAACATCACTTCCTCCTGAATCATATCCTTTACTAATCAATTTAATTGAATAATCTTTATTTGGTTAAATTCATCATATTTTCCACTTAACTAAATAAATTAATTTTATCCGATTAGGTCATCTTCTCCTATTAATTAAATAAACCATTTTATTTGATTAATCTTACATTCCCTCTTTTAATTAAATAATTTACTTTATTTGATTTAATCTAACACCACCTTCTTTAATTAAATAAATCAAACTTTATTAATTAAATCTAAATCCATTATTCATATCATTTTGATTTATTTAAATCCAAAAATCTAAGTCAAATTGTCAAATCAACTAATCTCTTCTTAAATTAATCAAATCTTGATTAATCCTAATCCTAATACATCAAATCCTCTAGATTTTGCAACTTGCACAATAAATCAATTTATTTGATTTATTAATTCCTCTATTTTCTCTCAACTTGGGATCGATAAGGGAATATTCTTCAAATTTTAAAATCCTTCCAAAACGGATGAGTATATCCAACAAGGCATTAAAGACCTCTTACATGTCCTTTTCCTTGAGCCAAGTGGAATTTACTCCATTCTTCTCTCCCTCCAACTTGTCATTTCACAAATTTCAAATTCCACCTAACCATATTTATTTGCACATTCATCAAAATGTGCTCATTCCTCCTCCAATCACATGTGGACAAGTGGCTTGATCTCATTGGCTAATATTTTGTCCCACATTCATCCATTTTGAATATTTTTACATCATTCTCTCCTATTTATAAGAGACTCTCTTTTTAATTTTTGATCCACAACTCATGCAACATCATTATCTTCAAAGTTTTCATAGGCATCTTCATCCATCCTTAAGCATTTTTCATCAAATTTCATATTCTCATAGCTAGGTTATGGAGAAATTTCATCAAGGAGAATCAAATTGATCATCAATCTTGCAAGGAATTGGGAAAGGGCCATTTCCACATCAAAATGGCACCAATTCCCCCATGGGATTAAGAGTTTTCTTATTAGAATAGGATTCAATTAGTTTTTATTGTTTTGTTCTTCATCTTATTTCCTATTTCCATGTTTCAAGCTAATTTCATGGGGAATGTTGATCTAAATTTCATAATAATCTAACTATATGTTTGTTCTCTTGTGTTTGTGCAAGTATAGATTCAACATTCATATTTTGGTGCTAGAGGGAGGGCGAATCTAGGGAAAATCAGCATGTTTTTCTAGAAAATCCATAATTTTTTGGTAATGTTTTGTGTCTACAGCAAACTCCACCACTATCAATCCAAAAGTGCAATATGGCACCTCTACAAACTCCAAATTGTGCCGCTGGAGTCTTCCCACCCAAAAATTTAAATTTAAAACCGAATCGTTGGCTGGTCAAATCATAAACTGCACCACAATCACACTCATTTTTTGTGTGCAGAGCATCACTATTAGTACCAAGTAATGTTATATAGTGTCACTGACCTTCTCAAACTATGTTGCACTCGTGGATTCGGCCATTGGAGTTGGGTAAAAGGCAGATTTTAGTTTATTTTCAACACATGTTCTTTTCATTTTGGTTATTTTTGACTTCTAACTGGTTCTTAGTCTCTGTTTTGTAGTATTAACCAGTTTTTGCAAGTTGGCTTGATCAAAGTGAGGGAAGGAAACAAATACCAAGAGTTCTCTATGTTATCATTATCTCATTGTATCAAGTGTTTTTAAATACTTTGGGGAGAAATTATAATCCCTCTTCTAGGGATTTTTTATATTCTTACTTTTTAGGACTCACTAAAATTTGTTAGGGCTTAAAAAGAACAAAACAAAAGGATTTAAAAAGAATCATAAGAAAACTTACTAGATTTTGTTTTGGACTTAATAAATGAAAAATAAATATCACACTTCCAAGCAGGTGCTTAAAAAAAATTCATATCATTGCTTTTTGGTTAAAATGAACATGTGTACTCTTTGTTTTGTAATCCCTTATCTAAATTAATATCATTTAAAATATGTATGAACTTCTCTTTCATTTCATGACGATCTTGAGAACCAAAAGTTGTTTTGTGATATTGGGTTGTATAAGTGATTACCTCCACTCTTCAATTTGGAATCTTAAAATTGAATAAACCTTACGAGTGTGAAGAAAAGGTATTGTGTGTGCTCCCACCTAAATGTGTTAGGTGGTCGAACTAGAAATACACTCCTTCACTGTTGTTCGCCTTTAGAGAGCCTACCTTGGTGGGAAAAAGTACTCACTCCAAGGGAACAACTCAAATTGGTAACGAGCTAAATGGCAAGCTTATCCCAACCGGTATATAAATTTGAATGGTGAGGAACTCTCATCATTATAGGAGCTCCTATGGAAAAGTAGGTGATACTCTTTATATGAGTTGATCTTGCCTCTTGTGTGGCTTCCTGAATGAGTTCCTTGATTAAAAGCCAAAATTGTGTAAAATCCAAAAACCTTATCTATTTTTTGATGCAAGAATGATTGTTCTAAAGGCACCCGACATTTTTACAAGTCTTCTTAGAGATGATAAGTATGCCATGGGAGTTTCATGGGCATTGATGCTTGGCTGACCTGAGAAGCGAGTGCACTATAAGGGGGAGCTTGTGTGGTCAAGAATCTAATCATTCACTAAGATTATGTGTAGCTAGATTTATCCAAGTGGGAACTCAACAAATATTTCCTCATTTCATCCATAGGGTTGTGCATATTCTTTGAAATCAATATGCTTTGCTTGGATCTAAAACGCTTGAAAAAAAACATTCACAAGGTCTTAAAAATTTCAAACCCTTTAGAGGGAACAACTACCTTTGACAAATCCAAGTGCTCATGCTTTCCCTAGGGATTTCATCCCAAGAGGCTTCTAAGTATTTGGATTTATATCATAATTTGTTCTCACTAGAGTCAACAATAGGGAAATTTTGCCTTGATTTCCTTGATTCCCACATTATGGACTTTTTGGGATGAGAATAAGTTAGGACATTAGATATCTAGTTTGAAAAGATAATCAACAATTATTTGTGGTAAAAGGAAGTCATTAAGCAAAGCTAAGAAACAATGGAAACCCACACATGTGTTCTTGCAAATTATTTCCCGAAAGATCAAAATCCAAAAACCAAAATCCAAAGGTCTTAGTCAAAAGTCTCACAAGAAACATTTGTCTATGCTCTACGAATTTAGAGAAATATTGACTTTGACCTTTTGCAAACATGCATCAAAGAACAATCCGAATTTGTATGATTTTATTGTTGGCAAAATCCCAGTCTCTTTCAAAATTTTCTTTTCTCACATAGGAATTACCAAGCACGTTCTTCAATAATGAGGTCTTATAGAAAGGAGTTATATCTAGGTCCAATCTAGGGTCAAATTCATCATTCTCATCCATCTCTTTAACATTAAATAAAAATCTTCTCACCAACAACTCTTGGAAATCTTGAAACAATATTTCATGCTAGACTTTTGGCAAATCCATATCATCTTGGTTCTTTAGATGTGTGTAGATGAATTCATCTCCACATATTTGATCAAATTATCAATCCTTGTGAACAATTTTACCTCTTGATAACATCCAACATCTTGAATTTTATGAGTTCATTATACAAAATCTAAAATAAAAATCAAATCCAAATCATCTTGTTTGATTAGGGGTGTTTAGATGAATCCTTTACAAACTTAGTCAAATTATTTTCTTGTTTACATGTCTACTCTAGGACAACATCCAGCCTCTTAGAGTTTATGAGTTCACTATCCAAATCAAAATCCAATAATGCCAATGTTGAAATCAAATTAAATCAAATCAAATCAAGTCCTAAATTCTAGTATCCCCTTCAAGATCTCTCAAACATTTCAATCATTCACATCATCCATATTTCATTTATCTCATCATCACCTTTGATCCTTAATCATCCTATTTTTTCTCTTTTGTTCCTAGAGTTAGATCAATCTAAAGAATTAGAGGTTCATCTCACATATTCTTGAAAAATTGATCCCTATTTTATGGTGCAAACTAGCACAAGAAGAACATGGAAATCAAAAAAGAAACATCAAATTCGAGTAACCTAAGCCAAACCGCTTTGGAAATGAATCCCATTGGATCAAGAAATCTCATAGGAAATCTCCCTCTATCATGACAAAATACTCTAGAGGAAGGTCAAGTAGAGGACGTCATAAATAACATCTTAGGGTTGACACAAGATGAAATCCTTCAAATGGTGAAAAATCCTGAAACTCATAGAATTGTCAATTCCATGATGTGGCTCAATCCCTCCCAATACATTGCTTGAGCTGGAGAAAGAAGGGGCTAAAATCCCCTTTTATTTTGATGTAAGATCTATTATGGAGAAACCTCTTGGTATCATGCCTACGATCCCACCCAAAGCATCTCGTAAATCAGATCATCCATTGCTCCAACTCAACCAATCATCAGGAAGGGAAGCTCATTACTTCATGCACTTCAAGCACATCCCCTTATACCAAGATTTGGATGAAAACACTGTATTGGGCCAATCCATCCCATTAAATCCATTGCACCCATACATTTTTCTTTCATTTCATGATCCTACCCATCCAAATTATTTTCACATAACACCGGTTTATCCTCTCAACATGCAAAACTCTCTCCCCATGAACTCATAGGGAGAAGGGGTATTATTTGGAGTAGGTGGATTCATCTATCCCTCATCATCATTATCATCTCTCTAAGGGAATACACCACCCTTTTTTCCACAATTTCCACCTTTGCCATTAACATCTGCATCACTCCTCTGGTTCAGCCTTTCCCCTTTACTTACCATCAACCAACAAAATCTGAGCAACCCCCCAATCATAAATCAAAACATCATACTGGATCCTCCCATCTTGCCATTGATATTGCAACAATAAGTGGAAACCATTCAAGCAACCCCAACAATCAAGACATCATCTACCATCCCCAAAATATCTCAAAACATGGTCTCCCAAGGACCAAGCATCACACCATCCACCACTCAAACCCCAATTATCAATACAATGGGCCCTCTCATCGCAAAAAGGAACACTATTCCTAATCCACCACCACCATTGGAAAAAGCCAACATGGAAAACTACTTTAGCATCACATTACAAGTAACTCAACAAGCCGCCTATCAAAAGACACTCCGAAAAATTCAAAACCAACAAGCACAACAAGCTACCCAAGATCAAGCTTTACTACAATAACAACAAGCTTCCCAAGCTACACAAGAAACTCAAGCTGCACAAGCCACATAGGCTGTCCAAGCTGCACAAGAAACCCAACAAGCCCAAGCTCAAGATCAAGCCTAATATCAAGCTCATCAAGCACAAGCACAAGCTCAATATTAGGCACAATTACGAGCAACCTAGAAAAAAGCATATCAACAAGCCCTGCAACAGCATCAAGCGCAAAAATAGGCAACCAAAAAAAAAGCCCAACAACAAATATAGGCATATCAACAAGCTTTAATCACACAACATAGCTTGCAACAAACTCCCACCAAAATGCCCAACACTCCACCCATCAATCAATCAAGACAACCACCCTAGAACACCTTCAGTCCACCTCCTAATCTATAGGATGATGTGACAACACAAATCAAATTGCTCTCGCAGAAAGAGCTCAATCTCCAATCAGGGAAAACTATAAGGACACCAAGCAATTTGTGTCCTTATCCTTTCGACAGGAGCCTTGCAATGGTAAAATTCCCAAAGGGTTTTGAAATCCCTAAATTTGACAAATATCGCAAGTTGGGAAACCTTGAGGATCCCATCAGGGAATTCCAAGTACATTGTATGGAAGTCACATATAATGATACATATCTGATGTGGCTATTTCCTCAAAGCTTGGTTGGTGTTGCCATGGAGTGGTTCTGTCACTTGCCTACCGACATCAAAAAGTTCCAAGAGATCATTGACATATTCATAAAGAACTATGCATTCAACATTGGCGTGGATGTTAGTCTAGAGGAACTATCTATGCTCAAACAAGGAAAGGGGGAATCATTCACTTCCTTCCTACAATGATGGCGATCCAAGGCCAATTAGAGTAAGTGGGCCACATTGAAAGAGCAACAAATTTACACCATTATTTCCAATCTTGATAAAACCTTGGCATTTAATCTAAAAATGTAGTGCATCACCACTTACAACCAATTGATCCCCAACGCACTCAAAATCGAGCAAGCCCTTATGGCACAAGGGGGAACATCCACATATTCAGAACATCAAGACAACCACCCTTCCACCAACTATAATGAAAAACCTCATACATGGGAAAAAATAGGAATGTCACCAATGATGGAGTGGTTGATGCCAAGGTCGTAATCAGTGCTCCAAAACAAAACACCCAAACATATTAGCAATGGCAAAACAAAAATTGCAACAACATGCAAACCAATGCAGTATCATAACAACCACCTAATAATCAAATCAACAATCTAAATAATCAAGGGGGATCACCTCCGCAAAACAAGTATCCCCCCAAGATAAATTTCACAACCCTTGGGGAATCAGGCAAATCCATCATGAAGAAATTGGTAAATGAGAATCTCATTAAAAATCCCCACCTATGAGAATTATCAAGAACCCCAAATGAAACCACCATGGTACAATGAAAACTACCTTTGTGATTATCATAAAATCAAGGGGTACACAACAACTAATTGCATGAAGCTAAAAAATATAATCCAAGACCTCATTGACGACAAGATCATAAACGTGGAACAACCAGCAGGAAATAAAGATCTTAAGATCTACATGAATCCGATGTTGGATCATAACACAAGAAATAACAAAGGAAAATAAAAGTATGTCAATGTGAACCATGTGTACGATCAAGTTGTCACATCCCTAGAAGAATTGGTCACTGTTGTTAGCATCAAGGGAGTCAAAGATGATTTTGGAGTCATCACACGTGGCAGAGAAGTCACCATTACTTGGTCATCATAGCCACCCAAGACATCCACCTCAAATCAGAAATCCACTCCTAATGGATACAATGTCTTAGACCAGTTGAAAATAACTCCCACACAGATCTCCATCATGGAGTTACTGAATATCTCATCCACCCATAGAGAAATCCTTGAGGAAGAATTAGCCTCAGATACCATCTTTGCCAATCTTGATACTAAATAATTCCAAGCTATGGTTGGAAAAATTACCACCCCAAAGCCCCTCACATTTTCTAATCAGGACTTCCTTGCCCAACCATCTCATAATCGTGCACTCCACCTTGAATTCCTAGTCCCAAAGAATGATGAAGGTCCTTCAGCTCCATATATAGACCCAACCAACATAGCCTCTACTTTTGGGACAAAGACACCCACCATTCCTGATATATCTGAAATCAAGTTCATAATCTAAGACAATAGGTGTGGGGATTATAAAATGAAGAAAGGATAATTTGTGGTAGGAGAGTGACCTCAATCCCCTAAATCCCATGGATAGTCGTAGCACGCCAATACAAGAACTCAAATGTTTAGAGTGGATCCCTCTTGATTCAAAATTTAGGGGGATCCAGGCCGAGAAGTGGTGGATGAGAGAGAAATATCCAATCTCCTCTATCAAGATGAGAGACTTGTACCATCCTTTCCTATGGATGATGCTAATAGAAGACTTTAATTAATGTTGGGCATGGGCTATAATAGGAATGAAAGTCTTGGAAAAAACAAAATTGGCCAATTGGAACATATCATTGTGGAAAAGTGCATGAAAAATATTGGCCTAGGATGTACCCCTCCAAATGTAACCAAATGTGGAAGAAGTCCCCCCATTAAAGTAGTCAAAACTCCCCCTCAGCTATTGGCAACCGACCTTCAGTTACCCATATCCACAGGTCAGGTCATAAACAAATTTACCTTTGACATAAATGATGTGTGTAGTAGTGATGAAGATGATCCCATAACTGACTTGCCTATACTTTTCAAAGATTCCTACCTATTAATGATCAACACCCTATATTTTGAGTTAGACCATCAAACCCATGAAATAAACCTAGTCTAGCCTCAACTCATCGATTACAACCAACGAGGACCACCAATTCGTGACACATTCAAAAATGATGAGGTGCTCTCAAAATTCACGGGATTGCGGGATACAGTGCCAAATGGTGATCATAAAGTTGGGTTTGAAATCATACTAGATACACAAGCCTATTAAGGGGAATGATTGAATCCTTCAGTTGCAAAAGGGAGAAATTGAGAATAATATCAAGGTATTTGAGTGAAAATCACATAATGGCACTCTCTGGCTTGAAAACAATAAAAATAAAGGACATATCCAATGGTGAAAACCTCTCTGAGGTGTCGAAGGATTAAATCTTCCTCTCAGTTCCATTCATTAAGATAATTTAGCAGTTCTAGCAGAACAGTGCAATCCAGTTAATTTGGGAACAGAGCCACTACCACACATAACATTCAATGTCAAGTCACTTCTAACAAAAGAATAGGAACTCCTAGCTGCATTCCTAAAGGAAAGATAGATAAAAATTTCATGGACGTATACCGACATGCCTGGACTTGATCTGGAAGTTGTAGTTCTTATCACAATTTCAAGTGGAACATTATCATCCTCAAAATTTGATGAAGAATTTTCTCTTTCAGAGTGCTTAGGCTCAGAGGAACTAACATCTATTGTCCTTTCTTTAGTAGGAGGATTCACACTAGGGTTAGCACCAGAGGTTGGAACACCAGGGGTGTCTTCATCCATGGTTAATTTTCTGCTAGACCTACATGTTTGACGTGAAACCCTAGGTCGCAACTACTCAGGTCTAAATTGATAACCTTTTATGAAATCCTCCTAGGTCATTCTAGCTGTTGCATCATGCAGATATTTTACAACCAGCAATTTAATTAGAAAATGGTGGGAAATAGAGTTGTCCCTACTATTGGAAATATGTTTGATAATCTCACTAACCCATTCATTGGTGTAACTTGAGCAGTCGGTGCAAGTATCCTAACTCTCGGTGAAGATAGAAGTCTAACTGAAGTGTGGTTGGTGTAACTTGTTCCATCAGGATGAGTGCTCAGTTTTGGTGGTTTTTTTCCATTGGTGTGACTTGAGGTCATCTGTGGAACTCTTCACCGGGCTACGCTGATGGGCCGATTCTTGTTAAAGGTAATCTTTATCTATGGTTACGATGATATTAATCCAATGGTGCTAATTTTATTCCACGCTTAGTTGTGGTGAGTATCGATGGAATCTTGTGAAGCAAGAAAAATTTCCTAAGAAGTCAACAGTTGTCAGCTTGATCTATAATGTTCGCTAGTCTCATTCCTCATGTGGTGGGTCCCAAGTGACTCATATGGGGTGTGCCAACTTTCAACATGTGTCACTATTTTAGGGAAAATTATTGGGAATCTTGTGGATGCTTTTTTGATTCCCCAAAATTATACTATTGGTGTATGCGTGTCTTGGTGGGTCTTGGCCATGACAAGCAATATATGAAGGGAAAATACTTGGAGTTGATGTGGTCATCTAGGAAATTTTTGACAGTTGGTCTACTATGGAAGTTGAACCGAACTGACTATTTGGCATGCCAATCAAAGCAATGGACGAGTAGCTTTACACCACATGGCATGATATTATTCATTGATTTTACATCGTTATTGTAAATCAATTTTGATTGGCTGAAAGATTTATTATTTGCTAGCGATTAATTACGGGTTTGATAGAGTGTAGTTTTGGCATGTCTCTATAATCCAATTCAATGCTGGGTAGATCGATGTGTGTTGCAAGGTAGTGTTTCCAGAGAATGGTGGAAGCTTGTCGATGGGGTAATTAAATACTCTAACTATTGTTGGTTGGATGGGAAAGACAAATGAGGTTGATCAAGATGTGAAATTTGATCAGGCAGAGTGCATGTGTTTGAGCAGTATGCGAAGAGGATTGTAACCGTGAACATTGAGGCACATAAAAATGAGAAGATGTGAACCTGAGAGGCTATGAGGCTATACCAACTGAAAGGCTAGTTGTGTGTGTGGCTGGTGAGATGAAATGAATCTTCACTATATGTCATGCGAGGCAATTATAACAGTGCAAGGTTTCAAATCTATTTTTTTGCCTGTATTTTCCAGATGAACAAGATGTAACTCCTATAAAGGCCATGAGCCTGAGATTGTATTGTAACTCTATTTGTTTCTGAATAATACAATGGCTTGATATTTTGGAGGGTGGGGTTTTTTACCCGAAAGGGTTTTCCCCACGTAAATTTTTGCGTTCATATGTTTTTCTTTCATGCTTGTTGATTCTATAGTTTTGAATCTGTACATGGTGTTGAATCTATAAATGTGGGAAATCATTGTGCCTATTTCCACTTTATGGCATAGTAGTTTGTGTCCTTGAGGTTATTTGAATAAAATAAAGTCATTAAGGCACTGATTTTCTTAGATGTTTTGTTCTAAGATGACCCCCAATTTTCCCAACACCTACCTTTCCGAGTTTACTCTACCATGATGGAGAGAATGTTGTATAAGAAATTAGGCACATTCATCCTCCTTCCATGCCTCATTTGACTCAAATGTTTGAAATACACTGAATGCAGGTTCAATAGTCGACCCTCACAAGTGATATATTTGATAATGTAGATGGTTTTTTTCTTCCATAGCTGGGGTAGAGAGAGTCTTTTAGCACCTTTTTTGTCAATAGTTATTGGAGGACCGCCATGTATTATGAATATAGCTCTGGCTGACCTGGCATCTCTAGAAATAGAGTAAGGTTCACCATCAGCTGGTAACCATGAAACTTCTACAATTCATTCCTCAATTACCACAACCTCCAACCCTTTTACTGTGGCTTTTCCATATGAAATTTTTTGGGTGAACTCTAATGCAATACCTTTGTCAAAATTGTCTAGCCTCAGGAAATAGTCCAACCAAACACAGTTTCAAAATTCAGCCAGGCACTGTGCATCCTGCAATAAAGCATCATGAATTGAGGGATCATTTTGAATGGTTCCACCTCCCATTGTCTGTAATCAATCTATCACTCTGCAAAATTCCCTTATGTAATTCTCATCTGAAAGAAAATTCCTTTCTGCTCACTCGCTAGCCAAATTGTCAACTGAATTTTCCTTCACTATATTTTTACCATTTACCATTTTTATTTCAAGATTATGACAGGGTGAATAATGGAAAGGAATGGTAATAAAATGGATTAATGATGAGAGAAAACGGTGGTGACAGTTTAGTGTCACATCACATATGGGAGCTATCTTTTATTTCAAATTTTAAATTAGCTCAGCAAGAATTGCTGACACAAGCAATCATAGACTAACATGCGGCAATATATCTGCATCTTTCTTACCCATCCCCAAACCTAAATTTGGGCATGTGTCCACACATGCGAGATGGAAGAAATGATTTGATAAGGGGTTTATAGAAATTATGTGAACTTCCATACTAACGTACAGTGATTAAATAAAACAATCTAAAATATAATTAAGAATGCAGTTAATGCGCACATACTTGAGTGTGTACAAGCATGATTGTGTAGAGAGTTCATTGCAACAATCATGGAGAAAGTACCATTTTCATTTTTAGGAAATAATTGAGAAATTAATGATGATGAAATGAAATCGTGTGAGGTAGAATGAAGTGATGGAAGAGAGAGAAAGGTGATACGAATGGATGGATGGGTGAAGAAATGGACTTCTACAAAAGTAGAAGTATCTATTATGAAAAGTGTGTACCTTAATTAGCCACTATGTCCTATTATGCCTTGCATAACTATCCCATATTTTTCCTTCGTCAAGATGGGTCCCCCTTTTTGTTTTCTATCCTTGGTTGTTTTTCAACAAAGTTTGAAGTTTTTTCTTCTTCCAATGCTTTGTTTTCCTTTTTGTTCTGGCAGAATCGGAACCGGAACGAAATCTAGTTTGAAACTCATTTTGAGGATTCCCTTCTGATCACAGTCACGTTTGTCTCTTTGTTGATCTCTTGGGTTTGTCTTTATTTTTTTACCAGAGCTAGAGCCGAAATGGATATTAAGTCTAGGATTTATATATAACTCAAAAAAAATTCCATCCTACCTCTACCTCCACCTTTTGGTTTGTTTGTTTGGACTTGAGATCGATGTTGTTTTTCTTGTTTTGATCTTGGTCTTTTTCTTTTGGTTCTTTCTTTTATTTTCTTCTTTGCTGGCAGAACTAGAATCAGAATTGAAACCAAACTCAAAACTTGGACAAAGTTTCCAAATCAATTTCCATTTCATTTCCAGTCCCACCTTTCTTGTTGCTGTCTGGCTTTACTTGTGTTGCACAATAGTCTTGTGCCTATTCCCTCTACGATTCTGTGTCTAACCTTCCACATTAATGGAATTAATTAAAGGCACCTCCCACGTATGAAATTAGATTTTAACCTTAATTAAGGTTAAATTGCTGGTTATTATCATTGTTTGAAGAGTAAAATTGAACCAGAGCTATGGTAGAGAATTTGCGAGTGCTATTCAATCAAAGGTGGGGGAATTAACATGTAGGATTCACATCAAGGGCTAGCCTATTATATTGTGTTTAGAGGTAGGGTTTCTGTTCTTTGTTTTTTGTTCGTCGTGTTTTGTTTGTTTTGTTGTTTTTCAAGTTGGTTCATAGCTCTCCGTTTTCGTTCGAATCTTTACTATTTTCTTTTCTTTTATTCTCTTTTGTTCTTCTTTGTTTCCCTTGTCTTCGATTTGTCTTTTATTTTACTATTTGTCATTTTTTTGTTTTTTGTTTTTGTTTTCCCATAGTCATTTTCATGTTTTCTTCATGCTCGTACTGTGGTTCCTTGGGTTTTCAGAGGTGTCGATCATCTGCTACATGGTTATATGGAATTCTTAAATCTATTACTTTACCTAATGGTGCTTTTGCGTATCGACTTGCTGGTTTCGAGTAGGGTTAAGTTGTGCCTAATTATTGGAGTCAAAGTGTTTTTTATAAACTAGGGTTTTTATGCACATCTTTGTTTAATTAAAAAAGTGTGCCCTAGTTGCTGGGTTTCCTCTCGGTCGTATGGGGATAGTTTAAAACTATTATTTTTAAGCCTCCTCGGCTTGTCAGGTGACCTTGCTTTGAGGCTATGATGTCATTTGTTTTCCTGTTGAAGTCCCTAATAATGTCATGGTTTTTTTAATCGAGGTCAGATCTGGGATTGATTTTGTTCTCAAAACTTGGTTTGTAATGAATGTCTGACTTCATCTCTGAGCCCACTTCCGATGAGTTATAGTTTATCAAAATGTTGTTTTCCATAGTCAGAACCAGAGGTAGACCGGGATATAAGTTTGAAATTTCCTCATTATCTAAAATCAATGTCCATTTCGATCCCAGTTCCGATTACCATTCTGACTCTATCCTTGATCCTGCCATATGGTTTGTTGATAGCTCAATGTCCATTCCGGTCCCGAACCTAGCAGTGCTTTAAAGGATTTTTAGGGATGTATTCTACCTAGTCCCACCTCTAGTGTATATGAAGGGATAGATCTCTAACCGAGTTTTTGTTATACTTCTTGCAGATATAATCTAGGGTTTTTTTGCAAAAATTAAATAATGTCAGGAGCATTAGGAGAGGCTTCTCAGAGGATTCAACCTGCAGAAACTTCAAAATTGGGAGCTAAGCCTTAAATGGTTAATCCTAAACAACTCCCTTATACCTTGAGGTATAATCATCAGGGTCCTATCATCACTACTAGCAAGGTGGAGTCTAATTAGGCGGACATAACTGATACAAATCTGGGTCCGTTCCATTATGAGGAGTTTTACTCTGAAAAATTTGCTGAAGAGGTAGCATGGAGGACCCAAAGAATAGTTGAATCTAGTTTGGCTCATATCACCATTTTTCCCCTGTCAATCCAATGTCCTGAACTAATAATGACAAAAATTGGAGCCTATAATCTAGCTACTAGATAGTGTGTTGATTCACAAGGCAATGTCATCGTTGATTTAACTCCCCAAATGTTCCACTTTATGTCCAATGCCCCCAATCCAAGGAATCCTAAGCAACTCAATGAGGCGGAGGATTTGGAAATGTATAGTAATCATAAGGAAGCCAATAAAGCTCATTTGAATTAGAAATAGATGAGGACTGAGAAAAAGTATTTAATTAAGCTTCTAGATCAGCCTAAAAGGGCATAATTCTACAAAGAGGTTTGGGACATAATAATGATGCTATCTAGAGTGTTTGGGAAGAGGGATGCTTTTCACTTTAAATAATTGATGTTTCCATTCATTTTGACAATATTAGATGGTGAGAAATAGTTTTATTAGATCATGAATGTGTCTAAAAGCATACAAAATCAAATGGTTAGAGTGAGGGAAACCCAAAGTTTCTTTATTACCTCTTATGTCATTTATGCAGCAACAAGGAGAGGTATTTTTCAAGGTTTAAACAAAGTAGGGATTTTGGGAGAAGCTGATGGACAAAATAAAGTATGGAACCATTATGATCAGGTATCCTTGTAGATTTCTGAACTACATTATAGAAGTGTTAATGATGCATTTTTTTTTTCATTATTAACCAGCTTACAGGAGATGTACGGTATAGATTGAGCCAAGAGGCTATTGTGTTCATTACAAAGTGGGGATATTGGTTTATCCGATACCCTAAATTTACTTATTTTAGGCTGGCTGGGTTTGATGGTCATCCTCACTTACTCTTTAGATGCTGCACCAACATGATAGTTTCAATGGAGATTTTTTACCAAGCCTTGTGGGTCAATTCTAAATTTGGTATAAAGCATAAGCCTAGTTTTCATAAGTTCCCCATGTATTTGGGTGAATATAGATGCCCACACCTTGTGGGAGCTAAGTTTGTTTGCAATGAAGTGATGCATCTGAAATTGGGCTTGTATACTACTAGGAAGCACTTTGATCCAAAGAAGAAGATGAATACATTGCTTTATTTTGTCTTTGATAAACACTTCAATCTATTAGAGGAATTCTAGAGTGATCTTCAGGATGAATATGACTTGAGGAAGAGGAATTATGAAAGGTTACATATCCCACTCATGGTGGAATATAAGGTTTAAGTGGACATTCCTAAAACATTATCAGATGATGGTGTAATTATTATCAGATGATGGTGTAATTTTGGATCCCTTATATGAGGTACAAAATTTAGGCACCAAGAGTTTAGATCTTGTAGATTGGGGTGTGGAGGAGATAATAGATACTAAGCAAATAGCAAGACTAGTGTTGGATAAAAGTATCCAATGGGTCGTTCTGAGAACCAAGGAGCTTGGGGGTCAAAAATCTAGGAAAATAAAAGGTGCAAGTACCACACAAGGGTAAAATAGAATGAAGAGGAGAATTCCTCCAAAGGATCCCTTGGAATTATTCCCCCCTAACATAGAGGAATTTGAACTTGAAGCTCCATCTCAATATTTTCCTGAAGCACATGAAGAAGAATTCCCAATAGGATCTTTGGAATCAACATCAATTATGGGTGAGTTGACTACTCAAATCCATCCTACATAGCAGCCAAGTGGAGAGATGCCCGGGGGAACCCTTTGTAAGGAAGCTAAAATGTTAAAGGGAAAGGAAGTTGAGGTAGAAATCCATGATATAGGGACAAACTCTGAGGGTACTCTGTTAGATAAGGAGACACTAGAGGAGATGCCTCCTGATGAGGTTGAGCATGTTTTGACAGAAGAGGACCAATGGGTGTTGTTTGAAGTGGCTAAGAGAGCATCAAATGTGAAGCCACAAGCTGAAGCATTGCATTAATAAAAGGAAATAGATGCCAAGGCACAAACTGAAGCATTGACAAAGCATTAAGAAATGGATGCAAAGGTGTACACTAATGCATTACTCCAACAAAAATAATAGAGGCCAAGAAAAAAGCTGAGGAGTTGGCCACGCAGAAGAAAAGGGAGCAGGAGCTCAGTGTAAAGGAGGAAAATGATGAATTGGAGATGCTTCAAAAGATCCATGAGCTGGAGAAAGAGAAGGCCAAAGAAAGAAGAGAAATAGAGGCCCTTGAGGCTAAATTTAAAATGATTTAAGAGGCCTAGAAGAAAAGGGAGGAAGCCAAACAATTGCAAAAAGAAAAGGATGTTGAAGAGATTGCTAGGCAACAAAAAAAGGAAAAAGAAGTGTGGAACAAGGTCAAGGATTTGGAGGGAGAGAGAGAGATAAAATTCTTGAAGAGAAGAAGTTAGAGGAAGAATGGTTGAAAAAGGAATGAGAGGATAAAAGGATACAAGAGTATAAGGATAAGAAGGAGGCTGAGAAGGTTGCACAAGAGAATACAAAAAAGGAACATACAAATGTGTAGGAGGTTGATTCTCAACCTAAAGTTACTTTATTGCAGCCACTATCTTCTACAACTGTTGCCTCTTCCTTTATAGTAGTAGCTACCACTCCTAGTGCTCCTGCTTGGTTAAAGATGGATCTTGAGAAGAAGCAAATAGGTCCCCCACAACCTCTTAATTGGGAAGAAATGATGAAGGAGATAGAAAAAGAGAGACCAAAGAGGAACGCCATAGTACTTCATTCCACAAGGCTCACCAAGACAAGGGAGATCATTAAAGAATGTGAAATTCAAGTGGCAGAACATGATAGAGGAGATATGCAGGTGACAAATTATCAACTGGGCACAGTAAATTTGGGGAAGCCTACAAGGAATCACCAAATGAATCTAATTGATGTTGTAGTGTAATCCACAAAGTTCAAAATGATCAGAGACAAACAAATAAAGGATGATATTAAGGCTCAATTGGATTAGTTGCATACTTTCTTAAGAGATATTTCTACCCCTAGGTCACAAAAAGTTGTTGCCCTGGAAACACTAGTCTTACTCAGAAAAAGAGAAGTTGATGATTTGGTACGAATGAGGAGTAAGTCTGGGATGATGGATATATGTATAGATAAGCTTAACCAGGAAGTGGGTGAGGTGTTGGTAAGCAGTTTTGAAGTTCATAAGACAGCGCTAGAGTTGATAGATGAAATGGGTCACCAAACAAAAACTTTGGGAAATCAAGAAGAGGAATATAGGGGGTATATTAAAAAAATAAAAGATATCAATAAACTGCCAAAGTCAACTCTTCTTGAGCAATCAATCCTCGAAGAAGATAATGCAAATTTCTTGGAAAGAGCCTCAAGCATAATCTGGTTTTGGTATGATTTCATATACAATCATAGAAATTAAATTCAATATGGTAGTAAGGACTTGAATGAGCAACTCGATGAACTAGAAACTATTATGGCAATTTTAGTCAATTTGGGCATATTGGTTAAGGAGGACATGCCTTTGAATCAATTAAAGGAGAAATGGGACAATAGGTTTCAGGAGGTCATGCAGAAAGAGGATGATGGAGAATACTTATTATTAGATAGACTAATGGATGTTAAAGAAGAGGATAAGGCTGCCAGGAGGGAATTGACCAAATTAAAATTATGAAGGGATTTTCCTTAGCAGAGTTGAAGACAATTAAATTTGAAGACAATTGGGTCGATGGGCTTGATGTGGACATTCTTCAACAAGTCTTCTTCAATTATAATGACTACATTCTTGAGAAAACTACGTATGAATGATTTGGCTTCAAGATGATCTATTTTGGGCACTTGACTTCCCCCTTTTCTCTCCTATTTCATAGGGAAATCAATGTTTAAACTAAAGATCAACAAGTCTAAGTTTTTGAGGAGGTTCTGGTTCCTTGATTAGTGGATCTCAATTTTGATTGAGATGGATTTGTGCTTAACCATCTCTATATGTAATTTTAAGATTCATATTGTAAAGGTCGGTTGATGAAAGTAGAATTAGCCACTTGATGATAGTAGATGCAAATTTTTTTAGCTTTGAGAAAAAGATACTTTTAAAAGTTCATGTTGAATTTAGATACAATTTTTATATAGTTTTTTTAATGTTGGAATTGAACTTCTTGGATGAGGTTAATGAACCATAATCAATTTCTATTCCATTAGGTTTTTTGTGCATAAATGTTTCTTATTTGATGTGAATCAATAGGGGAAACCAGATTATAAAGATTATTTGATTAAATTGTCTATGAATGGAATTGTTATATGTCTGTTGATCTATATTATTGGAAATGAATGAGGAAGTTTGTTTTTGAGTCTTGTGAGATTTTGATGAATGGTTGTGATGATTAAACTAAGCACTTTGAATGTATGCAATGGTATGGATTGTTCTATGAATTGCATCATGTTATGGTTTTGATTTGTTAAGAAGCACTCGTTGTTAGGAATATATGTCTGGATGTTAAAGAATTTTGTTCATGTTTTACTAATCTATGCCTTGATCTATATTTTTCTATTTATTTAAACCCCCCCATTAAACATAGATTTATGAATCCAATAGAGTTTGTATTCCTTATCACCAAAAAAGGCCCCTTGAATATTACAGTTGCATTGGCTAATTGACTGACATTAGACAGTTGAGAACCAACTACCAGGACCTTGGAAGTTAGGCTACTATATGTTGTCTTTCTTTTTTAGGAGAAATAGACTAGAAATATCATATTTTATGTTGTTTGTTTCATTTTCACCATCAATAGGTCCATTACCTTTGGTTGCAGGAACTCCTCGGCCGTAGAAACTAGGCTTGGGTGCTAGATGTTGGATGAATTACTATAGGAAATATTCTTTGAAAGCTAGCCTATTATATAATTTGAGATGATTCTCATTGAGTAGTAATTTGAATACGATAGGTTCAATTGTGGTGAGCTACACAAATCCATTGGAAAAGACCTCAACAACTTAATATGGTCCTAGCCACCTTGTCTACAATTTTCCTGAATTATCCTGATATCGCGAGTCATAAAGCAATGCCTAGTCACCTGGCTGAAATTTCTTCTCTTTGATAAATTTTTCACATCATTTGAATCTTTGACTTTGCACAACTTTAGTATGGTGCAAGGTTGTCTTCCTCATCTCATCTAAAGCATTCTAATGCATGATCCTTTATTTTTGTGCCTCAAAAATTTCCATCCCCAACTCTAGTGTAGTTTTGAGAGTCTTGTGCTTGAATTCGATGGGAACCATGGTTGTCTTCCCATACAGTAGCTCAAATGGGGTGAAGCTTGTAGTTGTCTTCTAGGTGGTTCTATAAGCCCAAACTTCTTCTGATAATATGTTTTCCCAATCCTTTCTATGAATATCCACTATTTTTGTTAGGATGGCCTTAGTATCTCTGTTTTTCATCTCAACTTGTCCATTTTCTTGAGGGTGATAAGGAGTAGACTTTGTGTGCCTTGTGCTATATTCATTAACTAGTATTGTAACAAGTGTTGAGGTAAATTGAGCTCCTTGATTAGTTACTATTTATTTGGCGACTCCATACTATGTGAAAAAAAATTCATAAATAGATTCTGCAACTTTGTTGTCTCTGGCATGTTTCATGGCTTTGACTTCTACCAACTTAGTTACATAATCAGTGCATACCAAAATATAAGACTTACTATTTGATGGGGTATCAATGGGTCCCCAAAAATCCAATCCCCACTTATCAAAGGGAGTGACTACTACTTGGGGATAAATTAGCATCTCATTTGGCTTGGTTGGCCTACCCATCCTTTAACATCTGTCACATTTCCATGTATATATTTTTGCATAATTGTGGAGTGTAGGCCAATAGTATCTTGTGTTCAAAATTTTCATTAATGTCCTCTTGGCTACAAAATTTCCTCCATAGGGTTCATTGTGGCATGCATCTAGAATGTCATAGGTATCATCTTCCCTCACACATCATCTCATAACATGATCTGGTTTAGTATTAAATATGCATCCAACTATCCATGAAAATGGGAAAGATTTGTCAATCAACACCCTTCTCTCTTTTGGAGAGAAGTGGGGAGGAAATCTCTCTGTCACAAGGTAACTAGCTATGTCAACATACCTGGGTGTCTGCACACTTATGGAGAATAGATGATCATCAAGAAAGGAGTCATCTATGGCTTGAATTTCTTTTGATGTGGTCAGCTTTGAAATAAAATATGCAACAACATTGGCCTTCCCTGGTTTGTCCACAATAGTTATGTCAAAATCCTACATCAACAACAACCTTCTGGCTAACATTCAAAAGATCAAGTTTTTATTCATGAGATATCTAATGGGTGCATGATTAGTGTGCAAAAATATCTGGAAGCCTATTATATAGTGCCTGAATTTGTTCAGAGCATAGATTACTGTCAACATTTCTTTCTTTGTTAGTGTATAATTGAATTCAACTCCGTGCAAGTTTTTCCTAACAAAATAGATGGCATTTTCAATGGATGATTCTTTTTTTCCTAGATTGTTCCTATGGAATAATCTGAGTAATTTGTATGGATGTGAAAAAGAATTTCCCAATTAGGTCCCTTAATAACATGAGCATGATTCAAGGTTGTCTTTAAATCAGAAAATACTTCATCACAACCTTGGGTCCATTGGAACTCAACTTCTTTAGTCAAGAGACTATACAGTGGTGTTGCTATTTTTCTAAAATATTTGATGAAATTCCCATAATAGCATGCATGTCCCAAGAAACTCCTAACATCCTTTTTTTTTGGCAGATATAGGTAGATTATTAATTACCTTAATTTTTGTAGGATCAACATGAATTTTGGGGTGGGAAATATAGTGGCCAAGAACTACACCTTCCTGCATCATCATGACACACTTCTCAATTTTTAAAGAGAGATTTTTGTCTTTGATTCTCTGTAGGTATTTCTTCAAATTTTCCAAGGATTTATCACAATCAACACCATAGGTTGTAAAATGATCCATATAGATTTTCATGCAGTCAAGGGAGATGTATGAAAATATGTTGATGCCCACTCTATGAATAGTTGTAGGTGCATTGCATAACCAAAAGGGAAGTAATAAATAGGAATATGTACCCCATTAACATGTGAATGTTGTCTTCTCTTAGTCTTCTGGTGCAATTTGAATCTGATTGTAACCATTGAATCAATCAAGAAAAGAAAAATACTCCTTTCCTAAAAGAGAGTCTACGACCTGGTCTACAAAAGGCAAGGGAAAATGGTCCTTCTTAGTAGCAGCATTGATCTCCCTATAGTCAACAAAAAATCACCATTTTCCTCCCTTCTTAGGCATAATCACCAATGGAGACACCCACTGCTATCTAAAATAGGGTAGATAAATCCCGAATCTAGTAACTTTTGTAGCTCTATTTTGACAATTTCTCTCAATGCAGGGTTGATTCCTCTCTGTGGCTGCCTTATAGATGTACAATCATCTTTGATATATATCCTATGAGTGTAGATATTTGGATCCAATCACTTGATATCATGATAATCCCATGAAAATGCATGTTGATGGGATTTTAGCAAATTTTCCAATGTTAACTTTTATCCCTCACTCAATTTACTATTGATATTTAGATATCATCCTTTAGACACCTCTACTTGAGTAACTAACTATATCATAGTTTCTTCATTAATGAATAGTACCTTAAATTCATGTGGAGGCATTGTGTGAAACATATCTATTGCTAGAGGAAGTTTGTTTGCTGGAAGACTAGCTGCACGAAGTCTATCTATAGAGACAGTGGTTGTAGGAAGATTGGAAAAACTGACAGAAGTGTTTGCACAAGGTCAGTAGAACCAGGCACATGAGCAGGTGATGTCTCCTCTATCTGAAAATGGTTCTGAAGTATACTAGATAACACTTCATCTTCATCTTGAAGCTACAGGAAAGGACTTCTACTTAGCATCATGAGCTGTGCCACAAAGTTAATTTCTTCATCCTCTTCACCAATATGTGGCCATATAGAATTATCCACATCATGGGATGGCTGAGCGGGAAGATAAAGAACAATATTTTTGGTGTTCTTGCCATCAAAAATGGTCATGTCACCTGACTGAAATCCAATATAAGCGTTTGTAGTTGCTAACCATGGCCTACCAAGGATAATGGGATACCCGCCTAGTGTAGGTTTGGGAGAAAGAACCATGAAGTTGGATGGATACTCCCGAGGTTCTAGAATCACCACAAGGTCTCTACTATGCCATAAGGCCTAACAGTGGAGCTATTAGCAAGCTATAGGACAATAGGTGTGGATCTCATGATTGCAATATTTAGTTTCTACAAGATGCCTTTATTCATCACATTGATTGCTTCACCCAAGTCAATCAAAGAATTCTTTGTGTTTGTCTTATTTATAATAACTTCAACCATAGGACTACCTAGATCATTGTACTTAGGGATAGTTAATTTCCCAAGCATGATATCAGCCAATTGTCCTGCTACATGAGCTATAGTTGGGTCCTTCTTTTTCCTGCCTAGTTTTTTGAGGCATGCTTCTTTAATTTCCTTAACATATATAGGAACATATTTTATGGCCTAGAATAGGGGGATCCGGACACATATATGCTCTAGTTGGTTTAGAATATCAAAAATATTTTCCTCCTTATCTTCTGTTTGTTTGGAAACTTCCAATCTTTGGGGGAATGGTGGTTCTTGGGCTATCTGCTTGGTTGGAACTAGTTCATGCTTCTTAGGTGCACAAGGCTGAATGGGATTAGCCAGAGGTTCTTCTTGCTCTTCCACATGAAGCTCAATGATAATGAGGGTGGAAGAAGTTGACAAGGTAGTTCTCGAATGCAGATGTATGTCACTTTAACTCACAACATATGCAGGGAATTGATTTTGATTAGTAGAATATATAGGCTATTGGTGTGGTTTATTATTTGGGTTGGGTGTGGGTTGGGTTGGTAAATGATTAGGTTTGGGTATGTTGGAGCTTGGATTAGTAGGAGGAGGAATTATTGTAGGTTGTTGAGGTTGATAAGATGGATACATGTAGCTAGTTGTTTGTTTTGGCTATTCCTGGCCACCTCTCCATTGATATGTTTGCTGCCAATTTCTTGAAGGTGGCTACCAAGGTCCTTGAAACTGTTGTGAATTCCCTTGAGGTTGCTGCCATTGAGGTGAGGAATTTTGATAGTTGGACAAAGAATTTGGAGGGTTACCTCAAGACTGTGGTGGATATCCTCCATAGTTGGATGGACAGGGGGGCTGCCATTGGTTACCAAATGAATAAGATTTAAAATATGGCCTAAACAAAGATAGTGGATTTGGTGGCATACCTTGTCTTGAGGTCCATGGCCTTTTCTATGCAACAAAGTAGAATTGGTATTTCTCAGTATGAATTAGTTTGAACTCTGGTGGAATCTTCTTTCTGTCAATGTTAGCTATCACCTTGCATATGTAGCCCTTCTTCTATGTACAATGAGGGCAATATTTTGTCAGCATTGCCTTTTCCTCCTAATTTTTCTTCTTAGCTTGAAGTGTATTGAGATAAGTAGCTATATTGTTGATGATATCTTGTTTGAAATCTGCCAAAAAATTAGTAATCTCAATCCTGGAAACTCCACTGGTGAATGACTTACCCCTAAAGGATTGGTAAGCTCTTCCTTTCTTTGAAGCTTCCCTAGAATAGTTCTAGCATAAAATCTTGATATCCTCCCAAGGGACTTGAGTGATATCTCCTCCCGCCATCAGGTTCAAGGAATCAATGCAACTCTCACTAATTTCTCTAAGGAAAAACAACTTTTATGAGTCTTCACTGAGTGTATGGTGTAGAGATTTCTACAGATAAAACAAATACCTTGAAATGAAATCCTTTAGGCTCTCATCTTCCTTTTGTTGCATTATGGAAATGTCACCTTTTCTCATATCTCTACCCCTACAATACTCCTTATAATTTTCAATGAAATTTGTCTTCATATCTTCCCAAGTCACCACAGTGTTTTTGCCAAGGCCCATAAACCATCTCAATGCTGCTTCTTTCAAGGTAGTAGGAAATAGCTTAAGTTTGTGGGCATCAGTGGTATAGTCATAGCTTTTGTAGAGTATATCAAAGTCAAACAAGAATGTATCAGTATCTTCTATGACAAGTCCATATAACTTAGGAAAGAATGTAGTAGGGATATTTTTGAGGTTATCAACTTCATTCCTATTGAGCAATGGGAAAAGGAAAATCTAGTTGGTTCTATCTGTTAGGATTTTTTCCATTTTCATTAGCCATACCTTCTTGATGAAGTTCCATAATAAAGGGTTCTTCATCTAGATTTTCATCTTAAAGGGAAAATTCAGATGTGGTCAAGATGGGGAATATATCAGCAAAGGGTTGTGGCTCTTCTTTTTCCTCATTTCTGGGTAGATTTGGAAGCTCTACTAGCTGAAATGGATCTGGATTATTAGGAAGGAATCTCGCATAAGAATATCTTATTCTTCTATGCATGCGGTATTAACTCACTATCATCCAACTCAAAAAATGAATGTGTGGGAAAAAATAGTGGATCATAACTTCTAACACTAAGAGAAAATTCTATAAATACTACAATAGAAAAAATATCAATGACTCCAAAGGACTCCCTAGTTTGACACCATCCTCGAAAATGATGCCAAAAATGTTAGCCTCCCACAATGATTTCAATAACTAAGTTCCTAAAACCATGATTAAGAGACTGGACATCTAACCTGAATAGAAATCTTAACCATCATGGAGGCGCATCTAAATTTTCAACCTAGGGACGTGAACTTGAAATGGGTCAGCACAATATGTGCACTAGGAACTCAAAGTAGTCATCTTCATTTAACAACTAAGAGACCTAATACTGAAAGTAAATTGCATGGAAATAGACAAAGTAAATGCTAAAGATAACTCAACAATTAAACTTAAACTAAAGATACATGACATAAATGAAAATCTGAGCAGCAAACAGGAAACTACTCTGCCTGTTTTGGTTGTAGGAACAATCATAAAATGAAATCCTAGTGGCTGCAGGAACAGTCGGTGCCATATTATTAACTAAGTACTAAAAAACAGCTAATACTAGGGTAAGTGCACCAAGATGGTTCCCAAAAAGGGGACATAAGTAGACAATTTTTTTTTGAAATCAGGAAATACTGACCTTGGATGTGAAATTGAGGATACTTAGACTCAAAATTTTGAGATGGAACAAAAAGAAGGACTCAAGTGCTCTAAGTCTACTTTCTAAACTACTAATTTATTTTGAAAATGATTGAGATTAAGGGGTTCAAATGAGGGACATACACAAAGTGGTGTTGTTTTTATCAGAAAAACATAACATATCAACTCTTATACGATCCTTGTATGGTGAACTTTTTTTTTTTTTTTTTTAAATCACAATGGTCAGAAGTTAGCTAATAGTATGTAGTTGATGCACAATTTTTCTGATAATTTTTTAATGAATATTTGATTTTTTACTAATTTGCGAAGTGGGCATATCCTGAAAATAGAATTTTGGTCATGCTACCCCTACAAATTTTGGAAAATAATTATTTTGTTTTATTTTTTATTTTTTAACTTTTTAGAATGGAGTCTAGTTTCTAAAAATGTAATTTATTTGAAAAATTGATGAACGGTTAATTTATAACGAAAAAAATACCAAACACTACTTTTTGGAAAAAAAAAGACATACAGATAAAATAAATTATGGATGAAAGACTTAACATTTTCAGAAAGTGAAAAAAATTACATTGTTGGATAGCTAAGAGATAACCCAACATTACCCATGTGCTCGATTTTTTGATATTGAACCACGTGTAATCCTGACGGTGAGCACAAACTTGATTATGAGAAATATGGTGGATTCTTTAAAAACATGTCTCTGGTCATTGGGAATGCCCTCCAAGCCTTTGGGTTGGAATTCCAAGGCAATACCAAGCATAAAGTTTGGTAATTCTCAAAGCAAGATATAACATGAGCGCGCTATAACGAGAGCACGTTATATCTCACTTTTGACATGGTTTTTTCTTTTGTGGGGAACATGTCTACTAGCACATAATGCGAGCACATCATAACACACTCGTGTTATGTCTTAATTTATCTTAAATTCTAATATATTAATGTATGCTAATATATTTTTATGGACATGTATGTATTTATGCTTGTATGGATGTAAGATTATATGTACAAATGTATTATTCTTGTATGTATGCATTTATGTATGTCTTTAGATGAAGGGAGAATTTAGAGAGAGTCTAGAGAGATGGAGAGGGGGTCAAAATGAGAGTTTAAGAGAGAGGGAGTGGGAGAGAAGGGGTTGGATTGAGGGGAACTTAGCTAGGTAGGGTGGGAGGGATAGAGGGAGGGAGAGAGAGAGGGCGGGTCAGAGAGAGAATTTATGGAGAGGGAGAGAGAGAGAGAGGGGGGTAGGAAAGAGAAGGTTATGTAGGTAGGTTGTGAAAAGGAGAGACTTGAGAGTGTGAGAGGGATAGACTTGAGAGTGTGAGGGGGGTGAAAGGGAGAGAATTGAGAGATAGGTACTGAGAGGGAGTGTGAGAGAGGGTGGTAGGGGTTGATTGAACGAGAGGTATGCAGAAAGAGGGAGACGGTACATAGAGACAATTAGAGAGGGTGGGAGGGAGGGAAGGAGGGAGAGGTGAGATGTATAGATAGAGAGAAAGTGATAGGGGTTGAGGGTATAGGGTAGAAGGTTTAAGGTTTAAGCATTTAGGGTTGAAGGGTTTGGGGTTAAGGGCTTAGGGTTAAGGGTTTACTTGGTTGAGGGTAGAAGGTTTAGGGTATAGTTTTGAGGGTATATGGTTGAAGGATTAGGTTCAGGGTCCAATGTAAGGGGTAGAGGGTTTAGGGTTTAAGGATTGAGGGTTGAGCGATTAAGGGTTGAGGGTTGATAATTAGGGTTGAGTGTTTAATGTATAGGAGTAAAAAGGGTAGAGGGTTTAAGGAGTAGAGGGTTAGCAGAAAGATTGATTGAGGTTTAAAAGGTATAGAATTAGGGATTAGGGTTGAGGTCCGATGCTCTCGGGTAAGAGGTTATAGGGGTTGAATATTAGGGTTGAGGAATTAGGGGTTTAGAATTAGAAATTATTGGGTTGATGGTAGAGGGATTAGAAGGATAGAAATTAAAGGGTTTAACTGTTTAGGGTTTAAGGGGTTAGGGTTGAGGGTCAAGGGTTTAAGGTTGAGTGTTTAAGGGTTTAAGAGTTGAGGGTTTAAGGGTCAAGAGGGTTGAGGGATTAGGGTAGAGAGTTTACTAAGTGGGTTTGAGGGTTGGGGGATTAGGGTTGAGGGTAGAGGGTATAGGATTGGCGGTAGAGGGTAGAGGGTTTATAGGTTAGGGTTTAAGGGTTTAGGGTTTAGGGATGAGGGATTAATAGGTTATAGAGTAGAGGTTATAGGAGTTGAGGGATTAGTGTTTAAGGGTTGAGGGATTAGGGTTTAAGGGTTGAATGATTAAGAGGGTATAGGGGTTGAGGCATTGAGGTATAAGGGTTGTGGGTTTAGGGTTGAGGGATTGCAAGGGTATAGGGGTTGAGGGATTAGGGTTTAAGGGTTGAGGGATTAAGAGGATATAGGTGTTGAGGGATTAAGGTTTAAGGGTTGAGGATTTAAGGGTTGAGGGATTAAGAGGGTGTAGGGATTGAGGGATTAGGGTTTAAGGGTTGAGGATTGAGGGTTGAGGGATTAAGAGGTTATAGGGGTTGAGGGATTAGGGTTTAAGGGTCGAGGGATTAGGGTTTAAGGGTTGAGGTATTAAGAGGGTATAAGAATTGAGGGATTAGGGTTTAAGGGTTGAGGGATTAGGTTTTAAGGGTTCAGGATTGAGGGTTGAGGGATTAAGAGGGTATAGGGGTTGAGGGATTAGGGTTTAAGGGTTGAGGGATTAGGGTTTAAGATTTGAGGGTTTACGGTTGAGGAATTAAGAGGGTATAGGGGTTGAGGGTATAGGGGTTGAGGGTTTAGGGTTTAAGGGTTGAGGGATTCAGAGGGTATAGGGGTTAAGGGTTGAGCGATTAGTTTTTAAGGGTTGAGGGATTAGGGTTTGAGGGTTGAGGGATTAAGAGGGTATAGGGGTTGATGGATTGAGGTTTAAGTGTTGAGGGTTTAGGGTTGAGGGATTAGGAAGATATTGGAGTTGAGGGATTAGGGTTTAAGGGTTGAGGGTTGAGGGTTGAGGGTTGAGGGATTAAGAGGGTATAGGTGTTGAGGGATTAAGAGGGTATAGGGATTGAGGGATTAGGGTTTAAGGGTTGAGGATTGAGGGTTGAGGGATTATGAGGTTATAAGGGTTGAGGGATTAGGGTTTAAGGATTGAGGGATTAAGAGGGTATAGGAATTGAGGGATTAGGGTTTAATGGTCGAGGGATTGGGTTTTAAGGGTTCAGGATTGAGGGTTGATGGATTAAGAGGGTATAGGGGTTGAGGGATTAGGGTTTAAGGGTTGAGGGATTAGGGTTTAAGTTAAAGAGTAAGAGGGTATAGGGATTTAGGGATTAGGGTTTAAGGGTTGAGGGTTGAGGGTTTAGGGATTAAGAGGGTATAGGAGTCGACAGATTAGGGTTTAAGGGTTGAGGGATTAGGGTTTAAGGGTTGATGGATTATGGTTTAAGGGTTGAGAGGGTATAGGGATTGAGGCATTATTGTTTAAGGGTTGAGGGTTTAGGGTTGAGGGATTAAGAGGCTATTGGGGTTGAGGGATTAGGGTTTAAGGGTTGAGGGTTGAGGTTTGAGAGTTGAGGGATTAAGAGGGTATAGGGGTTGAGGGATTAGGGTTTAAGGGTTTAGGATTGAGGGTTGATGGATTAAGAGGTTATAGCAGTTGAGGGATTAGGGTTTAAGGGTTGAGGGATTATGTTTTAAGGGTTGAGGGATTAAGAGGGTATTGTGGTTGAGGGATTAGGGTTTAAGGGTTGATGGATGAGGGTTTAAGGCTCGAGGGATTAGGGCTTAAGGGTTTAGGATTGAAGGTTGAGGGATTAATAGGGTATAAGGTTTGAGGGGTTAGGGTTTAAGATTTGAGGGATTAGGGTTTAGGGTTTAAGGGTTGAGAAATTAAGAGGGTATAGGGGTTAAGGGTTGAGGGATTAGGGTTTAAGGGTTGAGGGATTAGGGTTTTAGGGTTTAGGATTGAGTGATTAAGAGGGTAAAGGGGTTGAGGGATTAGGATTGAGGGATTAAGAGGGTATAGGGGTTAAGGGTTGAGGGATTAGGGTTTAAGGGTTGAGGTATTAAGACAATAGAGGGATTGAGGGATGAGGGTTTAAGGGTTGAGGGTTTAGGCTTGAGGGATTAAGAGGGTATAGAGGTTGACGGATTATGGTTTAAGGGTTGAGGGTTGAGGGTTGAGAGTTTAGGGTTTAGGGTTGAAGTATTTAGAGGGTATAGGGATTTAGGGATTAGGGTTTAAGGGTTGAGGATTGAGGTTTGAGGGACTAAGAGGGTATAGGGGTTGGGGGATTAAGGTTTAAGGGTTGAGGGATTAGGGTTTAAGGGTTGAGGGATTAAGAGGTAATAGGGGTTGAGGGATTAGGGATTAAGAGTCGAGAGATTAGGGTTTAAGGGTTCAGGATTAAGGGTTTGGGGATTAAGAGGGTATAGGGATTGAGGGATTAGGATTTAAGGGTTGAGGGATGAAGAGGGTATAGGGGTTAAGGGATTAGTGTTTAGGGTTTAAGGGTTGAGGGATTAGGGTTTAAGGGTTGAGGGATTAGGAGGGTATAGGGGTTGAGGGATTAGGGTTTAAGGATTGAGGTATTAAGAGGGTATAGGGGTTATGGGTTGAGGGATTAGGGTTTAAGGGTTGAGGGATTAAGGTTTGAGGGTTTAGGGTTGACGGATTAAGAGGGTATAGGGGTTGAGGGATTAGGGTGTAAGGGCTAGGGGATTAAGAGGGTATATGGGTTAATGGTTGAGGGATTAGGGTTTAAGTGTTGCGAGATTAAGAGGGTATAGGGGTTAATGGTAGAGGGATGAGGGTTTAAGGGTTGAGGGATTAAGAGGGTATATGAGTTGAGGGATTTGGTTTTCAGGCTAGAGGGATTAGGGTTTAAGGGTTGATTATTGAGGGATGAGGGATTAAGAGGGTATAGGGGTTGAGGGATTAGGGTTTAAGGGTTGAGGGTTTAGGGTTTAGGGTTTAGGGTTTAGGTATCTATCTCCCACTCCCCACTTCTCCCCTTCTCCCATTCTCTCCCACTCTCCCCTTCTCTCCTTCCCTCTCTATCTCCCACTCTCCCCTCTATTCCTCCCACTCTATCTCCCACTCTCTCCCTCTCTCTTTCTCCCACTCTCCCCTTCTCCCTCCCTCTCTATCTTCCACTCTCCCCATCTCTCCCTCCCACTCTCTCAGAAACTCCTATACTCTCAAAAATACACTAAAAAAACCAAATTTCACATAATGTGCTCACATTATAACATGTGCACGTTATAACACGAGCGTTTTTTATAGTCCACTAAAATAGTTAAAAAATCTATATACCTGTGATTTGAAGGCCCACAATCTGTATATTCCCCTGGTTTTCCATGTGCTCTGACAAAAAATATCTTTTTGATGATGTTGTAAAGTGTGCAAGCATCTTTTTCACATTCCATCACCTTTTCCATGGTCTTTTTACCACCTTTGCATGAAATAGCAGAGTTTCCACATTAAAAGACATATAATATAAATTGAAGTGTGGAAGGGAACAAGCTTTTGAGCAAGTCAAATTGTTGTGGAGTTTGAAAAAAGAAGAAGGTAGGGCTACATAATTGGGTTGAACTCCTCCATTTGAAAGTCTGGTTTTTAAGGTATGTGAAGTATTTACAAATATTCTTTCATTCTATTATGGATTGCTTTCATTTTTGTTTGTCATTATAACCTTAGGTTGTCAATGCACATTTTAAATTACCAAATTATATACACAATTATTTACACTTGCCAATTACCATTTTACACTTTCCAATTATAGAAATTAAGAACCATTCACCAAAATTCATCCTTTAAGACAAATCCAAGCCTCTCCCATTCCTCTGAATGGTCCAAACACCTTCCAATACCTTTGCACAAACTGATGCAGTACAAAGGAATAAATCAACACCTTTCTTGACACACTTATTCAACTATATTTCCCTTCACAAAAAAATTGATTCGTATACTCAAATTAGCATTAAGAGTTCCCAACTCATTAAGGACCTTCAAAACACCTTGAAAATATTTACAATAACTAATTAAAATCAACTAGATTCTTCAAAACATCAACCAATGATTATGTCATTCACAATTTTTCTTAAATCTTCCATAATGACAACATTGTTTACAAACACAGACTATAATTCTTAAGGCACAACCAAACCATTATTTTCTTAGTGAATATTTGTTTCAGTTAGTACAAAAAAAATGGAACATTTCAAAAGTCTGGCCTTACATGAAAAATTAGGTCCTTTGTTCATTGTCCACATTACTAGTATCCAAACATCTACAAACTATCACATGTATCTCCCAAACCATGCACACACTTCAAACTATGATACTCATATTTTATGCAGAGTTAGAGGACCCAAAACCATTGAAGATGTCAACTTTCCTTCAAGAGCCATCTAAGAAGATTAAAAAGGCGTAATGAACCAATCCAAACACTCCTCCAAGCTGGACAACAAACAAAAAACTTATTTCCCAAATTTCACCATTGGAATCTGGTTATTGTGCAAAACCAATTTTGGGCCCTTAACTCCAAAACTTTCGAAAACACCAGGAAAATAAAAGAATGATTGTAGCACCAATTTCAGAGTTGCAAGACATACCTTAACCCATCACATGACTCCTTTGGGACAAATTTAAGAAAACTGAGCTTTTTCACTATTTTAAGCCTCCAAGTAGGCCAATTTTACAAAGGAACTAGCCTTAGATCTTCACACCAGACTTCCAAACCCAAAAATAGTGTTTAATTAGGTCTCAAAACAAGATAATTTCCAGGTCTTAGGAACTTACCCACTCAACTAGGCTTCCAATACAAAAACCCCAATTTTTCAATGCAAAGAGGGAGGGTTTATAGAAACTCCTATACCCGGGCCTTCCCAGACCATTCCAAAACATCAAACATCTTCAAAATACCCTGCACAAGGTCAAAAGTTCATTACATAGACCACTCCTTCAACAATTGATGGGGAGTCTTATCTTTCAAGAGAAATATTGCTCTTCCCAAGACCTATTCTCTAGTCTTCCTAGGGTATTCCTCTCTACTCTACTCAGGGATCCCTCCTAAACCCCTCTCACCTCATAAGACTCTCCACCAATTTCAAATTCTTCACCATTGCTCTCAATTCACCACTAAGCTTAACTAGGCTCCACACTGACCCAAAGTGTCCTAACCACTTGAAGGGCTAGGAAAGGGTATTATCACTATCCCCTTGTTGATTTTACTCCTCGCTAATCCATCTCATAGGATTCTTTCACCTTGTACCCATCGCTTTCTTGAAAAACCCAATTTTAGGCCTTGTAGATTTTTGCCCAATTAAGCCTCCTAGAACCTGTTTTCTTAGCCTTTCTCAAAAACTGTCTTAATAAACTTGAAATATTTTTATAGATTATTTATAGTGGTACCCTAGGCTTGAAGATTTACTAGTTTTTTAGTCCCTTTGGCATCCATACATAGGATTGTTCTCATACCCCCTATTTTCAAGGGTTTCTAGGGTTCTGGCTCCTTTTTCCAACTTTGAGGGCTTCAATGACCTCTTCAACTCTCCTCCTTGCACAAAAATTTCTGGAATATATGTTCCCACACTCTCTTTCTCTTGATTGGCACAAACTAGTCCATTTAGCAAATTTCTTTACTGTTGTCCTCTCTAAGCCACTAGCTAGAATGCACTTGCACTCGCCCAGTTCTTGATGAATTCACGATCTCCCCTGCAAACCAAGACACAGAACACCATATGTACACTATAAAAATAGTCTCCTACTTGATTCCAAGTGGCCATGGTAGCCTTGCAATGGGAATTCAAGTGGGGATCATTATTTCCAAAAACTGGCTTGAACCGGCTATGAGACCAAAAACCCTAAAAACTTGCAAAATGAAAGAAATTGAACTAAATGGCTAATATAATGATTCAAATAGTAATTAAGTGACACAATTTAAAGAATAAAAACATTAGACATTCCCTTTAAATCCATTCTTGACTAGATGAAGGCACAAAAACATAAATTCAATGAAATTTGCACTCTTCCAACTCACAAATTCCCCTTCCAAAACTCCAAATCTTACAATAGCTTTCCCACATGCTCAATTAGGGTTTTTCTGACCTTTTATACCTTTCTCCCATATGATAGGACCCTTGGATTGGGCTTAGAGCATCATTGATTCCCTTTTACCAATTTTAGGACAAATTGCCAAGTCTACATTGACTAATTTGCCTAATTTCATCATTCAGGCTTCTCCAAACTTCAAGGCTCTCGACTACCATAAGTTTGCCTTAACTCACACATAAAAAACACTATTTGGAATTTACATTAGAGTCCTTATACCCTTGGTGGTTGGCTAGAACCACCTACAAGCGAAAATTGCCAAGATCTTCCAAAAGACCTTGAAGGTGCTCCTGCACCAACAATTTTTCAAAATTACTCCTTGGTTCCTCAAATTCTCATGGAAAAGTGCTTGTTTGAGCTAAGAACCATAGATACTATTGTAATTAGTTTCATTCCAAGGCATTTTCAACAATAAAAGACCCTACTTTTGTACACGATGATTGTAAGTATTATTTAAATGAAGCCTTCAATAACATATATTTTTCAATTATCTTGAATGGAAACATTTTTTAGGAACTAATATTCATCTCATTACCATGGTACAGATAAAATTATCTGCCATGCCAAAGAAAAAGACAAAGAGGAAATTAACAGACAAAGAGAATGAAACTTTGAAAGAAAAGGAGAGAGTTCGGGTGGCGACATATCGTGAAAAGAAGAAATTGGAAACAATTGATGAAAATAACCTGATTGTATAGGAACCTCAACCATCAAAAAGAGAACACGAATTGGTAGCACAAAAGACATGAATGCAAAAGCATCATCATAAGATAGATTCAGAGCGTAGTTGGAGACACACCCTCTACAACAAGTGAATATGAAGGGACGCCATTAAGCAGAAGCGAATATAGAGGGACACCATCTAGCACAAGTGAATATGGATGGACACCATCTACTGCAAGTGAATATGGAGGGACACCATTTACCACAAGTGAATATTGTTGGACACCATCTAACACATCTCAAATTGAGAGTACATCATCACTCAAAATTGATGAAGAAGGTATGCCATCATTCCCATGTGAACCTCAAGTTATGTCTTCTTCTCCACCCTCGATCAAAGGTATGCAATCTAGCCCACCTCAATTAAATATTGATGAAATTCGTAATGTTGAGATGTATGTACCTAGGAGAACACCACTAATAATTTTACATAGAAATCCAAAGTATTTGATTAATATTGATGATGAGATTATGCAGCACATGGAAGGTAAGATTTCAACTCGCACTTGTAGAAGATATGCTAATATGATTTGAGAAATATTCTTTGAAAGGCTAAATGAGACTGCAAGATGTAAACTATTTGTTGAAATGATGCGGGGTGTAAAGTATAGGAATTTCATGAAGACTCTTGGGTTGAGAACATCGAATGCATCAAGTGAAGACACTATTGTGAAGAATCTAATGGATTCTTATGAGAGTGTGGGTAAGACCTCACACTCAAAGGATAGTAATGTCTCCCAACGTGTCATTACATCGACTTTGGTAAGTTTTCGAACAAAGAGAGCTCACCTAATTAAAAAGACTATTGAAAAAATGGGAATTAGTAGAAAAAATTTATCAAGAGCCATTCAAAGGTAGAAAATAATTGAGGGAAATGATACAAATGAATTATGGGCATTCTCAGGGAGACTTCCACAAAAAGATAAAGAAGTTTTCAAAGCCTTGAGAACACTAATTGAAGAGTATTGGAAGAATAACACAAGGCCATCTTCGAATCAAAGGGATGTGGTAAGAAGGAGAATCGGTAGTCGGAATCGTGAGCCACATCCAAAGCATTTTTTGGATATGACTCAAACCCAATTTTTTTGGAAATTTGAAAATGATTATCCTCAAATTAGTATTTCTCAAAGATTTTTTGAACTACTTAAACCTTTTTATGTCAAGATAAATCACACACGTACTATTTTTTGTTGTAGACTACATATTGATTTTTGTAACCATTACAATGTTTATCGTTCTATATGTTTAGATTTGCATACTAATGATGTTTTTCAGGATTGTGGCATAAAATCCCCACCAAAATCTTCAAGAGAGTTCTTATCAAAAAAATTATGTGAAATAGAAGATGGCCAAATATTCTATAGGACAACATGCTTGGATGGTTCATCCGAGCATTGCGGTGGCTTCCAGCGTATGCTAGTATGTCAACTTATGGAAAGCACTAATGAGGTGGGACAAAAACTAGTAGAGTTCGGGAAGTATAAAACAGTGGCATATGCTACAAAAGATGGGTCTCAAGAAAAAAGGTGTGATTTGGTTATTGAGAAGATTCCAATGTACAAATTTATGACCAAATTTCATGACAGTATATTGTCTGAGTATGCAATGCATACCCATAGAGCCCAATGGTTGGACATGAAGTTCAAGCTATGTAAGGACACATTTCCAGTTGGAAACATAATATCCGTGGTTGAGTTTGCAAAGAACTATACTCTACAGCCACAACATGAGGTGTAGTCACAATATTACAACTCCACACAAGTTTTGATATTTGTGCAGAGTGAATTCATTCATGCATCTGATAGTACAAATGAGCAAAGGAAGGCATTGAGGGAGTACCACTTTTACATTAGTGATGATCACACACATTCTCTAGAGTTCATGCAAGGTTGTTTCTAGATGTTCTACAATGGTTTGGTTCAGAGGGGCATAAAATACAATCAACATATAATATGGTCTAATAACTGTGCAGCACAGTTCAAGAACTCGCACATGTTCTACTGGTCATGTAGGATGCATGCAATTATAGGTGTTCAACATATATGGAACTTTTGTGAGGCTAGACATGGAAAGGGGGAGCATGATGATGCAGGAGCATGCATGAAAAGAGCATTAGCACGAGAAGAATTAAAGTATAAAAATAGTGAAAAGTTGACAGATGCAAAATCAATCGTCGACTAGTGTAATGCTTTGATGGGTCCAGGTGATGAAGGTATGTCTTCAGTTCATAGATTTTTTTGGTTGATGGATGATACTAACATTGCACCATATGAATATTGTTGTACACTAATAGGATCAAGTAAGGTACACTCTTGCCTTAGCTCAAATACAAGTTCATGGAGTATCGATACACGAAAGATGGCATGCTTTTGTTCTTCATGTATAATGCAAGACTGTAATGATTGTGAGTCAGAGAAGTGGGTTGACAAATAATTCACAAGTTATCTTAGCCCACTTCACACATATCGCCCCCTCCGAAGGCATTGGAACTGACACAGATAGAATCAGTAATCGAATTTGACCACATATCAGATCTAGTTCCATGAGGTGATATATCTACTTTCTTAGTTGTTGAAATTCCATATCATTAGATCTTACTTTGTATTGTATTCATAATGTTGAAAAATTTCAAGAGACTTTTTGCACATATCAATACAGGGCATGTTTATGCAGTTATTGTCGATGAAGACAATGAAGAGGGAATGAACTATTACTTGTTTTGTTGTGTTGAGACAAAAAATAAATTGGAGGTCCCTGTTATAGATGGAGAAAACATCAAATACCCTACAAGGTTAGTTGTGGTTATTGGAACATGGCTTAGAAGGTACCCACATTCAAGTGTTAAACATTGGCTATTTCAGGACTTTGACATGCATCGTATGATTCTTAATTACTCAAACCTTGTCATGGCATCCAATGTTCATTTGACCAAATATGGGGGTAGTTGAACAAGTCATTATGGAAGGTCCGTGAGTCTGACCATGAGGGAATACTTGACACAATAAAGAGTAAAGCAGACCTAGATGGTTCGTTGGATTAATTTGTAAGTATATGCACATTAATTTGTTTGATGCCAATTCTATAATCTTCTTTTACAGTGATTGGTGTCCCCTTGCAAAAAATGTAGATATATGAGTTATCCAAGAGAATGTCAACTAGAAAAGCAATGGAACATCCTTATTTTGATGCCTACATGCAACATCTATAAGTGCCTTCCATCTATTTTTATTTCATTTCCATTTTGGATGTTCTTTATTTTTCTCTTTTACTTTGCATATTTGTAAGTAAACTACTAAGGGTTGATTGATCTTTCATTGCAGAAAATTCTGATTTAAGAGCCATCAAAGAAAATCTTAGCCAAAAAAGCGATGCAAAATACTTATTTTTATGATTTTGAAAAATATCAATTTTTATTTCAAGCCATTGTAAGAGAGCATTTGAGGTTAACCTCATGATGAGAACCTATGAATAAGACATTTAAAGAGAATCTTGAATGTATGAGTGACATTGTAAAATATCTGAGAGAACTAAGTGCTAGAGGCATTGTAATAAGATTTAATTACATAATGAGATATACTCAAATATTGTAAGGTTGAAGTTCATGTTTGGTGTAGTAGCACCTTGTTCTGTAAATGCTTTGAGTAGAAAAATTTGCAAACTTTGAATTTTCAAATGTAAACAATGTGAAAAAGGTCATATAAAGGTCATGTAAACAATTTGTACACATTTTTTTGCAACTCATGTGACCAAGTGGATTGTTCCAACACGTCTAAATAGGTATGTTTATGCTAGGAATGATCCTCTTTCGCACCGAAACACGTGGAATCGCTCTGAGCTATGTTCCACTGGATCGATCCCTTAAGGGTCCAAAGTGTAAAATAGCTTCAAAATTTAGCATGCTATTACTTGGATACTGTGACACCTAGAAACTTCTCGTCTGATCCTAAAAAAGGCATTGGACCCCTCTAGAAAAACCACTCTTGATTTTGTCTATATTGGAGTGGTTTTCTCGTGGCGACGGATTTTCACTTGATGGAAAAGGTATCAAATTCAAGTAGTGAAAAGTTGCAAAGTTTTGCAACTTTCACTCTACAACTCATGTTACCAAGTGAACTGTTCCAACACGTCTGAATAGGAATGGTCCTCTTTCACACCGAAACACGTAGAATCGCTCTGATCGATCCCATAAGGGTCCAAAGTGCAAAATGGCTGCAAAATTTAGCATGCTAGTACTCAGATACCATGACACTTAGAAACTTCTCATCTAATCTTATAGAAAGGTGTTGGACTGCTCTAGAAAAACCTCTCTCGGTTTTGTCTATCTTGGAGTGATTTTCTCATGGCGGCGGATTTTCACTTGATGGAAAAGGCGTCAAATACAAGTTGTGCAAAGTTGCAAAGTGGTGCAACTTTTGCTCTGCAACTTGTGTGACCAAGAAGACTATTCCAACACATCTGAATAGGTATGTTTACACTAGGCATGGTCCTCTTTTGCACAGAAACATGTGGAATTTCTCCAAGCTATGTTCCACTGGATCGATCCCTTAAGAGTCCAAAAGTGCAAAATAGTTGCAAACTTCAGCATGCTATTACTTGGATACTGTGACACTTAGAAACTTCTAATTTGATCCTACAAAAATATGTTGGAACCCTCTAGAAAAACCTCTCTCGATTTTGGCTATCTTGGAGTGGTTTTCTCGTGGCGATGAATTTTCACTTGATGGAAAAAAGGTGTCAAATTCAAGCAGTGCAAAGTTGCAAAGTGGTGCAACTTTCGCTCTGCAACTCGTGTGACCAAGTGGACTGTTCCAACACATCTAAATAGGTATTTTTATGCTAGGAATGGTCCTCTTTCACACCGAAACACGTATAATCGCTCTGAGCTATGTTCCACCGGATCGATCCCTTAAGGGTCCAAAGTGCAAAATGGCTGCAAACTTCAACAGGCTAGTACTTGGATACCATAACACTTAGAAAATTTTCATCTGATTCTATAGAACGGTGTTGGATCCCTCTAGAAAAACCTCTCTCGGTTTTGTCTATCTTGGAGTGGTTTTCTCATGGCGGCATATTTTCACTTGATGGAAAAGGTGTCAAATTCAAGCTATGCAAAATTTCAAAGTGGTGCAACTTTTGCTCTACAACTCGTGTGACCAAGCCGACTATTCTAGCACATTCAAATAGGTATGTTTATGCTAGGCATGGTCCTCTTTTTCATCAAAACACATGGAATCACTCTGAGCTATGTTCCACCGAATCAATCACTTAAGGGTCCAAAGTGCAAAACAGATGCAAACTTCAACATGCTATTACTTTGATACCGTGACACTTAGAAATTTTTCGTCTAATCCTACAGAAATCCATTCAACCCCTCTAGAAAAAACTCTCTCGATTTTTGTTATCTTGGAGTGGTTTTCTCGTGGCGGCAGATTTTCACTTGATGGAAAAGGTGTCAAATTCAAGGAGTGAAAAGTTGCAAAGTGGTGCAACTTTCGCTCTACAACTTGTGTGACCAAGCAGACTATTCCAACACATCTGAATAGGTATGTTTATGCTAGGAATGGTCCTATTTTGCACTGAAACACGTGGAATCGCTCCGAGCTATGTTCCACCGGATCGATCCCTGAAGGGTCCAAAGTGCAAAATAGCTGCAAAATTCAACATGCTATTACTTGGATACTGTGACACTTAGAAACTTCTCATCTAATCCTATAGAAAGGTTTTTGACCCCTCTAGAAAAATATCTCTCAATTTTGGCTATCTTGGAGTGGTTTTCTCGTGGCGGCAGATTTTCACTTGGTGGAAAACGTGTCAAATTCAAGCTCTGCAAAGTTGCAAAGTGGTGCGAATTTCGTTCTGCAACTTGTGTGACCAAGCGGACTATTCCAGCACATTCAAATAGGTATCTTTACACTAGGCATGGTCCTCTTTTGCACTGAAACACATGGAATCTCTTTGAGCTATGTTCCACCAGATCTATCCCTTAAGGGTCCAAAGTGCAAAATGGCTGCGAACTTTAGCATGCTATTAATCAAATGTCGTAATGCTTAGAAACTTCTCATCTAATTCTATAGGATTGCATTGATCTTTTCTACAAAAACCTCTCTCAGTTTTGGCTATCTCAAAGTGGTTTTCCAGTGGTGGCGGATTTTCACTTGATGGAAAAAGCATCAAATGCAAGCAGTACAAAGTTGCAGAGTGGTGTAACTTTCATTCTACAACTTGTGTGACCAAGTGGACTATTCCAACATGTCCAAATAGGTATGTTTATAGTAGGAATGGTCCTCTTTTGTACCAAAACACATGGAATCACTCTGAGCTATGTTCCACTGTATCGATCCCTTAGGTTGGAGGAGTCTTAAGTTGCAAATTTGTAAGTTTCTTAAAGCAACAAATTTGAAATGATATTGAATGGCCCACTTAGTACTCAGTGCATCTAAGTGATGCTCACAGAGGTGAGGCACTAGGCCTTCTTGGGAGGTCACCCATTCTAGTATACTCCAACTCAAGCGCTTAACCACAAATTTTTTTCCCCAAGAAGGCACAGTGGAAAAGGCAAAATCCACTCTACTTTTGATCAGTGGAAAGGAATTCCTAAGAGACATGAAGGAGGAAGGAGTTTTCTATGCAATCATGTTGAAGCCAAAGGAGGAGGAGTGACCTAGTTAGATACCTATGATAGTAGAGGTGAAGCAACTATTGGATCAGTTCAGGGATATCATTTGTGAAGGTACACTAGCTACACTACCACATAAGAGGGCAATTAGTCATCAAATTGACTTTGTACCAGGAGCAACATTTTCTAACAAGGCTGCATACAAAATGACACCAGAGCAGAACAAGGAGATAGCTAGGCAATTTCAAGAACTTTTGGACCAAGGGTTGGTCAGGAAAAGCATAAGCCCATGTGTTGTTCCAGTGGTGTTGGCACCTAAGAAGGGAGATAAGTGGAGAATGTGTACTGATTCTAGGGCCATATATAGGATAACCATTAGACATATGTTTCCTATTCCTAGGATAGAAGACTTAATGTACTGTTTAGGGGGTGCTAAGTACTACTCCAAGATTGATTTTAAAAGTGGCTACTATAAGATTAGGATAAAAGAGGGAGATGAATGGAAGTCAGCTTTTAAAACCACAAAGGGGTTATATGAGTGGCTAGTAATGCCATTCGAGCTTATAAATGCACCTAGCACTTTTATGAGGGTGATGAATGAGGTCTTGAAGGAATTTATGGGAGTCTTTGTGTTAGTCTACTTAGAGGTTACCCTCATCTTTAGCTAAACAAAAGAAGAACATATGAAGCACCTAGAACTTGTGTTGAAGAAACTTCAAGAGGAGAACCTCACCATAAATCTTGATAAATAGGGTACTCGGTAACTTGTTGAGGTGTCTAACTAAGGAGTATGGACAAGGATGGGAACAAGTCCTTTCACATACAAAAATTTCCTACAATGATAGCACAAATAGGTCTACTGGTAAGAGCCCATTTGAAATTGTATATGGGTTACATCCAAGGGGTGTACTTGAGCTAAGAGACCTAAAAGGTTATGAAGGAATTAGTAGACATGCTGATGATTTTTCTCAGTCAATGAGAGAGGTTCATGAGCAGGTAAAGAAGACACTAATGAAGGCTAACCAAAAGTTGAATTCTAAAAGAGATGAAGGGAAGAGAGATCTACAATTTCAAATAGGTGATTTGGTGATGGTATACTTGAACAAGGCAAGACTATAGAAAGGAATACCAAGTAAGTTGCAGATGAAAATGATAGGGCCATGTAAAGTGTTGGCTAAGTATGGATCCAATGCATACAAGGTGGAGTTACCCAAGGAGATGTCCACTTCACCTATCTTCAATGCGAAGGACTTGGTGAAGTATAAAGGACCATAAATGGATGAGGAACAATATAGTGTTGAGGTGTGTAAGGATGTGGATGAACTCAAGGTACCTGATCAGATCAGGCCACAAGTGGACAACATTCTAGACTCAAGGGTGAAGAAGAAGACTAGGCAAAAGACATACATGGAGCACCTAGTGAAGTGGAGACATCAACTAGAGTCAGAGGCTACTTGGATAGTAGAAAGTTATATTAAGAAGCATGGACTTAGTGAGGTGCTCTTGACACCACAGGTTCCTTAACTTCTTTGTTGTAGGGGGGAGAATGGTGCAGGAGCACCTTAAGGTCTTTTGGAGAGATCTTTGCAATTTTGGCTTGTAGGTCATTCTAGCCAACCACCAAGGCAATAAGGACTATGATGTAAAGTCCCAAGAGTTTTTTTGATGAGTGAATTGGAAATAGGTTTGTTAGGGGCTTGCAGTTTGGGTAAGTCTTGGACATTGTGAGCATTTTGAGCAATGTTGCCTTGGCTATTTGTCCTAAAAGTTGGAAAATAGCATTAATGATGCTCTAAGCCTGACCCAAGGGTCCTAGAACATGGGAGAAAGGTATATAAGTTCATCAAAACCCTAATACCTGGGTTGGAGGATTCTTTTCATGAATTAAGACTTGGAGAGTACATTTTTGTGATTGGAAGAGAGCAAGTTTTCATTGAATTTTTGTGGTTGAGCCTTCATCCAGTCAAGAATGGATTGAAAGGACTTATTTGATACTTTGAGTCTTCCCTTTTTTTCACTTAATTACCTTCTGTAGCATTAGATTAGTCATCTAGACCGATTGGTTATCTTTTTGCAAGTTTTTGGTGTTCTTGGTCTAATTGCCGGTTCATGCCAATTTTGTGAATAATGAGTCCCACTTGAATTCCCATGGCTTTCCTTTCATGGAAACTTGGAATAAAGTTTTGGACTGTGTAAATAGTGTACATATAGGTTTAGGGGTCTTGTTTTGTAGGGAAGGTCGTCAAATCATCAAGCACTAGGCAAGTGCAAGTGCATTTTGGCTAGTAGCTTGGAGAGGACAACAACAAGGAGAGCTGCTAAATGGATTGTTTTGTGCTAATAAAGAGTATGGGAGTGTAAGAACATGTATCTCAGTCATGTGTGTGCTAGGAGGAGAGCTGAGGAGGTCGTTGAAGCACTCAAAGAAGGAAAATGAGCCAAAAACCCTAGGAACCCTTGAAAATAGGGGGTTTGAGGACAATCATATGTACAGACACTTGTAGGACCTAAGGCCTGGTAAATCTTGGATCCTTGATGGTCAAAAGAAAGAATCTATAAAAAAATTTGGGGGTTGTTAAGACTGTTTGTGAGAAAAGTCAATAAAACGGGTTCTAGGAGGCCAAATTGGGGTAGAAGGCTACAAGGCCTAAAATTGAGTTTTTCAAGAAAGCGATGGGTAAAAGGTGAAAGAATCCAATAAGATGGAATAGTGAGAAGAAAAATCAACCAAATGAAAACTAGGATACCCTTCCCTAGCCCTGGAGTGGTTAGGACACTTTGGATCAGTGTGGAGCCCAACGAAGCTTAGTGGTGGATTAGGAGTGATGGAGAAGAATTTGAAATTGGTGGAGAGTCTTACATGGTGAGAGGGGTTTAGGAGTGATCCCTGAGTAGGGTAGATAGGAATACCCCAAGAAGACCAGAGAATAGGTCTTGGGAAGAGCAAGAGTGCTCTTGAGGGATATAACTCCCCATCACTTTAGCTCATCAATTGATAAGTAGGAGGTATTTTCTATAATGTGTCAAATTGTGATATTGCTATCACAATTCCATTGAGCAGTCATTTGTAGTATTAGATACAGCTCTAGCTTCTATAGTATTGCACATGATTGAAGATAGTTTCAAAGATCTAGATAACATCAATAGTTCACATTACTCAAGAAGGATGAACATCTTAAAGACATTTGCGGAAATCAGGAGAAGTAACCTTCCTGTGGACTTAGGGTTGCAATATTTGATCTACAACATGTTACACCATTTATTCAGTAGGATCAAGAACACACATAATGAAGGTGTGTTTTTAGCCATGAAATATTATGGTTCAAACTATCCAGGAGAGTGATGTTTTATCTCGACCAACCATATCTATACCATGGTTTGTCTGGAAACAAAGATGGGTTCTCTCTTCATTAGCATATACATTATTCCTCGATGTTTTCACACCAGTGTTACAAGACTAGGAATCGCCTCGGACTTGACAAGCCATTTTTTGACTTGGACTCGGGCTCGGAGCCCAAACTCGACAAATAGAAAAACCTAAGAAATTCAAATATTTGTAAGGATTTAAAACTTGTTTCATGCACCCTTTAATAAATAAACCTTAAAGACACAATAGCATCATCAAATAAAAATTACTATGATCCCATACACAAACATACATCAATCACATAAGTATAAGCGCAAATTTTAGCTGAAGGAAATAACACATCTAGATATATAAATTTTGTGATATTGCTATTAGGATTCAATCATGTAGTTTTACAAGTGAAACTCATTGACCCATGATTCATCAATAGTGGTTCACAAGAACCCATCTCTCATGATAATGAATGGTTCATAAGGAGGAAGATAAATCTTCATACATTTCTTCTATCACAAATGAGATAAGTGCTTGGTTTCATGAAGGTCATGAGACAACCATTAATGGGGAGTGGATACATGAAGAATTGATGGAGAATGATAATGGCTTTAGACCTACTATAAAGGATTTTTTTTTTTGTTTCAATGATGCAAGAGGTTTTTGGTTTCACTACCAAAATGAGCCTACGAAGAATGCATGTGAAACTCCTTTTGACCTCGAGGGTATACTTACTCCATCTCCAGGATCATGCATTGAGGATGACATAGATCAATGCTAGGGATAACCAATTAATAATTATACATGTGAATAATTCAAACATGTACATGTCAATAAGGGAACTGCAAGTAATTGTAAACACGTAAGCCTCAAAAATTATACACACAAAATAAAACAAATTATATGCACAAATAAAAGGTATATGCATGAAAACATGTATGCCAAAAAGTATACACTAGAATTCACGTAAGTCACAAAGTATACACATAATTTGTAAAGTATACACTTGAATTTACGTAACTCATATCTATTGAACCATAAATTTAGAATGCAAATATGGATAGGCATCGAAAAAAGATATTTGTATTAACCAAATAGCCATGTAGGCATACATAAATATATGTTAATATAAGTATGAAATATATGTACAAAATAGCCATCTAGGCATACAATGTCAAATATGTCCAATAAAAAATATGTATAAAACTGCCATGTAGGCATATAATAAAGGACTTTGGAATCAAAAGTCATTGCTCTCCATGCCCAGGAAATAAAATATTTCCCTTTCCTTTTTGCTCGGATGGTGATAGGTCTATCACTCATTTTTTCTACGCTCGTTGAGTGCTCTTGCTACTCTTCCTAGGGTTTAGTTCATGGTGAAGTTTTAACTGTTATAATAAGAAGTAAAGACATGAATATATAGAAATTACATTATAAAAAATGATATATTTGAACAAATAATCACTTACAACCATCTCATGATCTCTGTCCATGACGGAAATATCCTCACGCCTATGCTCAGGCATGCTCAAGCCCTGTATAAACCATGCAAATAGACAAAAACTATGTGAATCAATAATCGTTTGATTTCTCACTAACTAACATCTATAACAACAAATGTAAATTAAAACTTACTAATTTTCCTCATACCTCTTCTGTTAGAGCCATCAAGGATTGTATAGAAAATTTCACACCAACATCCATTGCCCTCGTCACATTCAGAGGTGTATCATCTCGCAACAACTAAAAATAAAACAACAAATTATTCAACGTAATCAACGATGTGCATGTATAAACTACACAAATCTATTAAGTACTTGATTCATTAGTTAAACTCTTTATTCTATTACCTGCATGAAGGTTTGAGAAAATCTACCACCACTAGGAAGTGTTCCATCAAAACCTCCAATATTAGTCTATTCAACATCCAAAATTGCATATTAAATTTCCATTCATAAAACAATGCCATTAATATGCAATAAACTTATAATTTTTTACTAGTTACATACCCTAGTGATAGTTGTACTACAAAATTAGGTTGGTGGGGGGGCAGTGTATCCAGTCTCAACACTGTGACCTTGCAATTTTATTAAAATCATAAGAAAAATTTAGTTAATCTTGCATTTCAAAATTGAAATTTAATAAATTAAATTCAATGAACACATGCACTAACTTTTACTTGACTATCAATGCCATATGCCTCATGCAAAATGTCAGCTGCCCTCTCCATCTCCATGGATCCTACATACCAGTCTCCTAAGGGTCGGTGGGGTCATGTGAACAAGTAGCCCTACAAGATTGACACACATGTGTTTGAAGACCACCACTAGAAGACTCCCCTAGATGGCACTGTAGAATAGGGCTAGTATGATGGATGACACTCTGGGTCAAAGTGTTGATTTCCTGCAATGTCTCTACGTCATCACTTTCCTCAATGACGGAAGGCATAACAATGTGCTCATGAGGTGGCGTAGTGAGAGCTCATCTACCTTGTTGCGTAGGATCCAACTGTGCACTAGGTCTATCCTAAGCCAACCCCCCACCTCTCCACTGGAAATCCCTCATATCAAAATAATTTGGGATTTTGTTCAATATGAACTCATTGTATAGTTTCCTAAGGAAATACTATGGGACCTCACAATTGTTGCACGGTGGATAATCAAAGACCATGTACCACCTATCATAAAACACTCCTTCATTTGTTGGTGGTGGCACCAATGGATAGGAAACCTCTTCGCATTGATGGTAAGATTTTGATTTGTGCGTGGGTCGGTGAATAATGAGCACAAATCACCTTATGTTATTTTTAAATCTTTCACATCCTTGTATGATAGTTTATTTGGATAATACTCCCTAGATGCCTGCCTCCTATCTTCCCATCCAATTATTTGTTTGCTAATTGAATCTACGTTTGTTAACATATCTTTAAATGAAAATGCTAGGGTCATTCTTTCTGTGGTTAAACCATTTGGATCACTCAACCTATTGATCAAATACTCAATTTGTTTTTTGTTGTTCTCAATTTCACTCATTAAATTTTGTTGAGTGCTAGGAGGGGGTTGAGTGATTGGTGGAGGAGGTTGATGTTGTGGTTGATTTTGATCTTGAAGATTTGGTTGGTCCTCCTATTAAGGATTTTGAGGGTTTGGAGATTTATTTGCATCTCCTAAAAAAACAAACAAATAGATATCAAATTCAACCTAAAACTAACAAATTCAAAACAAAAAGCATAGAATCCTTACCTCTTACAACTCCTCGTCATCGTGGTACCATTGTTACGAAGAAATTTGGATTCTTGGTGAATAAATTCTTCTCCTAGAATGCGAGCATGATATTTTGGGGTTTTTGGCCATGGGTGGAGAAAAAAACCAATTGAAATGCAAATGAGAGATTTTCATTTTTTCTTTCTTTTAACAGTCAATAACGAGAGTGCATTATAACACGCTCAAGTTATGGCTTTGTAGTTGTGGCCGAAGGGACCTTTCCTAGGTTTAACGAAAGACATAATGAATTTGTGTTATGCTTTTCAAAAAAAAATTTTGAGGGTGTCCACGGAATTGCTACCCATTTCTATGAACCCGCCCACTAAATTAACTAAAATAAAGGAACGAATTAATCAAGAAGTGGACCCCCTTAGATGAGTATCCTCTAAAACTAATGCAAACTCAGATACTCAGCTCAAAATCTCATTTTATTTGTTGGAAAAGGAAAATACAAAAGAGTATGTCTGATAGTATTATCAGATTGTACAATAGCTTTGAGACTAACCCCTAAATAAGGAGGATCCAAACCTTATTTATCAACAAAATAAGGTATTCAAATTCAACTAATTGAGAGCATTTCATTTAGGGAAAACAAAGAAAAGAGGGGAAGGGCAGTTACACATGCAAGGGAATTCATTCAGACATGCATGTCCAAATGTGGACTCGACCACTGCAGTAACACATGTATTGATCAATGTCATTAAATATCAGAATAAGGTAGTTACATGCAGCTGACATGGGAATCTCACCCCATTGTCCTCTAGTTGACCTTCACGTGATTCCTCTGTGTGACTAGCTGGTGGCTATGTTTCTCAACTTAGCATTCTCAATCATGTCTGCATGGCAATGCTAGTACACATAATAACTACATAGCTATAATTACCTTAAAGAACATTCATTAACCACATGCAATATTAATATAGATAGTCCACATGATAGATAGTTTACAGACCATAGTCCATCCACTCTATTGAGATCGAGGTCTCATCCTTGAGAACATCACTGCAAAATCTCATTATAGATGAAGAATATTTGGTAACATGATTGAATGAGCTAGAGTTACTAGATGAGCGGCGTATGGATGCCTTAAACCACTTACAAGTCTATTAGAACCATCTCAAGTGAAGTTACAACAAGAAAATCAAGAGGCGGATCTTCCAAGTCACTGAGCTAGTACTAAAGGAGAATTAGAAGAATGCACAAAATCCATAGGCCAAAGGCAAGTTTGAGCCCAACTGGCTGGGGCCATTCATCATCACCATGAGCTACAAATCAGGAGAATACTAGCTATCAACACCCAAAGGGGAGCCTCTGTAGGATCCCATGAACAAATCTCATCTCAAAAAGTTGTACACCTAATATTTTAAGGGTAATACCAAAAAAATACAAAAAAATCAAAAGATATAAAAATCCAAAAAAAAATTAGAAAAAGGATTAAAAAATAGTAAAGAGAAAAAATCATCCTCTAGTGAAAACCACTTTAGTGGAACTTTGGGCAAGTACCTTGATGAAAACCTGGCAAAAAGGAATCTTGTGTAAATAAGCACTTTACATCCACCATGATCCCTGTGGCTTATTCTACATTAGCTATCATCTCCTTCTGCATCACCCATCGCATTTCATTGATCCTCCTATTCACCCATCCATGTCTGCATCATAGCTTGATCCTGCATTTGTTTCATTTTCCACCCTAGTACTACTTGGCACATTCCAAAGTTCAGTTTGTCCTACCTATATTGAAGTAGTCTATCGCATCACACTGGGGGCATGTTCATGCATCAAAATGGATTCATGTATATTCTTGCGATCTTCCTTAAAAATAAAAAATAAAATAAAAATTCATAAAATCCTTCAAGAAAATCCAAAAACATCCAAAACATCTCAAAAAATTGAAAATCAAGTCATCTTGTCGAACTACATCATCTTTGAGCTTGAACATAGGCAAGGTTGATCTTGAATCATCCCCTGAGACACCCTAGGTCAGTCCTTTAGAAGTCCATCACAATAAGATGGCAATCCATTTCTATGTCAGTCAAACTACGTGGTCTCTACGTATATAACATAGGTAAGGTTAATCTGTTGATCATCTCCCGAGAGCCCTAGGATAGGTATTTTAGTTAGTTTCATGGTCAAAATCTCAAAAAACCCAAAACATCCAAAAATCAAAAAAATCAAAACATTTATAAAACATCTCAAAAATACTAAAAACAGCCTCAAAACATTTCAAAAATAATAAAAACATCCAAATATGTGAAAAAAATCATTCCGTTTCATCTCGTTTTCACCCAAAATAATCTCATTCATAATAAATCAATTATCATCCTCATCTTTGGTAATTTAGTCAAAAACAAGTCTAGCAAGCTTAAAAGTAAAACATCAATTGCTAAAGTCTCAAGTCTAGGTCAGTAAGTACGTAAGTTAATCAATTATGAGTATCAATATCTTATCATCTAGTCAATCCCAAATCATCTGATAACAAAATTTCCTAGAATGCATCCTTCCTACAATGGACACCAACATCAGGCATCATCGTAGTTTAGTCTTGGCTAGAGGTATGAAGAACATTAGCTTGTTTGTTTACTTTATCTTTTTGACTTATCTAATTTTGTGCTCATTCCAATGACCTCTAAATGATTTCGAATCAAAATGGTTTAGAGAGAAAGGAATGGGGCAACAATCATCATATTTTTTTATCTGATGTGCTTGATGGATATTCTTGTAATATAAGTTGATCATGCGTGCTTTGTTTGGTTTGTAGGGAGAGTGTTTTAGATGTCTTTTTGTCCACATAGGAAGGCTTGATTTTCTATGGTTTGGTCCAAGATGTTTAGAATATCTGAGCTACATTTTGAATAAGGTTCTGTATGTCTAGTGTGAACAAGATTACTCCTATCTGATTGTCGAGTCAAATTCCATTATACTAGATACAACACCATCTTGGTATTTTATACCTGAATGCATCGTACCAATGTGTATTATCAAACATAGGGTAAATGGTCCTTTTAAAATCCCAATTCCTAGTAAGAAACTCATCATCATCATCAATACTGTATGTATTGGGTCCTCTTTTCATCTTCTTATTTCTTCTGTCTTCTTTCCATACTAATAGGGTACCATGATAGTTACTCAAAATAATTACTGATGCATCCACTCTACATCCACAGTTCATCAACATAAGGCATGTCATATCATATAAGAAACATAAATGCATTTTATTCATTAGGATATTATCACATAGGAATTCTTAGATCATCCATCACATAATCACATATCATATGCATCATCATTATACATCATAAATCATTACGAATACATAGCATAGCCCATTATAATAATCTTGTCACATATCATAATCATTTACATTTAATTTACATGTCATAATCATCTCACATTATCATATTATTTGCATATCACAAAAATATTATTTCATGTCATAAAATTTGCATCCATGAATCACTTAAAAATAGGAATCATCACATGTGGTAAAACATCATTTCATATCATTGTATCACATAATCATCTCACATTAGAATTATCATCTCATAATCATGTGCATTACATATCACATCATCTTAAATAAATTACATCCACATCATTACATTGTGCATAATCATAAGTCATTATTGTAAAAGATCATCTTATATCATAATCATTTCACATCAAAAGAATTTACATATTATAGAGGTTTATTAAGCATCTCATAAGAATACATTTTAGATATACATCATGACATTCTGCATAGGAAAATATACAAAAATAAATGCATCTATGAAATATCTGCATAATCACTGCATAAAATCATCGCATCACATAGAAACATACATCACATTGCATAAAATAAACACATACATCACATGAGATAAATTCATAACATCTGCATATAATATCAAATAGGATATTAAATTCATCCATCATGCATAAGTAAAGTAGGACACATCTCATAAATGAATTGAACCATATCATATATATAATCAAAAATATGTAACTGTCATGGTACAAAAAGCAAATCAGGATCAAATGTGTCTATATCAATTGGAATATATAAATGCCCATAGGGCTATAAAAAATGGATCTTATGGAGTTCAAAAATTATTCTTTCTCTGGATACAAAATGGTAGCTAACCCTGCTAGCTGAACCTCTCACCCTCTTGTCTCTCAACATGATCCTTAGACTGCCTCATTCCTATCTACTATGAAAACTCTAGCACCCAAGCCCCTATTGGCACAACCTATAGTACTCTGCGTATCTAACAACCTCACGATATAATTGTGTCAAAATTTTCCTACACTGGCAGGTAGAGGCTATTCTCTCAAGCTTCCATCTTTAGCCTATCTCTTGGTCCTGCTCAAATCAGGCCTGATCTCTCTATGCAGTAAGGGCCTGGACCTGCTATTTGGCCTAGTCCCTCTCGGTCATGAGTACATGCCCCTATTCTTGAAGTTGTTAATATACCACAAATCCCTCAGGGAATCTCTCTATTGATCCCCATCCCTCTGTTGGTCCCCATCTCTAGGCACTTGATTCACCTATACCATATGCTCTAGTTGGCATGGAGGTAATCCTCCCCCTCTTGGCCCTCTCTCTCCATCCCCATTACCATCCCCTTTGCCTCCTTGCCCTAGGTCTGCTAACCTACCTCTGGGCCTCCATCGTAGGGGTGTTGTACCTAGATCTCTCAATCATATGGGTGCTTTGAACCATGCTGTATAAGATACTATCACTCTGCATCCTCTTGAACCTGATCATATGGCCATGGTCAAGCCACCGACTATCAAAATGAAGTAACAGCCTCATCGGCCAAGATCGGTCTACCTCATGTTGTCTCCCTCGTAGTACGTGTGAAGATGGAAACATATTGGTCATCGGGATAGTCTTGCCTATCCTTGAATTGCTTGGAAAATCTATCTGGGAGATACCGCTATATCATGGTATAATCCCTATTGGAAGTGGATTTTTATAAAAAAATCTAAGTGTTTTAGCATTTAAAATCTAAAATTCCTGCTCTGATTTTCATAACAAACCCCACTACTACCATTCATAAAGCTATTTTCACCCTTTACCATGTTACCACTACCATATTGGCCATCCCTTACAACACTCATGCCTTATTGTAGTACCATGGTTTATCACCAAGTAGCTCATGGTAGGGTGGTGAGAAGAGCCACTAATATCCATATTTTACCACTATACCTTGGAGGGTCAGATTAAAGCCTACGGTAAAGTGGTATATTAAGGAGGAGTACTAGGATTATACCACAATATAACAGGAAGATAAAGGGTAGCCTGTGGTAGAGTGATAAGTTAATAAAGGATGCAAAAGACATACCATGATACCATGGGGAGAAAAAATACGATACGTGGTAGAGCGATATACTAAAGAAGAGCACCAGGAAGACACCGCAGTACCACAGGTGAGCCAGAGGTGATGTGTGGTAGAGTGGTACAATGAAGAAGGTAAAAAAATGAGAGGAGGAAATAGAGATGTTACATAGTATCAGTAAATAAATTGAGTGGTATGCTCGATGAAGTGTAAAGATTGAAAGAGCATCCCATATCAAAAAAACTGGTAGAAATTAAAACAAATGTTCTTAGAGGTTGCAGTGAACAAACATGCGAAAGGTCACAGCTCTTGAAGATGTATAAACACCAGATGAAAGAAAATGATCAAGGGATCAGAGTTAGTGATAGTAGTAGGTTAGGAAATTTCCAGTAGTTGGATGGGGTGATCAGTTGCTGAAACAAAATGTTATGTATTGCAAAATCTTTTGGAATAATATAATGGACAAGAAGATTTAACCTGATGAATCAAATATTCATGTCAATTGTTTATTAAGTTAAACAATTATTTGGATATCTCTAAGTTGGTGTTCCTTATTATTTGAATTTATTCCAAGAAGAATACTAAATTCATTAGACACATTTTCCTTTCTTGTGTAATATTCTTAATTGGTTTCTTCAAGTAGGAATTAAAAATCCTCTTAAACATATTATGGTAATTTTGAAATATCAATTGGATTAATAAGAAGAGTCTATAATTGAAGGCTGCCATTCTGTCTCCAGAAAATCCTATTAAGTTATTCAAAACTGAATATATCAAGTATATCTTTCATTTTGTCAGTACACATTTGTTGTCATTGTGTGATCCTTTTTAACTGATTCCTTCAAGGAAGGATTAAAATCTTCTTAGATACATCATAGTAACATAATAGGTCTTGATTGGATCAATAAGAAGAGTTTGTTAGTCACATCCTTGCATGTTTATACCAGGTATAACTCATATAAGTGCCAAAAAATTATAATTGTAGCTAGTTAGTAAGTTACATATCATTTACATCTTGACTCCATTCACCCAACAAAAGTAGGCACTGGTCATACCAATTCCATTTTAGAATTTCATAAAATATTATTCAAACCTTTACATCTCAAATTTTAGTAGGAGTAGTTATTAATATTTTATCTATCACTCCCTTTTTTCCATTGGGGATAGATTTCACAAGTAGGAAGCACACAGTTCAAGTCTGCACCATTTACCTAGGTACACCCGCCTAGGTCTAGTTGAGCTCGAAGAGAAGAAGGTTCAAATACACCATTTGGCCTTGTTCATTAGCCAAAAATGTATCAAGAGCTTGGCAGCCTCCTACGGTTTTTCAACCAAAATTTTTGAGAACTAACACTCCCTACCCAGCATTAGTTTGTCTTGTCATGCAAAAAAATGTTGTTGTACATCATCATACTAGGTGGGAATGTCAAGCCAGGGCCTCTAGGTGAATATTGTCATCTCATCAATGACCCTCCTCTAGTGAGGGATGCCACCTACCCCTATGTGGGTAAATGTGGTCACTGCTCCTTTGTATCACCAAAAGATGGGATCATCTAGCTCTAAAGAAATAACTATAACCCAAGGGTGGATCACGACAATGTACTCCCAAGCACAGACATGTAGGAGTGTTACTCTAGCTCTAATAGGGCTATTATCCAAGTATGCGAACTCATGAAGATCATGGTAAAGGGAGGTCGATAATACTGGCCCCCTTGCAAAGCACTCCCACCCTCAGAGCATCTGCTTCCAGGCGAGACCCATCTTGGGCTAAAATATTTCCCACGGTGATCTAGCTCCACAATACAAGAGACAATGGTAGAAAAAATCAATCTGAAAGTGGGCACTATGCACTTATACCATTCTAACTCTATCTTTGCCTCAACAAAATTGATCTCTTTGAGCTCCATCACATCAAAACATGTGTCCCTCCTAGCCTCCACATCATAGATGAATCTCTCTTCGTGGATGGGCAAATGAAGAATGCACCAAACATCCTCAGACATGACTGTAGCCTCTCCTATGGGAAAGTGAAATGATGACGTCTCATTGTGCCATCTCTCTGCTAGGGCAGTCATCATGCCTAGGTGTGTCTGAATGGGACGTGTGTAGGTGATATACCACAACCCAATTGCCCCAATGTGCTCCTAGAGAAGGTCATGCATACCAGCTAACTGATTCAGAATTAAGGATTGGTGCTCCCATAAATGTAGTATCCTGAGGTCCTCCTACGCAAGAAAACCCATAGTGTCAAGTTTCGTAAAAAAATCAGGATCCCACCTTGAGTTTTCACAATTGAAAAAATAAGTGCATCATTTTTTGTGATTGCAGTGTAGTTTTTAAATTCCAAACTACACCTCCATCACATAGTTTGACCCCATAAAATCCAAACTGCGTCGTCACGTCGCATTTTGACAATGACCCTAAAATCTAAAATCTAAATTGGCTTGCATCGATGCAGTTTGCACAAGTGTCTAACTTTGACCCCTAACCCTAAATTCCAAATTGGGTCACGGTGGTGTAGTTTGTAGATGTGGCACCAATTTTTCCCTTCCAATAACACTAAACTGCACTGCTTGACCTAAGTTGACCGTTTGACCCTATTAAATGCATGCAAAAAATTGAAAAAATGAGATGGGTAAGAGTCACATACCATCGATCCTTTGTCATCTGGCCATTGGTACACTCACGCTCGATCAAAGATGTGTTGTGGAAGCACTCATTACACCATATTGATTAGTAGTTAGAGCTCAAAAATGCAAAATCTTAAAAGGCTAAGTGTGCAAATGAATTGAAAATGACCCCTTGGGGCCTATTTAATCTTGAAAATTAGGGTTTTTTTACCTTGTTTAGCCATCCAACTAGGTTTTTAGAGCCCCAATCCTCTTTTTGCTCGATAGAGGGCCATTTTACATTTTTTTGGCATCCCAGACCCTGTTGGTGTTTTTTCTTGTAAACCAGATTTGTCTCCTAATCTACCTATGGAATTGCTAATTCCAATCAAGGGCAGCTCAGAGGACCTGGACCAACTGATGAGGATTTTAATAAGAACCTCCTACACTTTGGGATTTGCAAGACCCAAGAGTGTGGTCCCTATAATGACTTATGATCTCTACACCAAACTCATAATCAAATTACAGATAATCCCATAAATAGCTCAACAAAACATAATACTACTAGAGTGAATCGGCCCTTCACCAATAATATCAAATACTTGGAGCATGAGATGATTACAAAATTATTTCGTAACTTATGATAGTCATTTTAATTTCAAGTTGGCAGCAAGCCCTAAGTAAAGACAAATAGAAACAGAGTTTTATAAACTCATACAATTTAGATCAGTGACATATACCATTGGGGAGTCAAGTTCATAAACATTCAGAAATTAACAACAGACTCAAATACCTAGCATGTATAACCCTTGGCAATATTGGATTACAATAGTGTCAATCCCTATCCCAACCCAATACTTCTTACTGAATCCTCCTATGAACATATCCATTTAAAATTCCATCAAAAAATTTTAATTAACCCTTTGAGTTAAAGCCAAAACGGAAAGCTTACACATCATAACAATGAGATGAACATCATAATCCTCGATTATTCCATTCAAAATGGTGATATATCTGTACTGAGGAGAGATGCAAGCTTGAGATATAACATCAAAGACCAAATGCTAGTACTGTTATGAATATCAAATCTTCATAAACTTAAAAACCATTACAAAGGAATCCCAACCCTAAATCTTCCTTAACATTCAAAAAGAAAAGTTCTTACAAGCTGTTCTGCAACTATATCTAGACTTGATCTTTAAAAATATCTGACTTGCCCACCAAATTTTGGCCTTGAAATCCTTCTTATAGAAATGAAGGAGCAAACAAGCATCCAGCTAGAAGTTACACATATCATCAATTAATAGGACCCCTAGGTGCCCGCTCAAAACTATGATTAAAATTACAAGGTCTTAGAGCATCTTCCTATTGATTTCATCCATTACACAATAGCTACCACATTTGTTATCCCTCAAAATATGTGCCCAAAGCCATCATGAAATGAAAACCATAATTAGTTACAATGTAACCGCTAAGTTGTTGATTTCCGGTAGTAGATACCTTTTCACTCCTCTTCGGTTAAGTATTTGTCCACCCAAATTTGATATTCTTCATCCGTGGGCCAATTAAAACTCACCACCTCTATCACCCTAGTATTATAAGGTGTGAATTTCAGCGCAACCTGGTTGACCTCTCTTCCAAATGACTCCAAGAACATGCTAGTATAAATTATTTTATCTATGTTGCTTACTAACAAGTCATGATCTGAGTCATCACAAATCAATTTGATTTGTGCACTGATGACTTCCTCTTCCATTTTTTGCCATTATTGCAGTGTCTTAATGTTTCTTTGTGCATCTAATATATCAGGAAAAAACTTATCATTCCAATCATCAAAACCTTTTACCAATTCTCCAATTTTCTTACTCAAGTCATCAGGTAGGGCCTTGAATCCCTTCAATGATTTCACAAAACTTTGAGTGGGCTTTAATAATTGGGGCCTATTATTTGCATCAAACCTGGAAGACTTAAACATAATATCTAAATCAATGGCACGAGGGATCCACTTCTCAACTAGGGGTAAGACAACATCCCAATCCCCGTTAATATTTTGCAATCCACTCAAAAATAAAGAATATAAAGAATGAACAAATGGCAGCCTTGAATCAACCTTCTCATTTAAATGCCTCAAAATAGTGTCAACAACCTCATTGTGTTTACCCATAGCCTCATTCTCACTCGCCTTTAAGGTAGCCTATAAATCAGTGATCTTATCCATCATCTACTTTTTGGTAGGATCTACAAAATAATCCATTTCCTCCTCAACTAGGTCCCGCACAGGACTAGGAGTAGGTGTCTGAATTGGGGATCCAAGAATAGAAATGATTGGGATAGTAGGTTGTAATGACCCCAAAGTAGTAGGTATTACTCTGACAATAGGAGCATTGGAAGATTCTCCCACCTACCCATATTTTAACCTATCTACTTCAGACTGTAGCTCGACATTTCTCTACTACATTCTACTATACTCCCCAATTATTACATTATACTTTTCCATCAGGATTTTCCTTTATGCCTCTTCTCTTTTTGCTATCCTTTACGCCAATTTGGCCACATTCAGTATCAAGCATGTGGCTTTTATTATTGAGGTTTCAGAGGCCCTCTTGATAATAAGCCCACCCCTTAAATTTGGGCTAATGTCTATCACATTTGGTTTTCTACCCTAAGGTGCCAGAGCCCATATGGCTAATGTGTCATACTCCTCACTCAAGGAAAAGTCTTGTAGGGCTGCCTTGACTTCTTCTTCACTACTCTGCATAGGATGCTTAGATTGCATAATAGCATTGAATTCCACAACATCACCTATGTCCCATTTAGGGAGGAGTAAGACACCTACTTGAGTCACAATTTTCCTTCCTTCCTTAGGAGTGATGTTTTTGAATTCATCCATCAATTCAGCCTTCACTTCATCATCATTCTCCTAGTTTGACCTATCAGGTCTTGACTCCCTCCTACTCTTGCATCTGTCCTAATAATATTCTAATTTCATTCTCCAAATCAATTGCAATAACATAGGAGTTTTCACAAAGGCATCATCATCCAAGAATGCCTTGCAAGCCTCCATCCTAGCATCCTGTACATATTGCCCTTTTATATCCATGTCAGTGAGCACCAATTGTGCTGATCTAGTAGGGGAAGGGATACTAACCTGCATTTCCTAGTTAGTTATGACTATTTCATCCATCAAAACCTCTTGTGGTTCTTCAATCCTTTGCCTTTTAGGGCTTAGCTCTGATGACAGTTCCACAGGATCATCTCTTGGTGGTGAATCCAAATCCATAATGTTTATCCCTCTAGGCTTCTTGACCCCATGACCCAGTAGTGATTATGTTTTCATTATTTGCTTTCCCTTTTTATCTCCCACCTCTATATCACTTCTATCATCTCTTCTCCTCCTATATAGAGTCTTTTCCACTGATGGCTAGTAATTTGGCCTTGTTTCCTCAGGCCTCACCTCTGACTCTTGAATCCCCAAGTCTAATTCTAAATTGGCTTTCTTGGTCCTTAGGATATTCATGATTTCCTTGAAATTGATCATCAAAAAAATAATTCTTTTATGAAATGGAGTAAACTCCATCAACGGATCATACCTTGGATTCAGTTTATGTACAATGGCCAACATTTTCTCATAAGCAATCCATTTTTCCTTATTCAATTCTTGTTGGTTCAAATCAAATTCATTTCTAATTAAATCTTTGGGGAAGTTGAAAACATGAGTAAATTTACCACCTTTAATCTTCTACCTAAATATGGAAAAGAGTCCCTTGATGTCATGTTGCCTCCTAGATCCATTCTTCAAATGGTACTCATCAAAATATCGGTCAAAATGAACCCATCCTCCCTTAGAAAATACAAAATCAGAGACAATAGTATAGTCAGGGAACAAAGTCCCTTTTCCTCTTCCTATCAAATTCTCTTCATGAATGCAACCTAATTGCCACATGACCTCTGCAAATCCCATCCTTGATGGTACATTGTATGGGAGAATATGAGGAGCTCCCTGGAAACAATAAACCCACAAAATAGTGCTTACAGGGTAAAAAATAATTTCACCCCAATTGTGGCATACTTTCAAATCAGGTCTCCTTATTTTGGGTCAGAGGAAATCATGCAAATCCTCAGGAATCCTTGGCACATTCACCATCAATTTAGCGCTAATCCTGGAGGCAAAGTAGGTATCAAATTAAACATAACTCACACCTCCCTTGTTACAAGATAGGTCTGCACTCCAAGCCTGCATCGGTAATTTCTCTCCATTCACCTCCTGCTTCAACTCCATTTTCTCAGAGAAGAAGTAAGAATTCTCATACAAAAATATGTGCATTAGTAAGGAGTACCAAAATAAGGGAGTACCAGAATCTCCATTATGCAAATTCAGCAAACCCTCATGTATCCTTTCAGCAAGGAAAGAAGCATAGTCATAAACTACAAAAAATTAGGATGTTGAATCTGAGCCCCCATGAAAATATAGGCAATGGGTATCACAGTGTTAGGGTTATAAAAAATGATTTGGAAAAGTGAATAGAACATTTCCAAGAAATGATCAACAAAGCAATTTAACCTGAAGGGCTCTTGGTCAGTTGGGCTGATGTGAATTGTTGAGTTGCCCGCCCTGGCTAGATGAGGGGGAAGCAACTTTGATCTAAAAAGAGGTTGAGACCTGGCATATTCTTGCTTCATCTCCTCAAAGTCAATTCAAACCAGAAATGAGATATACCTACTTAAATAAAAAACCTGACGAATTTTATCAGAATTCACACTCAATAGAACACTGCCATCATTATCCCTAATAATCTATGAGATAGGGTCATATCATGCAACCACTGCCCTAAGTAGGTCAACATCTAGAAACATAGTTGGTACCACAAGCTTTCCCATGTCGTATCTCCAACTATTTGAAAAAGGATGAGACACATTTCATTGCCCATACCATCTCCTAAATATTTCCAAACCTGTCCTAGGCACTCTGGCATCTATAATATAATAATTCTTACATCTCAATCCCTCACCTAGAGCTGTCCCATTCATTAAGGCCAAACCTTACTTCCTATCATTTGTTGACAAAGGGAATTGGTCAAGGAAATAATCATATAGATTCCTGTGTATATAATCAGTACGGCCAGAATACTGCTTTGGTGGCGCCATTTTAACAACTAGGGCTTCTTTAAAAATAAATTTGTAAATAAACTAGGGCTACCTAGAATGAAGTTACAGCAAAACCTTGCAATTCTCCCTCAATTCAAAAGAGAAGGTAACCCCAGAACTATAATGAAGAGAATCACTGATAACACAATGAAACCCTTTTCTTTAATCACATTCAAATAGAGACAACGGTAAAGAAAGCAACTTACAAAATTTGCACCTCGCAGAAAAATAAAACCCTTGCTGCAATCGCTTTGAAAAATTCTACCTCTGGCTCTGGATCACTTCGCAAACACTTGAATGTCTTTATGGAAATGAGAGTATGAAATTAAATACTTAGAAATGATGAAAATGGCTAATGGATGTCTCATTTTCCATTAAAGCTTACTTGCATGCAGTGCCAACGACTTCAATTACATTTGATGCAAGTTTAAAATCCCATCATCGATCTTATGTTTCTATTAGACCATCAAACATCCATCTTCAGAAAAGGTTGATAACATCTCCATGTCATCATCAAGGGCCCACCATAATACGCAACGCCAAAAGAATACACGTGGTGCTCGCCCGCGATATCGCGATCACTAAACCTCTCTTGGTTTAGGATCACGCGATAGTGGACAATCATTTATCTCGACCATCTGCAATCACAACATACATAATAGGAGGTAGCACCAACATCTATTCGTCAAGCAGCTTTTCCATCAAGATTAAGACATTGCTGCTGATTATAAGCACGTGCATTTCTCATGTAGTTAAATAACCCACTTAATAACATTCTAAAGTTCAATGCACAAATTAAGTACTTTATTCATTCCCTTCAGCACCAACCACTTAGGACATGTGGCGCCCGCCTGTGATATCACGATTGCCAAACAACCAGCAGTGATGTCATCGTGGGATGGCAGGCAATGGTCAAGATAAACCTTAAGAAGATCGACAGTCATTAAAATAACCCTTGCAAAACATTAATATAATTAGAAGAAAATAAGGGGAAAGGGACACCGCCTAGGGTAATGATAGTCGATGACTCAAGTTTTTTTTTAAAAGACAAAGTATGGACTGGCCTGGACTTAGGTAAATAAAAGGATAGGGCAAGAAATTTTTCATTTTATATTAGAAGGGGCTCTACCTAGATGATTTAATGGGACATAAGTTGTTCTTAAGACACTCTCCAAAAAGGTAACGATGAAAAAGACCCAACCCAACAATAGAACACCAAGGTCTCATGGAAGCAAGGCAAAACTCCATCTTTGAGGTACCCTCCAAATAACAAGACAAACTAGTAATAAAGGAAAGCCAAGGATTTCAAAATGAGGGTCCATCAGTGGCTCCAATTGGGGGCATTCATTCCACTGGAATGAAGTGAGAATAATAAAATCTCAGGTAGAGAAAACCAATTGTAGAGACAACCAAAAGGATTATCCAGAAAAGACAAAACCCACAAAAACCAAGACCAACAACAAAACTATGTACAAACCTAAACCTACTGTTCATGGAAAACAGTACCTCAAATGAAGTACAACTTCAAGAATATCACCAATCATTTCTTGGAGAAAATATGAATCCTCCCCCCACATGTCATTTATCAAGAATGGACCTAGCCAAATTGCATCAAATTTACCATGTTTCCCTTTGTCTTCCAACTTGGCATTCCACATCAAGACCATATCTCCACTCTGGAAAGTTCTTGCAATTGTCCTCTTGTCATACAAATTTTTTACCTACACCTGTAATTTGGCATTTCTTATTTGAGCTTCCCTTCTGGTTTCATCTAGCTCTATGAGGGCTTCCACTCTCAGTTGCATCTCATCTTCTATCTCATTATCATACATCTGGAAACATCTATACATCTCCATGAGGTTATTCTGAGGCAACCTTGCATTTATTCCATATACTAAAACAAATGGGGCACATCCTATTCCTTTCTTCACAGTCACCCTGTTTGCCCAGATTGTTAATTTTAGTTTAGAATCCCATGCCTTCTTATTTTGATCTAGGATCCTCTTGATAATCTTCATAAAGCTTTTATTGCTTGATTTTGCTTGTCCATTTCCTTGTGGGTGGTAAGGTGATGAATAAGAAATTTGGATGCCATAGTTTTCACAAAATTCCATGTATTCCTCAGATCTAAAACACATTGCATTATCTGATACAATCCTTTCAGGACACCCAAATCTAGTCACTATATTATTCATTAAGAAGTCAATTACCACCTTACTAGTTGCTTTCTTTGTTGGAATCACTTCCACCCACTTAGTAAAGTAATCAGTGGCCACCAATATCCATGAATGAATCCCACTTGATTTGCAAGCTATCTCCCCTATAAAATCAATACCCCATTGCTAAAATGGAGACTGAACTACAACCGGTTTTAAAGGTAAGTTACCAGAAAAATTTAACTTACCAGAGAAACGCTGACAGGCATCACATTTCTTCACTAACTGATATGTATCCCTGAAAATGGTTGGCCATGAGAATCCAGTTCTCATTATTTTGTGTGCAGTAGTTTTGGCCATATAATGCCCTCCACAAACTTCACTATGCATTTCATTCAAAAGTTCTTTAGCTTGATGTTGATCTACACATTTCAGCATAACACCTTCCCCATTTCTCCACCAGAGTTTTCCTGTTATGATAACATACTTGATCGCATGTAATTTCAATGTCCTTTTTTCAGTCTCACTCAACTCATCAGGACATTTCACCTTTTGCAAATAATAAATCACACCCTTATACCAGTCAGAATGCTCCATATCACATATGTGTGATCTCTCCTCTTCTTCAAGAAAATTTATCTGATTAGCTTCTAGATTACATTGGGTCATAAGCTTGGCCAATCCTTGTCCCCTTACTAACTTGGTAATCTGAATTTCAATATTGAATTCTTGGATCCTATTAATCCATTTACACCTCGCTCCTAACACTTCATGTTGCGTAAAAATGTCTTTTACAGCAGCACTGGGCACATAGGCAATTATAGTAGTTCCCATCAAATATGTCCTGAAATCTTTGATTGCTTTTACTAGCGCATATGCTTGTTTTTCATTTATGTCATACTTGAGTTCTGCCACCTACAGGGATTTGCTAAAAAAGGATATAGGTTGCTCAAAACCTTTAGCATTCTTTTGTAATAACACAGCTGCAATGGTGTGGAAGGAAGCAAATGAGAAAATCTACAAAGGTTTGGAAAAATTAGGGGTTTTCAACACAAATGATTCTTTGATAGCTTTCTTAATATCATGGAAAGATTGTGTTGATGCTTCTTCCCACTCGAACTTGGCCCCTTTCTTAAGCATCTTAGAGATAGGGTGAACTATTTCGACAAAATTTGTAACAAATCTTCTTAAGAAATTAATTTTCCCAAAAAAATACTGGATTCCCTTAACACTTTGGGGTTGCAAGACCTTATCTATTGCCATTATCCTCTCTAGATCAATTTTAACCCCATCCTTAGAAACAATATGCCCCAAAAAATTTCCTTCCCTCACTCCAAAAGTGCATTTCTTGGTATTTAGGGAAATACCATATTCCAATGCCCTAATGAATATTTTTTCAAGATGTTCACAATGATCATCCTCTTTCTTGGAATACGCTGTTAAATCATCCTGATAAATCACCAAGAAAAAATTAATGAAAAATGAAAATACCACATCCATAGCTCTTTGAAAAGTATCTCCTGCATTTTTTAAACCAAAAGGCATTCTTACATATACATAAGTCCCCAAAGGTGTAGTGAAAGTTGTCTTAAATTGTTCAAATTCCTTAACCATGACTTGGTTATAGCCAAAAAAACCATCCATCATGGACATTAATTCATGACCTGTTACTCTTTGCAAAATAGCCTCCATATTCAACAATGGATAGTTGTCCTTTAGTGAAGACACATTTAAATTTCTGAAATCCACACATAGTCTAATGTTGCCATTCTTCTTTCTCACTGGCACCAAATTAGGCACCCAAGATGAGTGTCTAATTGGTTTGATAATTCCTGCATCTCTTAACTTAGTGAGTTCTTGCATTTTTGGGGCCAAGGTGGGATTAATAGGTCTTTTCTTTTGCCTAAAAGGTTTAGCATCACTACTCAAAGGAATCTCATGTTGAAACAAATCTTTCCTGTAACCCTGAAGATCATCATAAGACCAACCTAACACATTCCTGAATTTTCTTAACAAGTCAATCAACATATTTCTCACCTTTGGTGACAACTTCTTTCCAATATAAACTTTCTTTGGTGATGCATTAGTCCCTAGGTTCACTTCCCCCAAGTCATTAGGATGAGGTGCAACACGATGAGCCCTAGCCCTATCCTGGTTATCAAACATTCTTTCAAGGACAACTAAACCCTCAGGAATTGTGTTAGTTTTTAATTGAATAACTTCATTTCCAAACATAGTATCCCTACCATCAATGTTTTCAACAAAGGCTCCAAAATCTATTTCTTGAGTTTCATACTCATCCACACAATTTAAAAATCTCAATATATCATCATCACTGTCAAAAACCTACCAGTTCTTGATATTATTGGGAATAGATGGTCTAGTTTGCACTTCAACTTTAAAAATTCTAGCATAAATCATGTCATCTGGCCTCAATGCAATATTTTCTAACAAATCTACTACCTTATTGTGACCTCTTTCCATCCAGTTTATCCCAAAAGCATCAAAACTCTCCAATTCATCCCATACAACATTTCTATATTGTTTCAACCTTTTATTTTTTGACATATATATGGATCTGAATTGGGAGATCACAAGCTCCGAATCTCCAATCACTTTGAGCTTCTTGATCCCATGTTTTTGAGCCAACCTTAATCCTAACAACAATGCTTCATATTCGGCTACATTGTTAGTGCATTCAAATAATAGGGTAAAATAAAATTTGAAAGTTTTTCCACTTGGTGACCTCAACAACACACCTACACCAGATCCTTTGTTGGAATTTGCACCATAAAAAAAAATAGTCCACAAATCATCACATTCTGACAAACTTTCAACTTCTGTATCAATTGGTGCAATAAGCTTATCACAATCACTAGGGGCTTCCTCAGCCCTGAACTCATTTATGCCATAGTCAGTAAAACATGTCAAATCCTCAGTTAGGCTATGCTCAATCATATGAGTCACCTTTGATTCTCTTTCAATCTTGACATCTTTTCCATCAATGCAAAAGGTAGCAAATGACAAATCACACTGCATGTTGCCTCCCATTGAGGCACTCCATTTTCTTGACAATAGCATTCCAAAATGGGGGGGAATGTCTGCAACTAAAATAGTCATGGCCAGAACTCTATCAGGATATTGGGTAAGCGCATAAGACAGAGCCATAATGGTCCCAATAACAGGCACCTCTCTTGAATCCAATGCGTAACATTTTCCTTGAGTAGTATCAACTGTCAAGCCCATTGCTTCCATAATTTGTACTGGCATAACATTATTTGATGCCCCTAAGTCTATCATGCAATTTCTCAAAGTTTTCCCATTGATATTAACACTTAAGATAAAAGGTGTGATGTTCTCCAAACACATATTAACAGAATTCCCTAGGTATACCGGGGGAATTTGAGTTACAATTCCCTCTAGCTCTTTCACTCCTATTTCTTCCTTTTTCCTAGTTTCTTTACAATTTCCTTGTCCCAATTTATCATTAGGAATTCCAGTAATCAAGGCTATTGTCTTTTCTCTATGCTCATCTATTCTCATCATCTCGAGCCATGGTACAGTAACCTTAACTTGAGACAATACTTGAAATATATCGACAGGTGTATATTTGGGAAAATTAGGAATCATACCATCATTAGTCTCGTTCTTCTCCCTTTGTTATTTTCCTTTAGGTTTCTTTTGCTTTTCCTCTAGAGTTACTTCAATAGACTTGGCAATCACTTTGGTTTTTACCAATAGAAGATTAGAATCTTCACTGGGCCTTTGAATCTCAGTCTTCTTTTCCCATATCCTGTTAGTTTGGACATCCTTGGTTTTGACAACATCATTTTTTATATCTTCTTTGATATCCTTGCTTTTACCTTTTTGTTCCTTATTGAAAAGACTAGCAGGCTTGCGTTGCTCACCACCCATAGTTCTATTCCTTAACTGTAATGTACTTCTCATCTGAGCAGCCATCTCTTTAGTTAACCGGGTGATTTCATCTTTTGATGGTCTTCTTAAGGATACTAGATCCTCAGCCTGTTCCATATTGTAGGCATGGTGGTCAAACTCACCTTCTTCATCAAAAAATACCTGTAGATGGTATAATTCACTCTTCTATCATTAATGATTTACATCAAGCTCTTGCAATTCCTCATCGGAAGAAAACTCAACCTCATCAATATATGACCAGGCCATGCAACAATCTACATTATTTTTCTTGAAATCAGGAGTGTGTTGATGAACGTTCTCTTCCTTTCCCTTTGCAGCAAGCAGCTGGGCAACACCACAAAATTTTTGATCATGTGGGTGTTCACATACCACACACCATGGTCTATCTTGTGCCAGATTTACAGAATGCTTATCCAAAGGATCTGGTATCTGCTGGTCAGTTTTAGGCTTCTAGATAGGTAATATTGGTTTTCCATCCTTCTAATTTGTATTGTAAGGATAATTTTGCAATCTAGGAGGTTTATCATTTTTATTATATTGCTACTTGTCACCTCTAAGACCCTTCTCCTACTTAGCAACAATATATTTTATATCCTTCAAAGTGCTAAGGACCTTATCCCATTTCTCATCATCTTTAATGCCTGCAGTGGAGGCTTTCTCAATTCTATCTCTAGGATTCTTCAAAAGAGTAGGCTCTTCCCTCCTACCACATTTACCAGAGGCTCTTTTATTACTTTCAATATTAATAGCTGATCTAAAAGAATCCCTCATGGTTCGAGGATCCTTATCTCAGAGAAGATATGCCATTTTAGCATCAAAAGCATTGAAATAAGTAGTCAAGCAAACATTTTCATCAAGCCTAATTACTTGAAACAATTTATACATGGCCTTTTGGAATCTAAGGTTAAATTCTATTGCAGGCTCATTAGCTGATCTTTTTATAGTATTAAACTCATTTAACATAAAACTAGCATTAGTTTTGTCACCTTACTGTTCTTTAAATCATTTCTCAAACTCCTCCCATGAACCAATGCTAGCATTTGGTAGACCCTTGTACCAATCCCTTGCATCTTTTGTCAAGGATTGGACAAACAATTTCATGACTACATCTTCATGTTCTACCTCATAATCATTTAACATATCCATGAAACCTTTCAAATGTTCTTCAACTGAAAAGGCATTATTCCCAGCAAATTTGTTCATATTTTCCCTTAACTCATCAGGAATAGGGTTTGGCTACCCTGGAATACCATCAAAGAATAGTTGTCTATATCTTTCCAATTGTATAGGCCTCCTTTGCAATGATCCATCAATTTTTTGAGATTTAGAACCATCTTGATGTGAATTAATTGGCTTGGTGGCTTGAATCCTTGGGTCAGAACTACTTGTGATATTCTCCTGACTAGGTTTAGGATCAATTTTAAAAATATCTTGATGACCTGATGAAGTTGTGGCTTGTGCTACCTCATCCAGATTTGTCATTCTTAGGAAACTTATTTTCCTTCTTTTCTCTGCATTTGCAGCCTCAATTTCGGTCCTTTCTAATTCTTTTGCTAAGGCTTCCCCTTCCCTTCTGACCTTTTCTAAGTCAGTTTCTATGTGTGATGATACATGTGGGAGGGGATCTTTTTTAGGCTGGTGGGAAACCATCCTTTTAGTTATTTTGGTTTCTTCTGCTTTCTGTTTTCCCTTGTCCACAACGGGTTTAGGATTTGAATTATTTGATTGTGACTTAATAGGGTTCAAGGGTGTTAGGTTTGTAGGCTTTGGTTGAGCTTTAGATTGACCTTCAAAGCCCTCTTTAGACATTGTCTTAGCTCCTTTATCAAAAATTTGTTGCACAACCAGACCCTTCTCTTCTAGGTTCAATCCACTTTGGTTTAGGAATTTCATGCTCGCCAATTGTCTCGTTAATCTATCCCTTTCAATGATAGCATTCATCAATTCTGTTTCCTTTTCCTTTTCCTTTATTATCCTAAGCTCAGCTTACTTTTGGATTTCTCTTCTTAAAGAACTAATATCCCCAAAGACATCTTTAGGGTCAGGAAAAGTTATGTCAGAACTTGATGTCTCACTCAAATATATTAGATTTGTGTCTTCTTGCCAAAATAATAAAGGTGTTCCATCATCTTCAGCAGGAGGAGGAGGCACATCACTAGTGCATTGTCTTTGATGGCTTCGAATTATACTCCTACTTCTTCTCTCAGTATATTGGAAATTAACAAGGCCTTTATTATGACATGTTACATCCTCTTGGACTGGTGTATTAAACAATGCATAAAAAAATCCACAACAATCTGATTGAGAATGTCTAGATACATGCTCAAAAGTTTTCAGGATAGGATGTAAAGGCTTACTTTTGCCTTGATGTGCAAGATTCTCCGATGCGGGAGCAACGTTGTTGTTCTCTGATTTCTTCTTTATCCAATCTTTCTTCTTTGCTTTGGGGATTTCACCTTCCAATCTGGACTCTGGATGATTCTTCATGAATGACTGGGTATTTTTCATTTCTCTTTACGTGTCCAAAGATCTTTCAATTTATATAAAACTTCAAATAAAGTGCACACTAGTGCAAAGACTATCAGAGTCGCCACCCAATTATCTTGGAAATATTCACTATTCAAAAACACATGATAATACTTTAAAAGATCCTCATGACTTATCGTACTGACAATGCACAAGACACTTTGCACGAGGTATATGCAACTCTTGAATTAAGAAAATTGATCTGAATAAAAGAAACACAATGCCAAGGGCTCAACCATCAAATATCAGAGATACTATGATGGACTCTGTGAAAAATGGATAACCGACCCACTGACAAGAAGCATTTCTAGCTAGTTCCTCAGCAGAGTCGCCATTTTGTTGGTGTTTTTTCTTGTAAACCAAGTTTTTCTCCTAATCTACCTATGGAATTGCCAATTCCAATCAAGGGCAGCTCGGAGGACCTAGACCAACTTACAAGGATTTTAATAATAACCTCCTACACTTTGGGCACTACAAGACCCAGGAGGGTGGTCTCTATGATGACTTATGATCTCTGCACCGAACTCATAATCAAATTACAGATAATCCCATAAATAGCTCAAAAAAATAGAATACTACTAGAGTGAATCGGCCCTTCACCAGTAATATCAAATACTTGGAGCATGAGATGATTACAATATTATTTCGTAACTTATGATAGTCATTTTAATTTCAAGTTGGTGGCAAGCCCTAAGTAAAGACATACAGAAACAAAGTTTTATAAACTCATACAATTTAGATCAGTGCCATATACCATTGGGGAGTCAAGTTCATAAACATTCAGAAATTAACAATAGACTCAAATACCTAGCATGTATAACCCTTGGCAATATTGCATTACAACAGTGTCAATCCCTGTCCCAGCCCAATACTTCTTACTCAATCCTCCTAAAAACATATCCATTTAAGATTGCATCCAAGCATTTTAATTAACCCTTTGAGTTAAAGCCAAAACTGAAAGCATACACATCATAACAATGAGATGAACATCATAATCCTTGATTATTCCATTCAAAATGGTGATATATCTGTACAAAGGAGAGATGCGAGCTTGAGATATAATGTCATAGACCAAATGCTAGTACTGTTATGAATATTAGATCTTCATAAACTTAAAACCCATTACAAAGGAATCCCAAACCTAAATCTTCCTTAACATTCAAGAAGAAAAGTTCTTACAACCTATTCTGCAACTATACCTAGACTCGATCTTTAAAAATATCTGACTTGCCCACCAACTTTTGGCCTTGAAATCCTTCTTATAGAAATGAAGGAGCAAACAAGCATCGGGCCAAAAGTTACACATGTCATCAATTAATAGGAACCCTATGTGCCCGCTCAAAACTATGATTAAAATTACCAAGTCCTGGAGCATCTTCCCTTTGATTTCATCCATTACACAATAACTACCGCATTTGTTATCCCTCAAAATCTACACCCAAAGCTGTCATGGAATAAAAACCATAATTATTTACAATGTAACTGTTGAGCTATTGATTTCTGGTAGTAGATACCATTTCACTCCTCTTTGGTTAAGTATTTTTCCACCCAAATTTAATATTCTTCATCTGTGGGCCAATTAAAATTCACCACCTCTATCACCCTAGTATTATAAGGTGTGGATTTCACCACAACTTGGTTGTCTTATCTTTCAAATGACTCCAAGAACATGCTAGTATTAATTATTTTATCCATGTTGCTTACTAACAAGTCATGATCTGAGTCATCACAAATCAATTTGATTTGTGCACTGATGACTTCTTCTACCCTTTCTTGCCATTGTTGTAGTGTCTTAATGTTTCCTTGTGCATCTTATATATCAGGCAAAAAAATATCATTCCAATCATCAAAACTTTTCACTAGTTCTTCAATTTTCTTACTCAAGTCATTAGGTAGGGCCTTGAATCCTTTCAATGATTTCACAAAACTTTGAGTAGGCTTTAATAACTGGGGCCTATTATTTGCATCAAACCTGGAAGCCTTAAACATAATATCTAAATCAGTGGAATGAGGGATCCACTTCTCAACCAGGGGTAAGACCACATCCCGATCCCTGTTAATATTTTGCAATCCACCCAAAAATAAAGAATATAAAGAATGAACAGATAGTAGCCTTGAATTAACCTTCTCACTTAAATGCCTCAAAATGGTGTCAACCACCTCATTGTGTTTAGCCATAGCCTCATTCTCACCTGCCTTTAAGGTAGCCTATAAATCAGTGATCTTATTGATCATTTGCTTTTTGGTAGGATAAACAGAATACTCCATTTTTCTCCTCAACTGGGTCAGGTACAGGACTAGGAGTTGGTGTCTGAATTGGGGATCCACAGATAGAAATGATCGAGACAGTAGGGGGTAATGACCCAAAAGTAGTAGGTATTACTCTGACAACAAGAGCATTTGAAGATTCTCCCACCTGCCCATATTTTAAGCTATCTACTTCACACTGTAGCTCGACATTTCTCTGCCACATTCTGCTATACTCCCCAATTATTACATTATACTTTTCCATCAGGCTTTTCCTTTTAGCTTCTTCTCTTTCAGCTATCCTTTGGGCCAATTTGGCCACATTCAGTGTCAAGCTTGTGGCTTCTGTTGTTGAGGTTTGAGAGGCCCTCTTGATAGTGAGCCCACCCCTTAAATTTGGGCTAATGTCTATCACATTTGGTTTTCTACCCTAAGTTTCCAGAGCCCATATGGCCAGTGTCTCATACTCCTCACTAAAGGCAGATTCTTATAGGGATTCCTTGACTTCTTCTTCACTACTCTACATAGGATGCCTGGACTACATAATAGCATTGAATGCCATAGTATAAGCTATGTTCCATTCAGGGAGGAGTAAGCCACCTGCTTGAGTCACAAGTTTCCTTCCTTCCTCAAGAGTGATGTTTTTGAATTGCTCCATCAATTCAGCCTTCACTTAATCATCATTCTCTTGGTCTGACCTATTAGGTCTTGACTCCCTCCTGCTCTTGCATCTGTCCTAATACTCTTCTAATTTTATTCTCCAAATCAATTGCAAGAATACATGAGTTTTCACAAAGGCATCATCATCTAGGAATTCCTTGCAAGCCTCCATCCTAGCATCCTATACATATTTCCCTTTTATATCCATGTTAGTGAGCACCAATTGTGCTGATCTAGGAGGGAAAGGGATACCAACCTGCATTTCCTGGTCAATTATGACTATTTCATCCATCAAAACCTCTTATGGTTCTTCAATCTGTCACCTCTTAGGGCTTGGCTCTAATGATAGCTCCACAGGATCATCTCTCGGTGGTGAATCCAAATCCATAATTTTTATCCCTCCAGGCTTCTTGACCCCATGACCTGGCAGTGATGATGTTTTCATTATTTTCTTTCTCTTTTTATCTCCTGCCTCTATATCACTGCTATCATCTCTTCTCCTCCTGTATAGAGGCCTATCCACTGATAGGTGGTAAGTTGGCCTTGTTTCCTTAAGCCTCACCTCTGACTCCTGAATCCTCAAGTCTAATTCTAAATTGGTTTTCTTGGTCCTCAAGATATTGATGATTTTCATGAAATTTATCATCAAAAAATCAATTAATTTATGAAATGGAGTAAACTCCATCAATGGATCATACCTTGGCTCCAGTTTATGTACCATGGCCAACATTTTCTCATAAGCAATCCATTTTTCCTTATTCAATTCTTGTTGGTTCAAATCAAATTTATTTCTAATTAAATCTTCAAGGAAGTTGAAACCATGAGTAAATTTACCACCTTTAATCTTCTGCCTAAATAAGGCAAAGAATCCCTTGGGGTCATGTTGCCTCCTAGATCCATTCTTCAAATGGTACTCATCAAAACATCGGTCAAAATGAACCCATCCTCCCTTAGAAAATACAAAATCAGAGACTATAGTATAGTCAGGGAGCAAAATCCCTTTTCCTCTTCTTGTCAAATTCTCTTCGTGAATGTAGCCTAATTGCCACATGACCTCTGCAAATCCCATCCTTGATGGTACATTGTATGGGAGAATATGAGGAGCTCCCTGGAAACCATAAACCCGCAAAATAGTGCTTATAGGGTAAAAAATAATTTCACCCCAATTGTGGCATACTTTCAAATCAGGTCTCCTTAATTTGGGTTGGAGGAAATCATGCAAATCCTCAGGAATCCTTGGCACATTCACCATCAATTTAGCCCTAAGCTTGGAGGCAAAGCAGTTATTAAATTGCACATAACTGGCACCTAACTTGTTACAAGATAGGTCTACACTCCAAGCTTGCACCGGTAATTTCTCTCCATTCACCTTCCACTTCAACTCCATTTTCTCAAAGAATAAGTCAGCATTCTCATACAAAAACATGTGCATTAGTAAGGAGTACCAAAATAAGGGAGTATTAGAATCTCCATTATGCAAATTCAACAAACCCTCATGTATCCTTTTAGCAAGGAAAGAAGCATAGTCATAAACTACAGAAAAATTAGGATGTTGAATCTAAGCCCCCATGAACATATAGGCAATGGGCATCACAGTGTTAGGGTTGAAACCAATTATTTGGCAAAGCGAATAGAACATTTCCAAGAAATGATCAGCAAAGCAATTTAACCTGAAGGGCTCCCGGTCAGTTGGGCTGATGTGAATTGTTGAGTTGCTCAACCTGGCTAGATGAGGGGGAAGCAACCTTGATCTAAAAAGAGGTTGAGACCTGGCATATTCTCGCTTCATCTCCTCAAAGTCAATTTGAACAAGAAATGAGCTATACTCACTCAAATAAAAAACCTGATGAATTTTATCAGCATTCACACTCAATAGAACACCACCATCATTATCCTTGATAATCTGTGTGAAAGGGTCATATCGTGTAGCCACTGCCCTAAGTAGGTCAACATCTAGAAACACATTTGGTACCACAAGCTTTCCCATGTCGTATCTCCAACTATTTGAAAAAGGATGAGACACATTTCGTTGCCCATACCATCTCCTAAACATTTCCAAACCCGTCATAGGCACTCTAGCATCTGCAATATTATAATTCTTACATCTCAATCCCTCACCTAGGGCTGTCCCATTCATTAGGACCAAACCTTTCTTCCCATTGTTTGTTGACAAAGGGAATTGGTTAAGGAAATCATCATACAGATTCCTGTGTATATAATCAATACGGCCAGAATGCTGCTTCGGTGGCGCCATCTTAACAACTAGGGCATCTTTAAAATTAAATTTGTAAACAAACTAGGGCTACCTAGAATGAAGTTATAGTAGAACCTTGCAATTCTCCCTCAATTCAAAAGAGAAGGTAACCCTAGAACTGTAATCAAGAGAATCACTGATAACACAATGCAACCCTTTTTATTTAATCACATTCAAATAGAGATAGCGGTAAAGAAAGAAACTTACGGAATTCGCGCCTCTAGAAAAATCAAACCCTTGCTGCAATCGCTTTGAAATATTCTATCTCTGGCTTTGGATCGCTTCGCAAACACTTGAATGTCTTTATGGCAATGAGAGTATGAAATTAAATACTTAGAAATGATGAAAATGGCTAGTGGACATCTCATCCGCCATTAAAGCTTACTTGTGTGCCACGCCAACGGCTTCAATTACATTTGATGCAAGTTTAAAACCCTGCTGTCGATCTTATGTTTCTGTTAGACCATCGAAGGACCATCTTCAAAAAAGTCTGACAACATCTCCATGTCATCGTCAAGGGCCCACCATAATACGCAGCGCCAAAAGAATACACGTGGCGCTCGCTCGCGATATCATGATCACTAAACCTCTCTTGTTTTAGGATCATGTGATAGTGGGCAACCGTTGATCTCCACCATCTGCAATGACAACATACATAATAGGAGGTATCACCAACATCTATTCATCGAGCAGCTTTTCCATCAAGATTAAGACATCGCCGTTGATTATAAGCACATGCGTTTCTCATGTAGTTAAGTAACCCGCTTAATAACATTCGAAAGTTTGATGCACAAATTAAGCACTTTATTTATTCCCTTCAGCACCGGCCACTTAGGACACGTGGCACCCACCGCGTGATATTGTGATCGCCGAACATCCAGTGGTGATGTCATTGCGGGATGGCGGGCAACGGTCAAGATCAACCTCAAGAGGATCGACAATCGGTAGAATGACCCCTGCAAAACATTAAAATACTTAGAAGAAAATAAGGGGAAAGGGACACTGCCTAGGGTCACGATGGTCGATGACTCAAGTTTGTTTTTAAAAGACAAAGCACGGACCACTCCGGACTTAGGTAAATAAAAGGGTAGGGGGAGAAATTTTTCATTTTATATTAAAAGGGGCCTTGCCTAGACGATTTAATGGGACATAAGTTGTTCTTAAGACCCTCTCCAAAAAGGTAACGACGAAAAAGACCCAACCCAACAATAGAACACCAAGGTCTCATGGAAGCAAGGTAGAACTCCATCTTCAAGTACCCTCCGAATAACAAGACAAACCAGTAATAAAGGAAAACCAAGGATTTAAAAATTAGGCTCCATCAGACCCTTTCTGAACCTTTGGGCACATTGTCCTATTTTTTTGAGATCTCATCCAAAATCCAAATTTTCGTTCGATCTCTCAAGGGGCCAGTATACCACCACAATCCTTCTCATTGGGGTAGCAGTGGGCCATCTGAAAAAAACATTTTTTTAAAAATTTTGATCTAGGTAGTTTATTCTTTGAACCAATGCAACAAGTGCATTGCTTCAAAGAGGGGCAAAATGTGGACATGAAAAATATAAAGATTGATCTTACATATCTGATTCTAATCTTACGAACATCACTTCTTCCTGAATCACATCCTTTACTAATGAATTTAATTGAATAATATTTATTTGGTTAAATTCATCATATTTCCCCCTTAATTAAATAAATCAATTTTATCTTATTAGGTCATCTTCTCCTATTAATTAAATAAAGCATTTTATTTGATTAAACTTACATTCCCTCTTTTAATTAAATAATTTACTTTATTTAATTAATCTCTAAGTTCATCTTCTTTAAATTAAACTTTATTTGATCTAATCTAACACCACCTTCTTTAATTTAATAAATCAAACTTTATTTAATTAAATCTAAATCCATTATTCATCTCATTTTGATTTATTTAAATCCAAAAATTTAAGTCAAATTGTCAAATCAACTAATCTCTTCTTAAAGTAATCAAATCTCAATTAATCCTGATCCCAATCCATCATATCCTCTAGATTTTGCAACTTACACAATAAATCAATTTATTTATTTATTAATTCCTTTATTTTCTCTTAACTTGGCATCAATAAGGGAATATTCTTCAAATTTGAAAATCCCTCCAAAAGGGATGAGCATGTCCTTTGCCTTGAGCCAAGTGGCATTTATTCCATTCTTCTCTCCCTCCAACTTGTTATTTCACAAATTTCAAATTCCACCTAGCCATATTTATTTTCACATTCATCAAAATATGTTCATTCCTCCTCCAATCACATGTGGACAAGTGGCCTCCTCTCATTGGTTGGTCTTTTGTCCCACATTCATCCATTTTTAATCTACTTCCATCATTCTCTCCTATTTATAAGAGGCTCTTATTTGAATTTTGGATCCACGACTCATGCAACATCATTATCTTCAAAGTTTTCATAAGCATCTTCATCCATCCTTAAGCATTTGTCATCAAATTTCATATTCTCATAGCTAGGTTATGGAGAAATTTCATCAAGGAGCATCAAATTGACCATCAAGCTTGCAAGGAATTGAGGAAGAGCCATTTCCCACATCAAAATGACACCAATTACCCCATGGGATTAATATTTTTCTCATTAGAATAGGATTCAATTAGTTTTTTTTTTTTCTTCATCTTATTTCCTATTTTCATTTTTCAAGCTAATTTCATGGAGTATGTTGATCTAACTTGCCTAATAATCTAACTATATGTTTTTTCTCTTGTTTATTGAGACATAGTTGCTTATTTTATGCATTTGATATAATTTAACTTTAATATATCCAGAAGTAGAATAGTTTAATACATAAATCTTGATTCACCATAATAGTTTTTTATATCCTCCAATTTAACTAATTGGATATTAACCAACATTCCAATTATATTTACATAACATTCAGAATAACATTATAGTATTCTAGAATATTAAAATTCTTCTAATACATAGCTAAAAAGTGTGTGACGACACTAAATTAGGTGTTTTAAATAAAATGGTGTGTGCTTACAATAGTATCTTGCATGCTTCCAATATTTGTGTCAACAACCATGTCAAAATTACATTCATTGTACTGAGTATGATCCTTGTCTCATTCATTTTCCCTAATGAGATCATCAAACCAATTTTGATGCTTGAGATTTCATGGCATTTGTGGAAATCTAGGTGTTTTATTGGAGATACTCGACCTTCTCCTCATATTTATGCACCCAATCAAGTCTCTTTGTCGACAAAAGTGTGACCAAATCCATCTTGTATAGGGAAAAATGGATGCACAGTTTGATGGTCTAATTTGAGTTGGGATGAGACATGTCTACTTTTTACCTTGTTTGACAAATCCTCTAAAATATTATCAATGAAAGTAAGTGTTTCCAAATTAGACATGTGTGCCAAAATTCCTTGAAAATTGTTTGTTAATTGCAACTTCATTTCTATTTTTTCATGTTCATCTATGTTGTTAATGGTCTACAAACAAAAAATAAACATATTTTAGAAATTACAAACCAAACTAAAAAAAAAATGGAATGATAGAAATATGGTTATATTGTCATCTTCATATGCAAAGAATAATCCTCCAAGAGTTGGAAACTTTCATTATCTTTAATCTCATCAAATTCATTAATTGCCTACATTAACATTGCAACACATTTAAAACAAATGTTTTGTAAAGAACGATATACCAATAAAATAAGAAAATCATTTTTCAAATAGCAAATGATTAGAGACACTAGTATTAAATATCTAATTTAATTATTTAATTATTAATTTCCCTATGTGTTATGTTCATCTTGTGGGACCTACTATGATGAGGTGGAAACCTATGTGGTAGGTGACTAGGATGACATGTGTATACACCTAAAATTGGTTTGGAGAATCTGATTAATTAAATACGAATTATTTGATTAATTATCCTAATTTCCTCCATTCTTTGAATAAATAAAAAATATTTATTTATATAATTCACGTTCACATTCACATTTAGATTCTTCTAATTCTTCTATTATCTCATCTTAATTAAATAAACAAAATTAAATACTTTGTTTGATTTAATTATCATTTCCCTATTATATTCTATCACATCAAATCTTAATTTATTTAAATAAAGGTCAAAATTTATTGATTAATTATCATATTCTTCTATTTTAATTTAATAAATAAATTCCATAGTTTGTTCTATTAAATTATTTATCCCTCTTTTTCTAATTTAAATAAATAAAAAATATTCCTCTATATTTCCTCAAAATCATATTAGATATCCTGTGTCTAATTTATGTCAAAACATGACAAAATCAATGCTTTCAATCTTCATGGGAAGATTTGGAGACAAATTGGAGACAAATTGCAAATTATTCTCTCAATCCCCTTCCATCAATCCTTCTTCTTCTCTTGGTTGGTGTTTTCATGGGTAGAGACAATTCCAAAAATCTTCTCAATCTCCTCCATCTCTCACCATTCAATCTTCCAGATTGAATCCAAGCCTCTCTTTGTCATCCCTATGCATTTCTACAACCATAAAATCTATAAATAAAGCTTCATTCAACCAAGAAAAGGATCCAGATTATATAAACTTATGCACTCTTACTCTATAGGAATTCAAGCATCAAGCATCAAATCTCAAACATCCAAGCATCCAACATTCTAGTTTTCATGTCATGGTTGCCTCTTGAAGCTTCATTCATCATTTTTCATGTCAATCCATGCTATATTAGTTTATTTTATCATCTAGCATTATCATATAGCTTCACATCATTGCATCAACATTATTTTGTTCTTTAGATTGTCATTTTAATAGTTATAGTGTTATTTAAATTTGAGAGCACAATAGCTTAATAAATCTTTGAAGAGAAAAGAAAATGAGATGCTTTCAATAGATTATTAGTTTTATTTTTGATACAATGTTTCATTAAGAAGTATTTTATTCCTTTCTAATTATTCACAATTACAATTTGGCACCCACCGTGGGGCCTTAACCCCATATTTCTATCAATTTTTTCTGAAAAGTGTCACACAGGTTCTCAATGTGTTTCATTTTAGCGATTCCATCAAAAACTATAGCGCATCTATGGAAAACTATAGCGCTTATGTGATTTGTTTCGACGCTTTTGTGATACTATATCACATCTATTAAAATTTTTAGCATTTCCCACTATAGCGCTCCCATGAACTATTTCGGTGCATCGGTTACCCATCTCCCAAAATTTTTATTTAGCGCTTCTATGAAGAACTTTGGAATTTCGATACTCTATTTCAGCGCTTTTGATTTTAGCGCGTCAGGTAAAAACTATAGTGCTTTCATAGAATTTTTCACCACTTTTGTAATTTTGATCCGGATCTGACGTGATTGTGGCCATAATTTCATTTTGATACAGTTAGACTAAAATGAATCAATCCTAGGATAATAATTTGGTTTCAAATTTATCAATCCTAGGGTACCCATTTCTAGTTTAAAATTTATCAATCCTAGGGTAGCCATCACACTTTTTCAATATCAGTTAAAAAGGGCACCAAGATTTTTGTGAAGAAAAATCTTCACATAGATTAGCAAAATTTCTCGTTTGGGCTTAAAACAAAGCATTTATCTGCTGCGCTTGTGTGGTGAATAGGCTTATTCTTTGCCCTTAATTGGGTGATCCAAGTGCCAGACTCACCCTTATTTTCATGCAAATTTACACTTTTGTTACAACATTTAGAAGGCTTGCCGTAGTGGGAAAAATTACTCACCCTACGAGAACAACCTAAGTGGGAACGCCTAAAGCCAAGGATTCCAACCCACTCTAATCAAAATGCAAGTTTTTGATGATATTCCAACTTGACGGTAGCGAGCAAGATAACCATCCCCAAAATCTTTGTTCTAAAGAGTGGGAGGTCTCCTGAGGGATTTTATCAAGTGCAGCACTGCACGAAAGCACTATCTACGAACCATAGTGTAGTGTCGAGCCGAGTCAATAACCATACAATGTAATACTCACGGTGAAAGGGGAGGGAAGAATATGCCCCCAAGACACTCACCATATAATTTCTAAGGACTATTTTCTCAGAGGACGAGAAATACAACTCTGAGTACGCACTTGGAAACTACAAAAACATGGGTACCCTCTAGGGGGTGATACGACTGTGTGCGTCAACACAATTTTAAGATGTGGGTTGTTGAGTATAACAATGACCTATTTGACCTTAAGAGTGAGTCTATCTAAATTGTGTACTTTTTTCAAAAAAAACCCGTGAAAATCAATAAGGACCATTCGTGATTCTAGAGTATACACTATCTTTTAAGATTAAAACAATTATTCTACAATTTGCTTGTGTTTTCAGAAAATCATTAAAAAATCAAATAAAAGATCATCCAAAAAAAAAACAAATCAAATCAGGTTTGAAAAATTCATGATTTGAGAGTGGAAATCAACCAAGTTTGTCAAGAAAAACATCAAAGTCAACAAACCCAAGAGGCCACTTGGTTATCAAAATATTTTGAGGAAAAGGTGTTTCTTATATCAAAGTTGAAAGATCTTATTACAACATAGAACCTTCATTCATAGGTATCATGATTTTTACTCTTGATTACGTAGTAGGACCACTTTATTCATGAGCTTTCTTTAAAAGGAGATCGCACACACAATATCACAATCATAGTGAATGCATACATTAGTCCTACATCCCACAACCGATGATAGAATACACCATAAGGCCAAGTCCAATTTTGCAATAGTCATGAACACCAACTCTTTATTTTAGCCCTCTGGAGATCTATTTCAGTGCTTCAGGACTTTATTTTAGCACATTTCATAAAATAGCGCTTCCAAGCACTGTTTTAGAGCTTACAGTCACTGTTTTAGTGCTTCCATCAAATAGTGCTTTCATCATTTGTTTTAGTGCTTTTGGGCTCTATTTTAGCACTTTCATTAAAAAGCGCTTCCATAATTTGTTTCAACACTTTTGAACTATGCTCTAGTGCTTCTACATAATAGCGCTTCCATCACTTATTTTAGCACTTTCAAAACAGAGAGTTCCAAATCATATCAGTCAATTTTTCTATCATTTACACATGGATTTTTATCAAAACAAAAGTACATTTTTATCAGAATCACTGTCTAGAAACCAAAATCAGATAGGTTCATACAAGTTTCCAATCTTTTCAACTAAAACGTAGATCTTGAAAATCATAAAGTGTCAAATCAAAACACAATCTCAATTATTAGGCTATGATTTTTAACCTAGTCTTATCAATAAGATATATCATCTTATATTTAAGTTTGTTAAAAATTCACTTGAAATTTTCCAACATAGAAGATCAAATTCTAGAATAAAGAACAAAAAAAATTGTATGCCAATCTTCACCAGGTTACAAAAATAGAGGCTCTTAGAAAAGGAACTAGAAACATCAAATACAATGACAAAAGAAAATGCCTAGAATAGTCTACATCAAAGTGACAAAAATGAAATAACTCCAGAAGACATAAAAATAACCCAATAGGATATGAAATTCCATAAATTGATGGAAAAGATATTAGAATAAGACATGGAGAAATACCTCTTAATGTTGGCTAAATTGGGTGCTAAGCTTCCCAAAGACTTTGATGTAAATCACCTAAGAGAAGCACCTAGAACAAGCAAAACCAAAATACCACAACCCACACAAGGTATAGATCCGATTGTTGCCTTAACATCCCAAATGCTAATATTACAACAAAAAATACAAGACGTGACAAAATGGAACACCAAAAGGTATGCAGTACAGGACATTTGTCCTTATCCTTTCAACTCAATAGTCTGTCTCATACCTCTTCCTCGACACTGTAAATTCACCAAGTATGACAAATACAATGGAAGAAAAAATCTGATCAATCATATCTTTTAATTCAAAACCATGAGCCTAGATTTTTCTCAAGAGGAAACTTATCTGATGAGATTATTCCCAAGAATCTTGGCAGGTTCATGTATGGAATGGTTTTCAAAATTACAACTAGGAATAAGGAATTTTGAAGAACTTGTCAATAGGTTCATCTCTTAGTATTATTTTAACATCCAACATGATGTCACGATAAAGGATCTATTTAACTTGAAAAAAAACAAAGGGGATACATTCTTGTCCTTTCTACAAATATTGTGATGACTATTCACTAGATATCCTCGATCCATTCCCGAGGAAGAAAAAATGAAGTTGTTCATTGACAATTTAATAGAGGAGATGAGTTATAGACTTGAATTGCAATGTCCTCCTACATTTGAAAATGTTATAGAAAATGGCCTTAAGATTGAAGAATTGCTAGTCAAAAGAGGGGTTATTAAACATTTCAACAACAAATCAAATAACACAAATTCCTCAAATCAATACCCCAATAGTGATAAACCAAAATTTTGGAAAAAGAATCGAAATATGAATGCAAATGAAACAAATGATTTAAAAAATGCCAAACCGGTTTTTAACTTGACAAAATCTACTTCAAAAAAAATCAAAACAATGATCAAATCGTCAAGTCAAGTGTCATTCAAAACAACGAAATCAAAAAACTGCAACCATACCAAAAGTCATCAAACCGACATAGGTTCACACCTTTAGGACAACTATTGGAATCAACGATGAAATAACTAGTCACGAGTGGTCTTATCACCACGCAAGAAGCAAGATTATGGGATCCAAAGGTCAAACCACCATGGTGGAATGATGCAAATTACTGCAACTTCCACAACAATAAAGGCCACAAAACTAATGATTTCATGGAGTTAAAACACGTAGTTCAAGATTTGATCGACAATAACAAGGTATATATAGAGGGATCCCAAAACAATAATGGTCATTTAGCCTTCGAGGACCCTTTATTAAACTATGACAAAGGAGCATCATCTTCTACAAACAACAAAGGTAAAAATATCAATCATGTCTATAGTAAAATGATCCTTTGTCTTCCCGAACTAGAGAGATTATACCATTGGTCATAACATGAACAAACATGGAACCAATGATACTACCCCTTTGGATTTTCTCCCAAGCATATGAGTCTCTGAAAATCAAATAAACAAGACAGGACTATCAAATAACAAATGTAATGATAAGGGGGCAGTCCAAGGTAGTCTTAAAGGGAGTTGGGTCTAAATATGCATATCCCCCTCCATCTCATTATAAAATTGTCCATCAAATTCAAAAAATTATAGCACATATATCAATACTATAACTCCTCAAACTATCTCCATCACATAAGGAGGTTCTAGAGCAAGCACTAGCTACCTCTACAGTACCAAAAAATCTAGATGTTTTCCAGTTCCAAGCTATGGTGGACCATTTGAATACACCACATTGTCTATCATTCTCTGAATAGGATGATGTCTCAGTCAACCATCCCCATAACACCACACTCCATATCGAAGTCTTGATCCATAATCATCTTGTCAAAAGAGTCTTAATAGATGGGGGAGCTGGTTTGAACATTTGCACTCTAAAGTTAATTCATGCACTAAGGTATTCTGATGATGCTATTGATGCCCGAAGGAAAATCACCATAAAAGAATATGATGAGGAAGAGAGATCTTCAAAGGGACTGATTGTGTTACCCATTCAAGTGGGACCAATGATGAAACACATAGCATGCCAGCTATTAGAAAAAGAGTTAACTTACAACATACTCTTAGGATGCCCATGGATCCATGAAATGCAGGCAGTACCTTCCACATATCACCAATGCTTAAATTTCCTAGTAAATGGATAGGAGGTGACTATATGTGCCGATTATAGTCATCCTTAGCATTGTAACACACTTAGAATCTCTTAAGATACCTTTGTGCATCACAATCGAGAAGCATCCAGTTCAAAGTCATCAGATGAGGAGAAACATCCAAATATCACCACCAAATGGGTAGAGAAGAAGGATAAAGAAAAAGATACAAGTCTTCTTGACACTCAATTAAAAAACAATCTAGATCCCCAAACTTCTTTATCACAAAAATTTCAAGAGAAGATCCAGCTAACAGACAAGGGAATGTGGAAATAATCTATGGAGAAATCACTTAATATTTCATAGTTAATGCCATCTCCAAAAGCATATGGCCAACTATGTATGATCAAACATCAAAGATCACTACCTATCATAGTTCTAGAGGAAATGTTTGTAAAATCTGATACCATAGAGGATGAATCAGACAACAAAGAAATCCTTGATTGGTTGTACAAAGATGAGGAACCATCGACATCAAATATTAGTATCAAGAATGTCAATATCAATATAAATAAATATGGAAAAGGGAAAGATATCCTAGGAAAAATGGGTTATGAGGGACAAGTACCTATCGAAAAAAGAAAGGAAGGCATAGTTGAACCTATTCAGCCCCTCACTCTCCATTCAAAAGAGAAGACAGGATTGGGATATTTTGAAGAAGAAAAAACAAGAGATGACAAAGAAGGCTATAGAAAGGATCCTTCAGGTTAGAGATAGCTCAAAAACAGATTCAAATGAATATAAGTGGGATCTATGTTCCGATATATCTTACACTAATATTCAAATTGATGTGATACAAAAATATGCAGCTACATGTGAGGAGGGACAAAGCTCTGGGTCTAGACCATTTGTATTAGGATCACTAAATATCGATGACTCAAGTGGGGACGAACAAACATCAAGTGAAATAGATGATCTTGAAGAGGGTACCATAATTAATCTCGATATCCCTAATAACAAATATGACCAATTTTTTGTCCTAACCCTTACCCCCATCAACCTAAGTCAATCCGATGACTACATTCCTTTAATCCATCCCAAACTTATTGACTAGGAACTTGTCGAACCTATAAATGTACACATGTTTGAAAATGATGATGCCATCATAAATTTCCTATTTCATGACTAACCTGGTACAATTTTTATCTGTAATACTCATAACAATGTAATGCGGTAGGAGGGTGTCAAATCTTCCAGTTGCAAAAGTAAAAATAGAGATAATAGATCTAATGGTGAAAACCATTCTATGGCAGCATTAGATCTTGAAAAATAAAAAATAAAGAATGCATCTAAAGGTGAAAACCTCTTTGAGGAATCAAAATATGGGAGATTTGACACTCTTCCAAAACATTATCATGAGTAGTCATCAGTTTTGGTAGAACCAAGACAGCCTATAAACATCGACACTGAAGAAAAAGAAAAAATCCTACATCTGGCAGAATCCATGATAGATCAAGAAAGACCAAAATTCATAAAATTATTTAAGGAAAGAAGCATCAAATTTTCTTGGTCATATTCTGATATGCTAGGCTTGGATCCAAATCAACTCATGTATCATTTGTCTTTCCCTACAGAAATCAAGCCCGTAAAGCAAAAATTGAGAAAAATGCATCCTCATATCACATTAATGGTAAATGATGAGTTAAATAAATTGCTAGATGCTAGATTCATAAGGTCTATTGACTACGCTGAGTGGATCAAACATTGTACCTATTTCAAAGCCAGATAATAGCATTAGGATATGTATGGATTTTAGGGACCTAAATAAAGCATACCCAAAGGATGATTTCCCATTACCAAATATAGACATCATTGTGGACTTAACAAAAAGGAATGACATGTTGCCAATCATGGATGGTTTCTCTAGATACAATAAAATTAAAATAGCTCCAGAAGATCAGGAAAAGACTGCATTTACATGTCCATGGGGAACCTTCTGTTGGAATGTCATGCCTTTTGGTTTGAAAAATGCAGGAGCCACCTATCAAAGAGCAATGAAAACAATCTTTCATGATATGATGCACACCTTCCTGGAGGATTACGTGGATGATATCCTAGCTAAATCATGTACTAGGGAAGGACATATGCATATTCTAAGCAAAATCTTCACACGACTAGAGAAATTCGATGTCAGGCTAACCCCAAGAAGTGTGTCTTTGGGGTCACATCAAAGAAACTATTAGGATACATTATCTCAGAAAAGGGCATTGAGGTATATCCAACAAAAGTTAAGGTAATAATGGAGATGTTGCCTCCCAAAAATATCAGTCAAATCATATCACTATAGGGAAGGCTCTAATAAATTAGGAGATTTATCTCCTAGATGGTAGAGAAAAGTCATCCATTCAATCATCCATTGCATAAAAATGTTGTTTTCAAATGGGATAATGGGTGTGAGACAACGTTCGATCAAATAAAAAAATATTTGATGTCACCGCCTATTCTCATGTTGCCTACAGAAGGAAGACCTCTGATACTGTACATTGCAACAAAAGATATCTCTTTAGGAGCATTATTAGCACAAGAGGATTATGAAGGAAAGGAACATGCCATCTACTATATTAGAAAAAAATAAAATGGCTATGAAATAAAATAAAATTTCATAGAAAAAACTTTCTTAGCAGTGGTGTTTTCTACTCAACAACTGAGACATTATATGCTGACTCATACAATTAGGCTAATAGCGAATATCGACCCCTTAAAATATTTACTCAGTAAAGCTGCCTTAATATGTAGACAGGCCAAGTGGGTCATGCTATTAAGCGAATTTAATATTCAATATGTGGAGAGAAAAGCCATTAATGGTCAAGCAATCACCAAACAATTGGATAGTCTCCTTTACCAGATGATTGACCTATGACAATGGAGTTTCCAGATGCAGAATTTTGACAGTGACACCACAACAATGGATATTATATATTGATGGACCATACACACAGTGAGGATCTGGAGCAGGGATTTTGTTCATCACTCGGCAAGGACACACCATCCCAAAATTATATAGACTGATGTTTCAATCTACAAATAATGTGGTGGAATATGAAGCATTACTCATTTGAGTCAAGATAACAATTGAAAGGAAGATCACATACCTACAAGTATACGGGGACTCTCAACTACTCATTTATCATGTAAATGATGAGTATCAGATAAAAGATGAAAATTTGATGCCCTATAAACAACAAATAGATGATCTAAAAATTTTTTGGTCAATGTCAAATTTGATCAAATTCCAAGGGCAGAGAACATAGCTGCATATGCTATGGCCACAATTGCTTCACTCTTACAATTGCTAGAGAAACAAGGTTGTTATGAGTTTATGGTAGAACAAGTATCACATCCTTCTTAAAAATGTTTGGAATCCAATACCATATTCCATCTAGATACCATTGAAACCTCCATCTATGAGAAAACCTATGCTTACCTAAAGGATAATATCCTCCCTCCCGATCTTTCCAGGAACCAAAAACCTAACCATATCGACCAATCTACCTGACATATTTTAATCACTGACATCCTTTATTGTCGAGGTCTTGATGGTACCTTACTATGATGTTTATAACATGATGAATCTGAGATAGACTTATGTGAGTTTCATGAGGGTATTTTTAGCACTCATTCAAGTGGTATAACTCTAGCGAAGAAACTCCTCCATTTAGGATATTATTCGCCATGCATGGAGAAATAATCTTATTAGTTTGTAAATAAATGTCAAAAATGTTAGATTCATAGTAATCTGATTCATGCACCAACACAAGAATTGCATCCATTCACATCAACATGGCCCTTCTGTCAATGTGGACTAGATCTGGTAGGAAAGATAAATCACTCTTTATCTAACAAACACAAGTTCATAATTGCAACTACATAATACTTCACAAAATGGATAGAAGCAGTGCCTCTTACAATGGTCACGGGGAAGCAAATATCATCCAAGAATTGTGTGAGAATTTTTATGTCCAACATCATTTCTGAACATCGTACTATCCTCAAGGAAATGGCCAAGTAGAGTCCTCTAACAAAACAATTCTAAAAATACTCAAGAAGACGGTTAACAATATTGAATGTGATTGGCATGTTCAACTTAATCCTGCATTATGGGCCTACAAAACTAGTATCAGAACACCAACAGGAGCTACACCATATGCCTTGTTATATGGATCAGAGGCCATACTATCTATTTAAGTAGAGATTCCATAACTCCATGTATCACTTACAGGAATCATTTCAGATGAGGACTATACGGTATCTAGACTTCAAGAACTATAATTTTTGTATGAGAATCATCAACAAACTGTCAATCATCTCATGATATATCAATAAAGAATATTAAGGAACTACAATCATAGGGTAAAACCCAGAGTCTTTCAGGTTGTTGATTTGGTTGTAAAAGAGAACCCTAGAAATCAACAAGACAGGGAAAAGAAAGGGAAATTTGAGCCGAATTGGCTAGGTCCTTTTTTCATCATATCAGTGTATGAATCAGGGGCCTATCAACTATCAACATCAGATTGGGATTTTTTTGATGAAAATATAAATGATATCCATCTCAGAAAGTTCTATACTTGAATTTCCTAGTACAGGGGTCAAACTTTTGGAAAAGGGTTTCCTTGACGAAAACCTAGAAAATAGGCATCTTAGCAAAAAAAATTAAAATAAAAGACCGAAAATACAAAAAGGAAAAGAGAAATGAGAAAAACAAAAGTATACAAAACAAAGAGTACAAAAAAAAATATGGTGAAAACCTAAAAATAGGCATCATATGTGATTCTAAACTAGATTTCCCAACTATTTTGATACATATCAGGACCATTAGTCTGGTAGTCATTACCATTCCATATAATATCATTAGTCTTTCGATCATTTTCAACCATTATCAAATCATTTCACATGGTCATGTCTTACTCTAGCTTGGGGGCAACATCTGGATATCACTAGGGGAAACAAAAACATCGGCTTCACTAAAATGGGAAAACAATAGTACAAAATGTATGCAAAAAAATGATCAAAACGCAACATTAATCACCATTGGAAAGGCATCAAACATCTGTATCATATTAGAAAATCCAAAATAGGTCAAAAAGTCAGTCTAGAAAAGAAAAGAAAAACAACAACAATGTGGGCCTATGTTAGTCAAACTACGTGGTCTGTGCATGTGTAACATTGGCAAGGCTAATCTTTTATCAGCCCCTGATACCCCTAGGATAGGTTAGTAGGTTAGGTATTTGGTCAAAATCTCATAAAATCACAAGAACATCAAAAAATCAGGATGGATGATCTAATCTGAATAATGATTGAAACACTCTAAGTAAAAGGTGGATAAATTATATTTTTGATTGATATTATTATTTCTTTGGAGTAACTTGATAATGTAAATGAACTAGAGAATCAAGGAAGAAGAATGATATTTTTTTTATCTTTTGTCTATAAGTTAATCATATAAATGTGGGAATTTTTGGGGGATGTGCTATGCAAATGTATCACTGATGACATTTAGAATTCAAACATTGAAATGATTAATCACTGCCTGTTTACACAATGAATTCTTAGGAAATATCAGTTCAATTATACCTAGATTCTTGTGTTCACTTGCAATATCAAAAATCATGAAAGTAGTACTCAGATCGTCATTGGTCTAACATATACCATTTATGCTTGTACTCACTTTCAACATCCTAAAAAGCTCTATGATGATACCAAGCACAAAAGTACTATTAAATTGTCAATGTTTTGCATATAGTCACATGATAAAATTAGATTGTATTCATAATAAATTCTACATCTACAAAGTGATTGTTGCATAAAGGATTCCAAATAATGATTATCTTTACTACAAATATGATTGAGTATACTTGAAAAAAATCATCAAAAACATATAGGTGCATCATCTCATCACTCATGCATTTACCATCAAATGGTTGTACATTTATTATACCATAGTTTCCACAAACCATCATTTAAATAAATACATCATGTTTCATTACATTATTATCATATGCATTTGATCAATTTTTAACCCATACATCATTTTTCATCCATGAATTATATCACAAAATTTACACCATCCATCCATTATCACCCATTACAAATCATCATTTTTTTTATCATCATCACATTTTAAATACAAAGTATCTACCATCCACCCATACATTTCATCACATTGAAATAAGTACAAGTCATGACATTATTATCCACATAACATTCATCATAGGTCATCATTTATAACATCCATACATCATAGATCATCATTTAGAACATCATAACATCCATACATCATATATTCATACATAAGCATCATTTTTATCATCATCACATAAAATAAAAGCATTTATCATAGAATCATCACATAATAAATGCATCCATCATAGAATAATAAACCATCATAATCAATAGAAATAAACTGCATATAATATATATCATTAATTTCAAGTATATAATGAAGTCTGAAATAAGAAAAGATACATCATATCTTAAAAAGAATGTCTCAAAATCACAAATGACATCTATGATCTACTGCTACCAAAATGAGTAGGCATAATAGAACTAGTACCACCACCACCCCTGGAAGAACCATGACCTCTGGGATCTCTCCATGGAGGTTGTGTCACACCCTCATTGACTATCTAACTATGTGTTCGACCAAATCTCAAGGGAGCATAGCTAACTCTACAATCAGCAGGGATTGCATCATGATATCATCCCCTATAAAACTCTGCCTCTCGGCCAGTCCACAAAACCTCCCTCATATAGTCGGCAATAGAGTTACCATCAACTACTCTTTGTAGTGTCTCAACAGCCTCCTATGCCCTCTCAACAATTTGTGTAGCATTGTCCCTCTTGGCTATCAAAGTATCAGCCTGAGTCTGAACAGCTACCAACTGTCCCTATACCCATGCCAATGCATGTGCATAAGCTTGTGCCTAGCTCTACATCTGAGTCTGCATTTGTACAAGCAAACCCTATGCCTACACTAACTATCCTTGCAGAGTCTGTACCTATGTCTGCAAACTAAAAATATGTCTTTGATGGTCAACTGAAGGCACTACCACTACTCACCTCTTACGAGGCCTTCTCGATGATGGATCGACATTAACTAGCCCAAACCCTCTGCCACCTCCACCACCACCATCCCCATCATCACTGCTGCTATCCCACTACTTCTCTCAGTACTGCTGCTTGACTGAGCATCATCCTCACTATCTTCCTCACCCTCAACAACATCCTCCTCCATGGGTAAAGATGCTGGCTCATCGAAAATGGTAATTTAAGGATGTGGATGAAAGGCCAAAATTGGTGCATACTCTCCTGTAACCATTGCCTCTGCAACATCTCTATGCATATCCCAAGCTGATGGTTGTAGAGTTCGGTATCCCTCTACTAATCTCTCATCAGACAAGCATGGTCCCTGATCTGCTACATCACTCTAGTGTCGGGCATAATGAGCAAACCCCTGAGGCATACACTCTACAATACCATACTGCCTATAAACCCACTGCAACAAAAATATCTCAAGGACAAAAGGAGTCCTTCCGATCAAGTACATCGAGTCACATAAATACTTGAGCACTGCATCATCCTCATCCCATTGCTCATAGTCTAGATAAGGCCACCAAATGACACTCTCCATGTCATCCAAAACCCATCTCCAATTCTCTAACTTACCCATTTGAGCTTGGGTAAGTCTACCTTTGTATCAAAAAAAGTATGGTCTACGTGCAGGTCTTTCAAGAAATAAAAATGTTCATGTAATAGAAACATTCTCCCATGCCCAAATGTGTAATAAATTCATCCCTACTAATAGTCTACGTGCTCCCAAGTACACCACTGAATGAAAATCATGATAGAGGTGGGCTAGTATACACTTCCCCCACGCATATCTAGTCCCATGCATGACCATTCTCTCCAAAATATGTCCTCAACCCATAGAGAATCCCTTTGCCCTATGATCAGGACAAAGGAAACCTCCAATGAATCCAGCTAACACTACTGGTAATGAAGCATAGATATCAACCATCACCCGCCATTAGACACTCGGTCCTACAATATGTTGATCTTGGAAAAATCTACGGAGTGCATCTCTCCAACCAGCCTCATGTGAATCATAGACAATGATCTCTCCCATAAACGGTATCTGCAATATCTGCCACACATCCTCGAGTGTGACTATCATTTCGCCATTGGGTAGATGGAAGGTCTTATGGTCACTGTGCCACCGCTTGGCCAAATTAGTAAGGAGACCCCGATTAATCCTAATCTGGGGCATATCAGGGAGATTACACATACCACATCGACCTATGATCTGAATTTCATCAGGAGTCAGATGAGGAATCAAATCTATGGTCCACGAAAATCATTCTCACATCTAGAGATTACCCGGATCCTCCTATCACCATGGAAAGTTTAAAATCAATGCCCTATACAAAAAATCAAAAGTCATTCTACTATCAAATCCAATCAAACTTTGGTATGAATTTTTGATCAAAGCCATGAACATACATCAACAAACCCCACCTATCATGAGGTTCATCACAAACATTATCTAATCTCACCTATCATGAGGTTTATTAGATATAAAATCATTCCTCACCTATCATGAGGATCATCACAAATAGGATTATTTCTCGCCTATCATGAGATTAAGTCTTATTAATCATCAGAATCAGTCATTAGGGAATTTTGATAATCAAATTTATACCAAACCAAAGAATGGATATGATCGAAATTGATTCAAAATCAGGGTTAATTGTGTCAAAATTTTAAAATCTGACATGGATGCCCTAAAATAGGCATCCAAAGCTCTAAAAATCAAAAGCGCTATTTCAACACTTCGATGCACTAAAACATACATCCAAAGTGCCACAAAAGTAGAAGCTCTATTTTAGCACATGTGAAAAAATAGGCATTTGAAGCTCTACTTTACTCAAAACGCTATTTTAGCACTTCAATGCGCTAAAAAATTCCATCAAAGCCCCACTTTAATCAAAGTGCTATAACAGATCATAGATGCGCCAATTTATCCCATCAAAGTGCTAGAACTTTCTAAGCACTAAGATAAGGCATCAAAGCACTAAATCTGCTTATCTAAGTGCTAAATCTTGAAAGCGCTAAAATTTCCTACGAAAGTGCTAATTACACTAGAGTGCAAAGCGATACAATGTGACACTGATGTGCTAAACTATGACAGAAAATGCAAAAGCATAAAAAAGGGCACAAAAATCAAGAAAATACAAAATACGAGGTGGATTACGGGTACATACTTGAGGTCCGTAGGTGGCCGGCCGTTGGTGATGTCTCACGTGCTCAAAATGGTGAGTTTGGTAGGGGATAGGCATCTTGCTCCAACTAGCTCAAATATCTCTATCACTAGGTGTTGAAAGTCAAAAAGTAGAAGTGAGGATGAAAATGACCTTTTGGACCTTATATGGATTTTTGAAAAGGGGAATTTTGAGGGATTTCTTTTATTTAAGGAATTAATTGAGATTCATCCACAGGCTATATTTTCTTCATCAATGTTTGGAGATAAAAAAATTTTTCATCAAATCATCATGAAAATTTGAAAATTCTAAAAAATCATCAAATCATTAATTTATCTCCCAAGGGGGAATATTATTGGCAATCATCTGAAAATCAATATCTGGGGCATGTCTAGGGCATACTGATTTTTTTCATCAATACTAGTAGTAGGAACAAAATTTTCTTCAAATCAATGCGTAAACACATCACTTCAAAGAGGGGCAAAATGTATACACCTAAAATTGAATTAAAATTGATTAATGATAGGTGGGACCCATGTTATTGAGGATCCTATGTATGAATACAAGGAATATTTCATGTTGAAATGGGCTATGCATTTTGAGGAAGGTACTGGAAATGGTAAATAATTTTTTTTGTGGGTCTTGTTTATGACATTGCACTTCATGCAAGGACATTACATGCATGCAAGTGATGTACATGTCAAGGGGACTCAATGATAGGAAGGTTGTTGATGGAACCATGTCATGTGGAAATCCTAAGCACGATTCTTCTTCCTTGGAATTCTATATATTTATTACTTGTTCATTTTGCTAAGTAGTACATGTTCTAATTTTTCTAGAGTACCATTATTGTGCTGGAATCAATGAAGAAATCCTATTACAATTGAAGAATATTTTTAATGAGCTTCGTGCTGATATTATATTGTAACCATATTTTATTACTGATAATACAACATACAAAATTATTTTAAAGTGTGGGGTTTTCTTCCAAAATATTTTTCCCCACACAAACACTATGCTATGGTATCTTACATATTTACTAATTTATTTTTATTATTTGAATGTGCATCTTCTCACTATAATTATTAATGGATTAAATATTTTTTGTAATATCTATCGGGCCACTTACATTGGTGTACAAAGTTTGTTCCACTTACTTAAATTTCTTTCAAATTCCTTGATATCACCAAGTTATCTCTCTCACCCGGATTCCTTGATTGACCATAAATAAAGGTCCAATATCCCCTCCTCATGCTACAACGACAACCCATTATCTTCCTTTTCAATGATTATCTTATCTATGAGGACATATAGGGATTTGATCCTAGATGGATTTACAGAGATGGACAATATGCTTCTTTCTTTAAAGAACACACATATTGCATTCCCTTACACATTTATATAAAATTGAACTATAAAGGAGAAGATTTTAGTTTAGAATGAGTAAGGCCCCCTGGATCCTATGGAATTACCAATAAATGATGGAAATTTTGGATTAGGATATAACATTCAAAATTATTATTATGATTCCCTTATTGAGATTCTCGATTATGGTAGGTAAACCTTTTCTAATATCGAGGATAATAAAGCACATGCCATTCTAGTCCTTTTAAATATCTTTCTTACATGAACCTATTAAATTGAAATCTCATCCTCACCATTCATCTCTATCTATAATACCTTAAAATAATTGACTAAGATCAACAAAATCCTCCTACCTTGGATATAATTCAAAATGATAAGGATTTCCTAGATATTATACATATGATGACCACATACCCCTAGGAGATCATAAATAGGGAATTCAAATTCTATTGAGTCCATTTTCATACATTGGAGGAAAAGTAGATATTTAAAAAGGAACCATTAAAATCCATAATTGATATAGATATACATTTTGGTAGTGAGAATCAACTTTCATTGGCTCCTACCCTACTTCAATATAGGAAACCACTCCTTGTTGAAGAATTTATAAACATAAATATAAGTATATAGAGGAGACACCTAGGTTGACCAAAATTATAATTTCTTTTGATCTTGATTTATAGATAGACATCTCCATGGTATATTGTATCCATCGTTGGATACTCAACACTTTATGGTATAACTTAATTATAGACCAACTTATCAAAAGATATGAAATATGCATCATAAATTGTCTCTCCTAGAAAAGGAACTTAAAAAATTTCTAGACATTAAATTCATTTTACCTATCAACTATCTAGATTGGTTATCAAGTGTAGTGCTTGCAAGAAAGAAAACTAAAGGAATTAAGGTATGTATAAATATCAAGGATTTCAATAAATGTTGAACTGAACATGGCTTTCCAATTTTCAATATTGACAAGATAATAGATATAATAGCTAGCTATGAGATGTTCTCCCTCATAGATAAATTTTCAAGGTATAAACAAATTTAGATAGCACCAAAAGACAAAAATAATATAGTTTTCATTGACCCATTAGGCACATTTTTATAGTCATGTTATTTCTAGTCTTAAAAATATTGGTACTATAGATAAAAGATCCTTGAATATCATATTCCATTAAATATGATGCATTGTATTTATTAAGATTACATGGATGACAGCCTAAGAAAGTCCAAACTCGAAGATAATTAAGTCATATTGCATCATATCCTCCAAAGTCTAAAATATTATAAGGTGATATTTTACCCCAATAAATGATTCTTTGGAGCCACACCAATCAATATATTAGGGTTAATTTTATTTATATATGACATATAAGTAGATCCAAATAAGGTAAATGAAATAATATAAATTCCACCTCATCAAAACCTCACTTGTCTACACAAATTACTAGTAAATGCCTAGGCTATCAAGAATTTCATAGCCCAACTAAGAGACAAGTGCCATGATTTTTAAGGCTACTCTAAAATAATATCATCTTTTAGTGTGATCATTCATACCCAAAATAATTTGAATAGATTAAATAATACCTACCCAATCCTTAATTCCTAGTAGAAACCACTCTATATAGGTATTTTTACTCTACAACTTGGTTACACAACATGCCTTAGGTTCCACCTTAGCTCAATATAATGATCAAGGAAGAGATAATGATATTTGTTACCTTAACATGACATTGATTTTATTTGAACTCAAGTACGCATCCATAAAGGGATACTATATTGTAGTAATATTTACCACGTCGAAACTTTGAATTTACATTCTTAATTCTACCACTCATCTAATTTCCAAAATTGACCCATTGATTTTTTTTTTCCAAAGTAGTCCAAGTACTGGTAAAATTGAAAAGTGGGTCACGCTCCTTAGTGAACTTGATTTTGACTATATCAATCAAAAGGAAACTAAAGGGAAAGTTATAGTAGGACTGTTAGTAGAGGATCCCATCCAATACTATCATCCTTTGATCATATAATATATAGATCAATCCATCCTTAAAATTGAAGAAACAAAACCATGGAAATTATACTTTGATGGATAATTTACCTTATATTGATCAAGTGATAGCATTATTTTAATTATCCCTAATGTTATTTTATCCTAAACTATTTTTTAATTGTCTTTCCCTATACAAACAACTTAGTAAAATGTGAGGCATTGATATCTAGTCTAAAACTAGTAGTAAAATACAAGATTTAGCATTTATAGGTCTTAAATGATTCACATTTGGTAGTCAAATATCTCAATGATTAGTTCCTTACTAAGGATGATAATATTATATGATATAAACACATGATAGGTTGAATTAAGTGGGTAAAAGTAGTTCCACTCACTTTCTCTTCCTACATCTAAATTTCTAAATTGTTCCTAAACTGTCATTTTCCATTTTGGTATTCCATCCACCACCACCATAGATAAAAAATTAGTTTTAAAATTCATGAAGTGAAATCCCTATGTGAGAAATTTCATATTAGGAACAAGCGGTCCACCCTATTTCCCCATAAGGAAATAGCCAATCCAAGGCATCCAACAAAACCATAATAAAAATACTCAAGAAAATATTCAATGACACTAGTTGTGATTGACACCTTTAGCTCAATATTTCCCTTTAGGAATATTAAACCAACATTCACACTCCCACAAGTGCCACTCCATATTCCATTCTTTATTGTGTTGAATTAATCTTGAGAATAAAGGTCAAGCTACATTGTGTGAGTGTCTCTTGGTATAACTTCATTTTAGAGTAGGATTATTCTCGTCATTGAGTCCCCTTGATATGCACATACTTGCATGCATACAACAAACCTGCATGAAGTGTGATGTCATGAATATGAGCCAAAGAAATATTTTACCATTTCTAATATTATCCTCAACATGAATATCCCCATTCAAAATGAAATATGACTTGCATTCATTCATATTTGCATCAATCAAATGGGGCCCACCAATCATTAATTAATCACAATTAACACTTACATTTTCATAAATTTTCATTAGACAACCATGTCATAATCTCTCATTATTTTTCTTACAAATTATGAAAAATCCATATAATTAGCTCAAAAAGGGGTCCATCGAGTGGGATTCCTATCTCCACCAAATTAGGATGCATGTCAACCTATTCATCTTCCATGTAGGTTTCAACCTCATCAAATTAGGTCCCATAAGATGACTTCACAAGATGAACATAAAACATAGGAAAATAAATAATCAATCAATAATGCTAGGACTTGTAAAGGTTGAGACACCTTAATCCCAACATTATCCCACTTGTCAGAGGCCTTTAAAGATACAATTAGCAATCAACCAGTAGGGGATGTGAGGACCATGGAATTGAAACACCATCTCAGCTTCTTCATGTTCACATGCTTTGTAAACTCTTATGCATTATCTCTAAATTATTATGCATTATCCATAAAAGTGTCAAACTTCTCCAATTTCACCTTCTCGTCTTCCACCATGTCATATAAAAAATAGATTTGCACATCAATGTGCTTTATTATAGTAGTGAGAATATGATTCATTATAACAAAATAGAATTATAATTGTCACAAAAAATTTAATAATCTCTCAATCAAGCTCAACATTATAAAATAAAATTTTGATCCAAATGGCTTCCTTACAAGAATGACTAACTACCATACACTCATCCTTTTTCATGGATAAATAGAATATAGATTGATTATTACTCATCCAACTAATAGCACCACTAAACATTATGAATACATATCCATTGGTAGATATTTTTCTATCAACGTCACTTACTTAATCTAAATCCACATATCCATAAATACAAGCTGAATTTCGAGGTCTAGTAGTATAAGCATGAAAAAATAAGGAATCCTAAACATAACATCACATCCATATAAAAAATCTTTTGACTACATCTCAACACACTCATCAAAGATAAACCATAAATTAACTTAGTGCTCCCACTACTTGGGAAATATTTGTCCTCGTATAAAACATGGAATATATATAAACTACCAAAAATACTCATAGAGTATTTTGGTCATTTCCTTCATCTTAATAAGATATTTTAGACAATCCTCCATAGATATATTTATTCTTTGTAGAATAGGAACTACCAAGGATCTAAAGGCTATGATGGTGAATCTTTCCAACACCAATTTCACATAATTTGTTTGGATTAACCAAATATTTCTATTGGATCTATCTCTTTTGATCTCCATACCCATAATTTACCTAGATGAAACTATATATTTCATCTCAAATTATGCTAACAATTGAAACTTTAAGTCATAAATCAAACCCTTACAATTCCTAAAAAATGATATATCAACTACATAAAATTCAATAATGTGAATGTGACCAATTCCTATCAGTCTTACAATAAACACAATGATAGGATTTAGACCTTTGATATTCCAAAATCAACAAATAAGTATCAAAATTTTGGTGTCACATCCTAAGATAGTATTTTAGACTATATCTAGATTTCTTCAACTTGAAAACTAGATTTTATTTATCTTTACCCATGAAATTATTTTATTGTGACATATAGATTTCTTCCTCCAGGTAACCATGAAGTAAATTTTTCTTCACATCCATCTTCTAAAATTCTAAGTCATAAGTTCTATAAAACAAGTGATAATAGGAACTAAATGGATGTAAAATTTTCTACAAGAGAGGATATTTCACCATAATCAATTCCCTCCATTTGAGAATACTATTTTGTGACCAACCATGCTTGATGCTTCTCAACACTACCATTATGACCACACCTTTTATTAACAACCATTTACAACAGATAGGTTTACATCCTTCTTTAAGAATCCATATCTTCATCCATGGCTTTCATCCAAGAATCCTCACCACTCATACCCATATGTTCTTTTATATTCATCAAATCATGAATGTTAGGAATCAAATTAGATATACAACTATAATCAAAAAATAAATAACCAAACCTTTCTAGTTGCCACCTAACTTATATAGACCTCCTCAGTGGTTGAGGTTGAGGTTCTTCTTCTTCAAAACTTTCAAATATTCTTTATCTCTCCTCATCATTAGGTCCAAAAAGTGTATGCAGTTAATGTTTTGTCAGAGTAGGTGGAACATGAAATACATCCTTTTCTTTTCCTTATTTATTTGACTATAAAAAGTAGAAGGTTTCAAATATCTGAATATCACACTTCTACTATAGAGAATCTTCTTGGCCACTGGATCCCAAATCTTTACCCTTTCACATTGACACCATAGTCAATGAAGATATACTTAACACATTATATTCAAAATTCAACCTCTTCTCATTCAAAACATGTGCATATGGATTATAACTAAATACTATGATATGTCTCATCAAAATTTTTTTTCCTGATCACACCTCCATGGGTTTTTTTATCAACAAGAACTAAAGTAAGAGGTCTATTATTTAGATATTAGATAGTGGAAATAACTTGATCCAAAAAAAATAGTTCAAGACCAAATCCACTCAACATAATCCTAGCCCTCTCCATCAACATCCTATTTTTCCTCTCTAAAACTCTATTATGTTGAGGGATGTATAGATTTATCCTCCATCTAAACCCTCCATTGTCTTTTTGATTCTATGGAAATTATCTCCTTTATAAATTTTGGGAGATATTATGAATGGTTAGCTCACAACAACACTTGAATTTTCATGCACTCACTATTACAATGTTATTCTGGCATACAACGGATACAAAAAACTCATCAACCAAACTATCTCTATATTTTGCTGCTCTTCTACAAATCTCTCTTCTTTTTTTGACTTCTTGTCAAGACTGACTATTACAAGTCTCTATAAAACCACCAATTAGGGTGCATTAAATTTGGTTCTTCACTAACACGTCAAATCAATCTCGGATCAGATCCAACTATAATCCTGCATCGAGCCACCCCCACAATAAATTTGTTGTAGAAAAAATACAATTTGGGCTTTGCCAATCTCCAAAAATTTGATCACAAGAGACTACATAATAATTCACTTTTCACCAATCCAAATTTTGGCAATAAATATTGTTTTGCAACAACCACGCAAAAATAACTAATGATAAATCACCACATGTCACATTGCTATTTGTTCCATCACTTGACCAAGGAGACATCGGTCAACAAACCCTGCAGTCCTAGATACCTTCGCTATCGCTAAATATTTCATCACATTTCGAGTGGACAATAATCCACTACGTAAAACCATAATAGTGGTGTACAATTTTGATAAAGAAGGAAATTTGTAAAAATTCCCACACATTTGAAATTTCATGTTTTTAAGGGTTTGTTCGAACTAGGAGGTTCACATGAACCCAAAAAAGGGGTTCGGTCGAACCCCTAGTTCGAGTGAACCCCCTTTCGCATGGTGGGTTCGCTCGAACCCTATGATGTCATGTTTCTTCATAGAAAATTATGGAAAATTAAAAAAAGAAGGGGGTTTCAAGCAAACCCCCCTTCACCCTTTCGAGCGAAGGGGGGTTCGTTCAAAGGGGGTTCACTCAAACCCCCTTTTTTGCCCTTCTCCCCCTCTTCCACCAAATTTTAGCAAATTTTTGCCCTTCGAATCTCGGGTTGAGGATGAAAATGAAGGAGACTTCACAAACCCAACTATAATATGGTAGTCCTTAGAAAAATCTATCCAATGAATTAAATTTTAATATATGTTTTAGTTTTATTATGTATGTGTTTTTTTAGTTCTATTAAACATAGGTTTTTCACCGAAAATCAAGCTCTCTGTTTTGCACATGTGGAAAAATAGAAGATTATCAAAATAATTTTTTTTTAAATAAGTTGAGGTTACGTATTGATGTCCTTGATCCATTAAAAAAAAAAATTGAATTTCGATTCATACAAAAAAAGTTATGTTGTATACAATCCACCTATGTCTGAATTGCAACTGGTTTGACTTTGAAACTTGATTAAGGAACAAATATTCAATTATAAACTATGAGACCAAATGAAAGTGCTAGATATCTTAGTTACAAATCTAAATTAAAAAAATTTAGAATTTTATCCTTCAAACAAAACAATTAGGTTGTATACGATGAGCATCACTTTTTAAAAATGTTGTTTTATGAAAAAATCTGTTTTGATGGGAGATGGAAAAAAAAGTGCAATCTGATTCCAAAAATTTTGAAAAAAATATTTTTAGAATTTGCAGACAAAATGTGAGGAGACTCTAGTTCGCATCATCTTCAAATTCCTCATGGTCTAGCCACTATAGGTTCCGGAATATCAAGATTTAGTTAAAAATAATAATTTTTGTGTCCAATTTGGCCAAAAATTGTAAACCACTATTGTGGGATCACCCCGCTATCGTGAAAACACCGACTACCAACTCTATCAGGTCCCACAAGCCATGTGTTTTCCACTCAAGAGGTTTCGGGGCATCTAGGAGGGAATCTCCAAGATTCCCATGAGCTCACCCAGGATGAGCTTTCAAGGCTTCCACGTGTCCACCGCTCGTGCACTCCGCTTGTCCTATGTGGAAGCCGTTGGAGCTCCTTCGGGGAATCTCTAGCGACATCCACTAGATTCCCTAGGGAACTTATGAGGTGCAGACAAGTGTCCATGTCTGTTCAAGAACTTCACATAAGTTAACTTGGGGCCCACCATCTCTTCGCTGCACTCACCACTTTGACAAGCCACCACTCATGATGCGCACAAGTGATTCCACTCGGGGAAAAGGTTAACAATTGTACTTGCCTTTAGATTTCATGAAAAGCACCCAACACCATCAGATGAAGCTGATAGAAATTATTGATGCAAGGCATCAGCACATCGGTGAGACAAAGCATTCCCTTCTACCGATAGATGACTACTCTACTGATCAAGCTGAGGCTAGCAAACAATCCACCAACTCCACACCTCTTGGCCCATCGTTGTGAAAACCCTCAGAGTCTCACCAATCAGACTAAGTCTCAATGATCAAAGGGTCAAGGTGACCAAAAGAGAGCACTGTGGTAAAGCAAAAGAGACATAAACTCGTCAATCCTTTAACAGAGGTCCAAGCTAGTAAATTGAGGCACATTTTCCAAACATAGCATATTTTCATTAGGAAATGCCTACATAATTTTAGCCCTCTTATTATCTATAAGATATAGTATTCTTATTCTTCTAAACTAAATTTTTTATTTAATTTTCAAAGAACATGTACTTTCATGTAAATTTTAAAGTAAAAATAAAGATCAAGTTAAAATATTATTTTATAAAGATAGAGCTAAAATAGTTTAAATATGAAAATTAAGATACACATATTTTCTTTCCTCTATTTTGATACTTTCCATACATACATACTTATGCGATCAAGATTAGATTTATAAATATTATGATTATTTTTTGTTAAATTAATCATTTCCTTAGCTAATAATTAATTAATCATTAATTTATTATTAGTCTAATTTCACTTCATCCACTTAAGCTAAACTTAGAAGTGATTTTTCCTTTTATTAGAGTGAGTTGTTATTAGATCATTGTCTTATCACATATTATGTTGATACTTATCATGATATAATTCCTTTCTCATTTATGGTTTACTCTTATAAGAACCATCCTTCATTGTATTATCTCTCTTCAAGACTCTAGAGGTTCATTCTATAAGTTCTTTCTTTTGATGAAATATCAAATCATTATGTGCAACTCTCGTGCCTCAAAGGTGCTCTTATTTTCTAGTATTTTGTCCCATTTGGGTATATTGATCATATTTTGTAAGGATTTTCCCTTTTATAGATGCACTATGATAAAGTACCACTAGTGTACTTTTTTTGGGTATTTCACACATCTTGTTGTGCCTTTTGTACTCACACTATGATATAAAGTGTCAAGTGGGGTGTTCAATGCATTATTTTTCCATCAAACCTTTGTGATTCTTACCTCATATGTGTGTGGCTTGTTTAGCACACCCTTTTTCAGTTCCAAGTAATTTTATGTGTAGATTCAGATGTTCTTGGTTCTCCTTCATGCACTTCTTAGTGATACAGTTTTAGTGGACTTGTCACTTCTCTCCCTTGTGAGTATTATGGGAGGGTTTCTACTCTTAATGCTATTGCTTCCTTGGTTTCATTTTGGAGTGAGCTATGTATCTAGTATATATTCATATGTACTAGGTAGATGCAATGATTATTTACCCATAAATTTTTTGCGAGATGGAGCACTTACCATATAGATACTCTTTATTTCCTATTTTTGGAAGCAACCTTTCATTTTTTCACTTGATTGATGTTCTTCATACTATTGGTACCTATATTTTTTACTTACATCTTGTGTGGTTGAGTAGTGTCATTAGGGTCACTCATGTAGATTCATATTCAATTTGTATCTTTGACTATAGTATGTTTCCCTTTGTTTTCCACTTGGTCATTGTATGAGTTGTGTCATTCGGGGGCACACATGCATATTATTGTCTTCTTGATCTTGATAATTATTTGTTTTAGAGGAGGTTCTTCATTTCAACACTATAGCAATCATCATTTGGTAGTTTTATTAAAATTCTTCATACTTCAATGGTGTTACCCATGTTACTTTTCCTTTTGGGATAATATTTTAGGGACTTCTTAGTCCTTCACGACTCATTCATCAATTATTTACTTTTTATGCATTCATTTTTTAGGGTTTTTAGCTACTCCCTAATTTTTCACTTAAGGGGTTTGTTAGAGTAACCGTTTCATTAGCTATTAATTAATTAATTATTAATCTAATTTCACTTCATGGACTTAAGATAAAATTAGGATTTTTTTCTTTTTTTAGATTGAGATAGATCATTTTGTCTCATCACATGTAACATTGAAACTTGTCATGATCTAATCCCTTTTGCATTTAAGGTTTTCTCTTACAATAACTCTCCTTCATTGTATTATATGTCTTCAAGATTCCAAAGTTTCATTATGTAAGTTATTTATTTTTGAAGAAATATAAAATTATTATTTGTAACTCTCATGCATGGAAGGTGCTTTCATTTTCTATTTGGTCTCACATCTTTTTTTTCACAAATATAACAATTTTAATCATTATGATTCAAGATTATGGAGGAAGGTGATGGAGTGTAATTGTTTTGAGTTTTGGGTCATGCTATTCAAATATTGAATGTTTTTTAATGGTTTTGAGAGGGCTAGGGTTTACAATTCTTGTGTACAAGGTTAACCATAGGGATAAAAACCTCCTAAAACCCTAATTGTTTTGTGTCTTAGTCATTATTTCTATTTGATCGTTGAACGATTGAGTTAGTTTTTGGATGGTTTAAATTACGTCTTATGTATTTGTGTCCATGTCCTGACCGATCCCTTGCTCCTTTTACTGCTTGATCCCTTGTGTTGTAGTAAAATATATCTAAGTATAAATAATTTCAATATTTTGACTGGTTCTTAGAACTGCATTGATTACCATAATGGTTTTAGAACCTTTGCTTTTATTGAAAAGGTGCACCCTTTAATTCATTTGTTCCTAACCTTATCCTTCACCTTTGCATTTGATTAATATATTATTAATCTATTACCTATGTAGTGTCCCCCTCTCAAAAAAACTCATTCAACACATGAAAAATTATTTCAGTTAAATTTTTCATTTATCACTGCATCCCTTTGTATTGCATTTCAATTCCTAATGGCTTGTGTGAGAAGTATGATGTGCGATGATAGTATGCCATCATAGTTTTCATTTGCATCACAATTTGGTTTCTAATGGCATGGAGTGAATATGTGATGATAAATTCTCCATGATAAATGGTTGTTATGAAGGGGAGAAGATCTAATGGTCATCGTGATGCTCCTTTATATTAATTTTTTGCTAGCCAGGGATATAAAAATTTGTGCAACATCTAATGGATGTTTCCATCACATGACTTCTTCACATCACAAATTGAACTCTTCAATGTCTAAAGAAAAGTGCGATGTGCATTGACAATCTAGATCAAGACACGTGGTCACATTTTCTTTCATTTCTCAACTTTAAGGCATCATAATTATGGTTCAAATACACATTAAGGGAAATGTGATATATGATGGGGAATGATAGTGGAGTATGATGAAAATAGGGACACATGGAAATAGTCATTTCATTGTACAAGTTCTTTGCAATGCGGTTTGTGTTTGCATCAGTGGGGTCATATTTGCAATGTGTGATGATCAAACGACTGGTAGCTTAGATTAAAAGGAGGGAGATCTAATGTTCATCACACAGGTAATTCACATCACTATTGTGAATTATGCCACTCTTGGGAAGAATTTGATGGTCATGTGTGTTGTGATGAATACTCTAATGAATCAGATGAATGGATGAAGATCACATGGCTATCACACTCTTCTAGTATATCATGGTTTCATGTTGTGAATCTAGGGTTCAATATGCGATAAGAGAGGGAAGAAAGGGAATATATTGGAGGAGTCTTGTATTTACATCACAATTTTACTCTATAGTTCTCGAGGTATTTTGTGATGTGCAAGGGTGAGATTAGATGGTGGAAGATAATAGGAAATAATCTAATAATCATCACACAAGTGCTTTACATCACATTTGTGTATCAAGGGGACTAAGGTCTATTTGTGATGTGTGTTGAGGGTCACAATTTTTCCACATGCCAAGATCATGTTCCATCATATGGTATTAATACATCACATTAGTGTATCAAGAGGACTAGGGCCTATTTGTGATATGTGATGGTTCCTTCATAGTGCTACATGTGTCAAGATATTAGTTCATTGCAAGCTTACAATACATTGCAAGTTCATTTGATTGCATACAAAAAAGGAGAAATGTGTGATATCTGAGATCAATAGCTATGGTGGAAAGGATGAAATCTAATGGCCATAACACAAGTTCAATGCATCCCATTTGTATATCATGAAGACCAAGGCCTATTTGTGATGTGCAATGTGAAGACTATGAATGAGGCATAATAGAAGAATATTCCTAGGATAGTTGCTGGAAAATATTATTTCTTGATGGCCAAATGAGGATGCAATGTATGGGAGGCGTTCGATAACTATTGGTCTTATAAATTATGAGATCAAATAGTTATGTTTTAAACTTCACAGAGGATTTAATCTTAACCATCCACTTCCAATTTGATGGTCAAAATTCAAAAAAGAACAACTACATGACAATTATGGCATGGCATGAAGATGTTCAGAGAAATGGAGGAGTAGATGAATGCAATTTTTTCTTTCTAGTGTGTAACTACCGATCTCCAATGTGTATTTTTCGTAGGAACATAGGAATGTGCTTCTGCAATCTTAATGGTTATGGTTTTATCATCTAAAATTCTCCCTCATGTGAAATTAGGGTTTTAAATATCGTAATTCAAAAATTGAATGGTGCTAGAGGCCCAAAGCTTGTTTCTCTCTTATTCTTTAAAAGGGAATTCATGACCTTTTGTATAGATATTTTGGTGAAGTTTGTAATGAATTGTAGAGAATTGAGTCAAGGTCATTCTAGGGGTTTTTGCTTGAATTTTTGTAATTGGTAATGTTGCTTAATAGTACTAGCATTTCTTGGGATTTAATGAAAAATATTCTAAATCCAATTATCTCCTGATATATGGTTTGCACAAATTATGAATTAATAGATCAAGGATCTTTCTATTTATCTCCATAGTTGTGTCTATAGATGTATTTTTCTAATTAAGGCTCTTATTCAAATAATAGGTTAAATTCTTTATTGATAACATAGGTGTGTGTGAATGAATACCAGGATCTGATAAATAGAGTTTATGAGGAATACTGACCATAATATTGTAAGGAAGTATTGTGAAGCTTTAAATGTCTAGGTGAAATATTTTTTATGAAACCCTAATTGCACTAGTTCCGACTCTATAGCCCTAGGATAAGGCACCAATCTCTTGCCTATGTGTGTGATTTACATTCTAAAGGATCAAAACAGATTAAAACACTTTCAATATTTAAGTTTTATTGAAAATATTTGTTGAAGCTAAGTTAGAATTATCTTGTCCTATGGTCTTAGGAATGTAAAATTATTGAATGAATTTATCCAAATATTCTCATTTTCATTAGTCTCAAGCACATATGCATAGGACACCTCTTTTATATAGTATTTGAAATATTCGGTAAAGGATATTCATAAATACTATCAAGGATCACACTCGTAGGTTTGGCAGAGCTTGAAGTGTAGAGGGAAATTTGTTGTAACTTTCACCTATTCGTTGATCAATCCCTCAAGGTAACCAATCATTCAAAGTGGCCAAATCATAAGTTATCTTTGAGACTAGTTCAAGAATAAAAAAAACCAACATATTGGAAACTCTACTGGGGAACAACTTAAATAAGTCTCTAGTTTAAGATCAATTAGAATCAAATTGAATGAAATATTTAGGTCTTATGTTCAAGTTGTCATGAGTCTTGTTAAATCTCTCTACATCTACAATTTATCAAAGAATTGACAAATATTTTCATATAGTTTCATATTCCCATATTTTCGGTGGTGACTTTGAGTCTCTTTTGTCAGTGCAAGGACTATTTCTAAAGAATAAAGGAAGGAGAAGGAAGTTGTAGAAAACATGAGAGGAACTAGATGGCATATGAAGAAGCATTTAGAGAAGAAGCTAAAAGGTGAATTTCCATTGACCACTCAATAATATTGGAAGAAGAAGACTGCAGATACTAGTAAGTTTTTACTCCTCCTCCATTAGGATCTAGATGTTCTATTGCTAGTAGTGATGATAATTTGTAAGAGTCATATGAATTTGGTGTGCCTGCTATAAATGAGGAGAATGCTATTTTAAAGGAAATTGTTGAAGGAGAGCAAGCTCATTTAAGTCTTTTGGCTAATAAGCAATCACAGAAGGATAAATTTTGGGAGTCCAATTTTGATGCTAAGTTGGCATCCAAGAGGTTAAATCATGGAGTAAAAAACATACCTAATCCTTTTGGTCATAATTTTCTTGGTGATCCTATTAATAGATTTCCTACTCCTGCTTTCCATTTGGATGCCTCAAATATTTTGGACAATGCTTTGGAAAATTTTGATTTAGATATTACATTGCCTAATGAAGAAGAGTTAATGGATGAGATTAATAAGTTGGAAAGGGAAACTTAGAGGGTTAAGGAGTTGAACATAAAATGGGCTAAGGAAAGAGAGGAGAAGCTCAAGAATAAAATGTATGATAGGGATATGTTGAAGAGAGGACTAGAGAGAATGAAGTTGTTAAGCCAAGAAGAACCCAAACATGCTTCTATTGCAACCACTAGCCAAGTGATTACCAAGATAGTAGGAAATAGTAATGTGAGTGCTCCACTAAATAGTACCTACACAAGTACCTAGACTAGCTCAGCTATTTCTACCTTTGATGTAGAAAATTCTACCTCTAATTCGTCTTCCCAACCTAGTGACAAAGGCAAGAAAGTTTTAAAAGGGATAAACATTGATGAGGGAGGATTTTCTCAAAAAATTCTGCATTTGGGGAACATGATTCATTAGCTCTTAAATTGAAGAAGGAAAATGATGAGTCACAAGGGGAGTTGAAAAGAATGGAGATATTAGCTGTAAATGTTGAAGTGTAAAGAAAGATTGAGTCGTTGAATTCCCCCATTATGATTTCTATAGTGCCAACAATTGACATAAAAACCTCACCCCATATAGATCAGTCCATCTCATGTTCCTAGCCTCAAAACATGAAGAAATTTGAGAATATTCACACTCATTTTGGAGGCCATAATATAAGGCAACAAGGAAATCAGGATGCAGAAGGAAGTGGTGCAAATAGGTAGTATAATGATTAAGCTAATCAGTTCCATAGAAGACCATTGCCATTGGAAAGGTACATGAAAAATTGTTTTGTTGGCATTCTCAGTTATCCAAATCCTATCCTTAATGATATTAGAAGTGTGTTAATCAAATTTACTAGAAATAATGCTTTGTGTGGTAAAGATCATTAAAGGGATTTTATGAATCTATCAGATGAGTATGGGGTGGAAAATGAGGATGTTATAATGAATTTATTTATGTAATCATTGGTTGAGGATGCTAGAGATTGGTATAGAGGTCTACCTCAGGCCAGTATTGGGTCTTGAGAAGAGTTCAAAAGGGTTTTCAGGGAGCAATATGGAGACAAAATAGATCCCTAGTGCATGTTGAATGAAATTAACATCACTAAAGGACATAATAAAATGGTTTTCTATTTAATATAAGGTTTAAAAAGGAAATGCTCAGAAACCCTACTAACTTGAGACCAAATGAACAAGTTTGTCTTGCTCTATATTGCAATGCATTTTCTTAAAAAATAAGTTATTACTTGAGAGAAAAAGATCGCCAAAATTTCATAGATGCTTTTAATAGAAAATTTCACATTGAAAGCAATAGAAGAAAATTACGGAAAGTGGGAAGAAGAGAAGATGTCCAACTTCTAAAAAGATCTAGAGGTCATGAGAAAATAATAACATAAGAGGATAAGATGGATAAGGTGATAAATGCATTGAAAGAATTGGATTATAAGGTGTCTAGGCATGAAAAGGGTTTGACAAATGAGAAATCGAATTTTCAAAGAAATGATAGGTTGCCAAGATTGCATGATTATCCATACAACACAAAATGGCATAATGGTAAGCTTGTTTTTAACAATAAAAAAAATTGTAGAATAAAAAGCAACTAGACCCATTGAAGAATAATTCTATGAATTTAATGGATGATACTATGTGGTGAATAGTATGCAATTTCCCCATTCACCACATTAGTGTGTATTAGCACAGTCTTTAGAAGAAGACCAAAATACATGTGGTGATTGTGGCTTGCCTCATGAACAAGATGTGCAAATCAATATCTTGTTTGTTGATGGGGAATTCTCTTATAATGAAGAGACTGATGAATTTGATGTTGATAATAAAAGATAAATTGTAGGTGCATATCAACAACAAGTGTTTTTTGAGGAGGATGAAAAAGAGGATTATTTTGTCAATACTCTTGAGACAAAAGAAGCTAATGTGACTTTGAGGAATCCATCAAATGAGGAAATTAAGGAATCGATTGTTGTTGTTGTTGCTTAGTTCAAGAGGAACTACAATTTGAGAAATAGAGTTGTGACTAGTGATCAAGGAAAATATGGTAGTGTGTTTATTAATTAGCAAAACAAGGACAAAAAGGAGTGTCAAGTGAGTAAGAAGAAGGAAGAGCCAAAAGTAAGAGATACTAAAATATGGGGAAATAAATATAGAAGAGTGCAAATTCATGAGCCAGTTATTCCTTTATCAACTTTAAAAGAATGTGATTAAAGAAGAGGGAACATCAGATGTCAGCAAAAGACAACCTGAAGATAGCCTCATGGTAACATTTTATGTACCTAAGTATACCCCAGCTGACATGTTCTATTTTTAATCACAAGTGAAGGTATCAGTCCCACTCCTTGAGATGATGAGGATTGGAGAACGACAAAATTAAGAAATAGATTTCATAATGGTGTAGCTTGCAGTGGAAAGGGGGTGAGTACTAAGACTGAAACAAGGTAAAGATTATCGAAGAAGAAGTTGAAGTAAATAATTTTGATGATCCTCAAGTGTTCTTGGGTGCCACACTTACTTCTTATCCTAATCAGATAGATCCTTTAGATACATATCTCTCATAATTGATGACATAATATTGAAGAATTGTATGATTGACTCAAGAGAATCCTCTAATATTATACTAGTTAGAATCATGCGAGCATTGGGGTTGAACATCATCAAGACTTATAGAAAATGTTATGCAATGTATTCTAGAGAAGTGTCTATTATAAGGGTCATAGAGAATGTACCTTACAAATTGGAAGAATATCTAGAAAAATAATTTATGATGAGTGTAACTATGGTAGACATTCCTCCTACCTACAAGATTCTCTTATCCAGAAATTGGTTTGCTTCCATCCAAGGAAATATGTAATGTGATATGTCCTTTGCTACTATCCCTGTTGATGGAAAAGATGTTAAACTTCGTAGGGAGCCTAAAGCTACATATATGATTGAGGGGAATGAGCTTGAGGAGAATATTCATTTTGTTGATGTGGACATTGCTAACTTCATGGTTGAGGAATTTCAAGAAGAAGACAAGAAACCTGCACACATGGAAAGGGATGTAAAATGGAAAATCGATAAAGATGGGTTGTGGACCATGTACTTTGATGGTGCTTGTTCAAAAGAAGGTTCTGGTGCATGGTTTATATTTATCTCACCCAATGGTAATACATTCAAATTTTTATTTCCTTTGATGTTTGTTTATACAAAAAAAGTAGTAGAATATGAATCCTTGTTAGTTGGGAGGAGGTTAGCTAAAAAGAATGGGATTAGAAAGCTGAGAGTCAATGGTGATTTAGACTTAACTGTATCCTAGGTTAGGTCCAAATTTGTTTCTAAAAATAAAAGGTTAAAATAGTAAAAAAATGTTATCTGGGATTTAGTGGAGATGTTTGACACCTTTGGTATTGACTGGGTGGAAAGGAGTAAAAATGTTATGGCAGATTTGTTGGAAAATATAGCACTAATTCCAAATTATATAATCTTTGCTGGTATTTCAAGGGTTGAGGTGCAAACAATGTCTTCCATTCTTGATAACATTCAAAATTGGTAGGTGTTAAATGAAGATGAACCAAAAGTGTTTCTAAACACTAAAGTGTTCTTCGACACTCTTTAAGAAATTTATTAAATATCTTTGGCCTTAAGAACACTAAATTCACTTTGGGTTTAAAAAGAATGAGCAAATTTTTATTATGACACCATGCTCATTTTGTACAAAGTGTTTTTTGACACTCTTTAAGGAATTTGATAAGTTCATTGATCTTAGGACACTAAATTTATTATGGGTTCTAAAATAAACAATCAAATTTATTTTCAAAAAGTTGCCAAGGGGCTAAAAATAACCTTAGACAAACATACTAGATTTTGTTTAAAGGTTAACAATTGAACAAGACAATCTCACATTTCATTTGGTGCTAAAAATTGAACATGTATTTTTCATTCTTTATAATCCTTTTTGCAAAGTAGTATGATTTGAAAGGGCATATGCGCTTCTCTCATTCTTCACAACAATCTTGAGCATCAAAAGTTTTTTTTGGTGACACTAAGTTGCATAAAATATTGCCTCCACATTTCAAATTTGGGCATTTTAAAATTGAACAAAACATGCGAGTGCTCTCCCTTTGTTTCTGAACAAAGGCTGTTCGAACTACAAATATGTTTATTCACTTTTATTTATCTTAGAGGGCTTGCCTTGTTGGAAAAAGTACTCACCCAAGGGAACAACCCAACTGGTATATGAGTGTGGATTCTTGAGGAAAGTTCAAGAATCATGAGGATTATTCCGATGAGATGGACAGAAATGGACTCTCACTAATATTGGATAATCCCCCACAAATGGAATGCCCACATTAGAACCCTTTGTTTAGAAAAATCCCAAAACCTTGTCTATCTTTTTGGTGCAAAAGGTCATGTCCTTTGAAGCCACCCCACATTATACATGCGGTTTTGTTCTGGAAATGGAAGGTATGCCATGGGAGATTCATGGTTACTAATGCTCGGATAACCCGAGAAGTGTGTGTCATGGAGGGCACCTAGTGTGCTCAAGCATTTATCCATTCACACAAGATATGTTCAGCTGGATTTGTCCAAGTGGGAACCCAACAAGATATTGTCTCATCATCCTAGGATTGTAAAAGTGCTTGAAAGAAAAGAACACATTGCTTGGTTCTCGAGAAAAACTTGAAAACAAACATTCACAAGACCTTCAAATTTCAAACCCCTTGTGAGAAAAAAATACCTTTGATGAATTTAGACACTCTTGCTTTCGCTAGGGGTCATATTCCTAGAGGTTTCGAAGTGCATGAATTCTACCATCATTTTTTTTCAACAAGGTTAAACATAAGAAACTTTTTCCCTATTTTCCCCGATTTCCACACAATGGATCTTGTGGGATGAGAAATAAAGTTGGACATTAGACATATAGTTTGGAACATAAGCAAGCAAGTGTCTTTGATAAAAAAATAAATTCATTAAGCCAAGATAAAAGGACAAACTAAACTTCATATGTGTATCTCCCAATGATTTCCCACAAGATCAAAATCCCAAAACCAAAGTTCAAGAAGATTAGTCTAAAAGCCCATGAGCAACGCCTTGAGATGCTCCTTGAAGTAAGAGAAAGACTTGTATAAAACTTCTACAAAAAATATTCAAGGAATAATCCAATTTTGTAGGCGTTCTACTATCATCAAACCAAATCTCATTCCATCAACATACCTTTTGTGAACTCTAGAAAAATTAATGCTAAACTTAAAGGGCTAAACCGACATCACACTATCTTGGCTTAACACACCTAGCCAAAATAGTCAAACCTTTGGATGAATTTACCTCCAAGATAATGCAACTTCTTAAGGTCTATTAGTTCACAATCACATTGGCTTAACACACATAGCCAATTTATCCACTTCTGCAAGTTCCCGTAAGATAACACAACTTCCTAGGGAATACAAATTCACTACAATCCTATTTGACTTAACACATCTAGTCAAATTATCACAATCAATCCAAGTCCTAATAGTTTAGCATAAACCTTCAAAATTTCTCCAAAAGGTCTCATTCACTCATTCCATCTGTGTATCCCATCATCATTACCACCCTCTTTGATCTTTAACTTCCCTAGTTCTTCTCCTTTGGGCCTAAAAGGTTAGGATCAAACAATCCCTATTTTTTATGGTCCAAACAAGATTTCAATACAAGAAGAACATGAAGAATATTAGTGAAATATCAACTTCTGTGGACATGAGTCATTTAACCTCCAAAATAAACCTAGCAGGATCAAGAAATCTCCTAAGTAACTCTCCTTTATCATCACAAAATCCTCAAGAGGAGATTCATCAAGAGGACATCATGAACGAACACATGGGGATGACACAATCCAAAATTATGAAAATGGTTCAAAATCTAGAGAACCACAAAATTATCAGTGCCATGTTCAATTACTTAAATACACTAGTAGGAGGAGGGGTTCAGTTCCCTTTCGGCCTTGATGAAAGCACTAGTACAGATGTGCCTCTTACAAATTCATCCCCAATGTCAACTATCAATCAAGAAATACCTCACACCACATCGGCCATCACACCAACCTCACCGAATGTAAATAAGGGGAGTGCCATGTTTCAAGAATTGCAAAGGCATCGCCTTGTGGCTAACAAAGAGGCGATCATCACAACCACACTGGGTACTTCTATCCTAGAAAATCCATCCCACCCATATGTCCCACTCACTTTCCACAACCACACTAGCTCATCTTCATTGCGTGCAACACCAGCCTGTCAATCAAACATACAAACTTCTCTACCACAAGGAGAAGGTGGCTTCTTTGGAACAACCAATGTCACTAATCCTTTTTCTATCCAAGGTAGCTTAGCATCTCTTTCCCCATTCCCATTCATAACCACATCACCTCTTGGATTGGGTTTTCCTCCTATCAACATTGATAGTTTCTCAGAACCAAGCGATGTGAACATCACATCAAGCTCCCTCTTCTTGCCCACAACATCACAACAACAAGTGGCAGACATTCAAACCACTACATCGATTGGTCCTCAAATATCCCAAAGAATACCATCTAAAGGACGAAACATCTCAACCACCCCCCCAACAACACAAATCCCAATCACCACCATAATCCTTTCACTCGTCACAACGATTGACATAATTCTTGTTCCACCACCAATCCCACCAAAATCCAACACGAAAAATTCATTCACCACACTAATCCAAACCCTTCAAAATTCCAACCAACAGAGAGTACTCAAGCAAAAGTAGCAAGCCCAAGCACAAGCCCAAGCACAAGCCCAAGCACAAGCTCAAGCTCAAGCTCAAGCTCAAGCCCAAGCACAAGCTCAAGCCCAAGCACAAGCTCTAGCACAAGCTCAAGCCTAGGCACAAGCCCAATACCAAGCACAACTACAAGAAATTCATCTGAAAGCTTACCAACAAGCCCTGCAACAAGCTAAACAACAAGATTTATTGGCACAACAACAACTCGACAAACAACAAGCTTTGTTGGCGCAACAGCAGCTTGTTAGGAATAAGGTGTCTCAACCTTGGATAATTCCTATTCTTATTATTTGTTTTGTAAAATGTATTTCTTGCAAATAATGTAATTAAGTGTGAGTG